>CM031694.1:8816700-9307217 GCA_018466805.1 Hippocampus abdominalis | reverse complement strand
CTGCTAGCCAAACCACCCGCTGCTAGCCAAAACACCAGTCGATCTACACCACACTCTACGCATGCCTCCTCTTGTCTCTCCGACCGGCTGCAGCAGCTGCATCCTTCTTGCTGAGAAGATTGCTGAACTGGAGCAGAGAATCTCCACTCTCCACCATATCCATGATGCTGAGCTGCAGATGGACACAATCATCTTTGGTCCTGGACAACCAGAGTCTCCATCTTTCACCGACACAGCTGCTGCCGCCAAACCTGCTTCTCCCGCAAGTGACAAGGCCACCACTCCCGACCCCGCACCTGAAGACTCCCTGCCACTTGCCGATCCAGATGACACCTGGACACGACTTGGTGCCAAGCCCAGGTCCAGCTCCACCCCCCACGAGCCTGTGTCCGGGTCCCTGGTTCAGCGCAGTGGGAAAGACACATATCCTAACCACCCCTGCGGTCCAATATCCAGCTGAGAAACACCTTTGACATCTCAATCTTCGTGATTTCCCTCCTCTTGCTGGAGTGCCGACAACTTCTTCACCATTCACCACACAGTCCAAAATGAAACCCTCCACTCAGATCCCTTCTTCAGATAATCCTGTCCACCCCTTCTCCTCCATTGCTCACCGCCGCTCTATCCCTCAGCTCACTCCGGCCCCGCAGCGCAGTGTCCCTGGTCTCCTGTGCACTTCCCCCTCCACTTCACCGCCACTGACTAAACCTACGCCAAGACCCACTCTGCCTTCACCACCTGCCTGCACTTCGCCCCCCACCCGCTTTTTCCTCCACCACCCTGATTGTGGCGACTCCATAAACCGAACCTCCGGTTCTTCAACGCAACAACACACTGCTTCCCCGGAGCCACTGTTCCCATCATCCTCGCAAAACTCCCCAGCCTGCTTCATTCACTCCAACCATCTGTCCATAGAATTATGTAACTGTTGGCTGCGTTGATGCATCCCACCGGCAGTCAGAAACACCAAAGGTCACTTCAACAAACTTCTTCAGTTCCTCAACACGACCGGGAAAACAATTTTCATCAGCGGCCCACTCTCTCCGCATCGTGGCATGGGCATTTTCAGCCGCATTCTTAGCCTCCACACCTGGCTCCCAAACTGCCTGCAGGACACACAACGTGGGCTTTATTGACAATTTTAATACATTTTGGCGCCGTCCATCCCTTTTAAAGGCGGACGGTTTCACCCCAACAAACTTGGCAGCAGAAATACTGGCAGCAAATCTCCAGCATGCTGTCCACCACTCCACAAGCTGACTAGTCGCAAATCACACACCTCACCTTCCCCTTCCTCCACATTCACAACACACAGCACTTCACTTGCAATCGTCCCCCTACAGGCCCCGTTGTCACTGTCTCATCCTGCTCCATTACCCCATTCAATCCATCATCACAGCCAGACACCTCACTACTACAATAACAAGAGAAAATATTTTAAAATGTCAAGCACCAATCTCCGCCACTCCCCCAATCCTCACTGTTACCCAGACATCACAAATCCTCAAACTGGCTCTATTTAACACCCCGCTCACTCAATAACAAAGCACTCGTTTACACGAATTCATAACTGACAATAACCTGGACTTCCTCTTTATCACCGAAACTTGGCACAAACCCTGGACTACTTCTCACTCAACCAAGCCACCCCACCTGGTTACACCTACATCGACAAGCCCCGCCTCACTAGCCGAGGTGGTGGGGTGGCATCAGTCCACAAAACAGAGTTTTAAATCAGCACTATATCCACCTCACCACTGAGTCCTTTGAACATATCACCTTCAAATTCCCTGGTCCCTCCCCCTTGGTCATTGCTGTCATTACCGTCCCCCGAAATTTAACCCATCATTTTTTCAGACTTCTCCGATTTTGTCACAACAGCTCTTACCTATTTCACCTTTCACTCTGCTTCTTGGCGACTTTAACTTCCATATTGATAAACCTACTGCAAACATGCCTCTGAATTTCTGGACCTTTTGGACTGCCTTAACTTCACTCAACATGTCAACTTCCCCCCCCCACCCACGGTCACACTCTGGACTTGGTCTGTTCCACCGGTTCACCATTGAAAAACTCTCTAGCACCAACCTCAACATCTCCGATCATCTGGCTATCACTCTGAACTCCACCCTCCCTACCCCCTTCCCAAGGAAAAGCGCACCATATCATTCAGGAACCTCAAATCATCATCTCCCCCAACTGACTTTTCTACCTCTGTCCTCAACCACCTGTCCATACTACCTCCTCCACTGTCCCATGACCCACTGTTCTCACCAACCACTACAACAGCACTCTCTCCTCCTGTCTTAATCAACTCGCCCCCATCAAAACCAAATCTGTCTCCTTCACTCACTCAGCCCCTGGTACACCCCAGAACTCCGCAAACTTAAAACCGAAAACGCCAGCTAGAAAGACTCTATAAAAAATCTGGTTTAACCGTTCACCTCCTCGCCTACACCGATCACCTTCAGTTGTACAAGACCGCACTCGACTCCAGCCGTTCCACCTACTACTCCAACCTCATCCACACTGACTCAACAACCAAAAGGCTCTCTTCTCCACCGTCAACAAACTCCTCAAACCCAGCGACAATATTTCAACCTCATTTACCGTTGATAAATGCAATTCATTCCTTCTACTTTCAATCCAAATCGACATCCTCTACAGTTCACTCACCACCTCTCCCGTCCCCCCCTCCCTTACTACCAGCATCCATCACTCCAACTACTTCACCTCTCTCTGAATTCACACCTGTCTCCATAGCCAATCACCAATATCATCTCAACAATGAATTCCTCCACCTGCACACTGGATCCCATTCCATCTACCTTCGTCAAGCTCTGCTTTCCCACCATCTCCCACCTCGTCATGAACATTGTCAACTCCTCCCTCAACCTTGCCTATGTCCCCTCCTCACTCAAACTGGCTGCTGTAACCCCCATCATCAAAAAACCCGGACTCAACCCTGACATCATGAGCAACTTCGACCCATCTCCAACCTCCCCTTTCTGTCCAAAGTCATAGAACGTGTTGTCGCATCTCAAATTAAAACCTACCTAGACAATAACCAACTTTCGAACAATTCAATCTGGATTCCGCACACAACACAGCACTGAAACAGCCCTCCTCAAAATCACCAATGACCTCATCCTTGCCTCTGACTCCGGCCTACTCTCCATCCTCATCCTTCTTGACCTTACAGCTGCCTTCGACACCATCAACCACTCCATCCTACTCTCTCGCCTGCAATCCCTAAACATCACTGACAAAGTCCTCACCTGGCTTCACTCATATCTCACAGACAGGAAACAATTCATACACATCAACAACTGCTCTTCCTACACTGCCCCACTGTCCCAAGGTGTCCCCCAGGGTTCTGTGCTTGGTCCTCTTCTCTTCATTCTCTACCTTCTACCCATCGGCCAAATCATTCGCCATCATGGTCTCCAGTTCCACTGCTACGCTGATGACATCCAATTGTACATATCCACCAAATCATTTACCCCTACAACCCACTCCACCCTGTCTAACTGTCTTTCAGACATCAAATCCTGGATGCAAACAAACTTTCTCACTCTTAACTGCACTAAATCTCAACTGCTAATAATCGGTCCTCGGTCCCTCACCCAAACAGCCTCCAACTTTAACCTCACTATTGACAACTGCACCCTGTTCCCCTCCTCTCACTGTCGCAACCTTGGTGTCCTTTTTGATAATAACCTCTCTTTCGACCAACACATCACCCAAATCACCAAAACTGCTTTCTTCCACCTCAAAAACATTTCTCGTCTCCGCCGCTCTCTTTCTTTCAACGCTGCTCAAACCCTCATCCACGCCTTCATCACCTCCCGCCTTGACTACTGCAATAGCATCCTCTACGGTACAACCTCCAAACTCCTCAATAAACTACAGTACATCCAGAATGCTGCCGCCCGCCTACTCACCCACACCCGCACTCGTGATCACATCACCCCCGTCCTTAAAAACCTCCACTGGCTCCCCGTTCCCCAGCGTATTCAATATAAACTCCTCCTACTCACCTATAAAGCCCTTCACAAGCAGGCCCCCTCCTACCTTTCCGATCTTCTTTACCAATACACTCCTTCCCGCAACCTCCGCTCCTCAAACACAAACCTCCTCGCCATCCCCGTGACCAAGCTCAAAACCTGGGGGGACCGAGCCTTCTCTGTTGCCGCCCCCACCCTCTGGAACGCTCTACCACAACACCTCCGCAACTGTACTGACCTACAATCCTTCAAATCATCTCTTTAAACTCACCTGTTCCGCAATGCTTTTAACACCTCTTAATCTCTTTTACCCATTTTTTGCCATTTGTTCATCTAAATGTGTTTTTGTAAATTATGTATGCTTGTTTTTAAATGCACATTTTTATCCTGTTTTAAGCTCATGTAAAGCGTCTTTGAGTATGATGAAAAGCGCTTTCAAATAAAATGTATTATTATTATTATTATTAAGGTCGACATACTAACCACTGGACCACCAGGCCGCCCGGGTTTATGTTCATTTGCATTAATTTCAAAGAACTATAGGTTCACTTTTGCAATCCACGTAAACTGACACGGCAAAGGTTATTTCACAAAACCGACAAAAAAGATTCTTGGAGTTCGACGCAAAATTTAACAGGAAGTCCACCATTTTGAATTTATTTGAAGTTGGTGTTGAGCCTATCCCAGCTGTCTTCGGGCAGTAGGTGGGGGACACCCTGAACCGGTTGCCAGCCAATCACAGGGCACACAGAGACAAACAACCATTCGCGCTCACACTCACACCTAGGGACAATTTGGAGTGTTCAATCAGCCTGCCATGCATGTTCTTGGAACGTGAGAGGAAACCGGAGTACCCGGAGAAAACCCACGCAGGCCCGGGGAGAACATGCAAACTCCACACAGGGAGGCCGGAGCTGGAATTGAACTCAGCACTGTGAAGTCAACGTGCTAACCACTGGACTACCGGGCCGCCTGTATTAGTATCATTTTATGTTAAATGTTCTGGAAAGCGCTCTGTTAGAGCTGCAGCTGTTGTGAAATTGTGATATAAGTAAAGATGTATGTATTTATGCAAATGTTGACCAATTGAGTTTCATGCAATGACTCCAAAGAGATCAGTGCAATAATTTGGGGGGAAATGAGGCTCAGAGGGGATCTTTTCTGTTGCTGGTCCCTCTCTCTGGAATGACCTCCCACTGAACATTCGGCAAGCCTCCTCGCTGCCCATCTTTAAAACCCGCCTCAAAACTCACTTGTATTCTTTGGCATTTGACTCAGCATGACTATGATTTGTTCTTGGTTTTGCTGTTCGGTGATTTCTACCGTCCTTGTTACAGATTTGATGCTTACTGTTGTATATGTTAGTTGCTCCATGTACAGCACTTTGTATGCAGCGATGGCTGTTTGAAAGTGCTCTATAAATACAGTTGAGTTGAGTTGAAATAGTGTTGTGTTGTGTTGTGTTGTGTTGTGTTTAGTGTACACCACATTCAACAATGATTTCCAGATGTTTTGGAGGAAAGGAATTTGTGCTGGAAATCCAGGGGAGGAATTTTGAAAACAAGCAGGAACTGGGAACAGTTTTACATTTACTTTCACTTGGAGCAAAACCCCAGCACAAGAGTTCCGTGATAAAACTTGACACGGGAGACTTCTCTCTTGGAATGGTGACAAGACCTCAGGTGAGATTCTGCTTCAATGCCAAAACGTTGGATTTGTTTCATCGTTAGTAGTCACCAATTACATCATTTGTGATTTCAGTCGACAGCTTTAGGAAAACAGATGTGCTTTTTTTGTTTTTAATCCTTATATATGTTTGTATGTGTGTGTGTGTGTGTCTATAAACAGGAGTCACACAGTCTGCTCTCTTGGCTGTCCCTTTGCTGACATCATTTCTAATTCGGTCAACCAGGCAACATCTTCATTTCTGCCACCTCGGGCACTGCTTCCTGTCATTTCTTCAGTGCCACTGTCTCCAATCCATACATCATGGGCAGCCTTCACCACTACCTTTTAAACCTTCCCCTTCATCCTAGCAGAGACTCTCCTATGACATAACACCCCTGACACTTTCCTCCATCCATTCCTACGAGCATGGATCCACTTTTTCACCTTCTTACCACTGTCACCATCGCTCTGTAAGTCTAAGTATTTCAAGTGCTCCACCTTTGCTATCTCTTCTCCCTGTAGCCTCACTATTCCTCCTGCACCCCTCTTAATCACTCACATATATTGTCTCACTCTTGCTAATCTTCATTGCTCTCATTTCCAGTGCATGCCTTCACCTTTCAAAATGCACCTCCATCTGCAAATTACAATGTGTTCTGCTAACATCATGGTTCTTGGGGATTCCAGTTTAATCTCATCTGTCATCTTATCCATAACCTTTGAAAAGAGGAAGGGGCTTAGAGCTCATATCTGCCCATATCTGCTCTCGTATGTCTAATTGCTCGACATGTCTTCTGCTGCTCTATAGTTTGCCCTTTGTATCTCAGTTTATCTGGAACTATACAGTACAAGCAGTGAAGATAAGCTCTGTTTGCCTTTAAACCCTTCAAAAACTGACAACTCAAATGTTCCCCATGTGAGTTGAAGATTTTCAAACAATAACTTGGAAGATATCGGTGCAACAATTTAATTCGAATGCCCTTTCACGGTATCCAGATGAGAGTTGAAGATAATGATAGCCATGTGTTGTTTTGTTAGTGAGGAATTCATGCAGAAAATCTAAACCGGTGCTTTCTGGAGGGGTTGGGACAAACAAGTAGGACATTGGAGCAGTTACACATTGACTTGGAACACAATTTCAGCACAAGCGTTACATGATAAAGGCAGACACAGGAATCTTCTCTCTCTCTCTGGATGAAAGACGTGAGGAGAAAATCTGCTTCACTGCCAGTCTGTTGGATTTGTTTCATCATTGGTAGGCAGGCACTACTCTTATCATCAGTGAGCATCGGTTTTACGTCCTTTGTGATTTTGTTTGACTGCATTAGGTAGGGGGAGGCCCAGTGGTCGACTGGTTAGGTTCGATTACGGCTCCGAATGTTCTCCCTGTGCCTGCGTGGGTTTTCTCAGGGTAGTCTGGTTTCCTCCCACATTCAGAAAACATTCGTGGCAGGTTAATGGAACACTCTACTGCTAAATTGTACCTAAGTGTGAATAGTTTTTTGTCTGTGTGCCCTGCGATTGTCCCGAAGACAGCTGGGATAGGCTCCAGCACGACCCGCGACCCTTGTGAGGATAAAGCAAATCAGAAAATGGATGGATGGATGCATTAAGTAGATGTGACAAACAGGTATTACGAATTAAGAGAGGGTTCTCATTTCTCAAGAGTGACTGTCTAAATATAATTGTTTACTTGCTCTGGGAAACTGGGAACAAAATTGACAGAAACTTCTTCTCCTTCAACGTAATGTTTCCAATGACACTATTTATTTTTGTAATTTGGGACTTCTGTTGACAGGAGGTTGTGGAATAAACCAAAAAGTTCATTTTACCCCAAAATACACCTGTAAATAGCTATAACAGAGAAACCGATCGGAACCTGCATCTCAAAAGTTGTTAGCGGTCAGCAGATGGAATTGCAGCTTGCGATCAGAGTTGCTGTGCTATATCTTTGATTGTTATTATTATTCTCATTCAGAGTGTGTTTCATGTACACTTCACCAAGGGCACTGGAAAGGAATGGGAATCTGGAATACCGGGAGAAGCATCTTAAAACGCTACATGTGAGCTACGATCGTTAACACGCTGCAAAAGTGGGTGCCATTCCTCCGCGTCAAGTCTTCTCTCTAAGTAAGGGCCGTATGATCACTGAAGATGAAGAAAAATGACTAAATCTACTAGCAAACTCATGAGCAAGGCAACCATGTATTGTTATTAAATGTGTGTGTGTGTGTCTGTGTGTGTCCTCTTAAGCAATGGCACCATACCCAAGCCTGGCACTCCTGCTGGTGTGTTTCACCTCTTGCTGGGGCGGGAAAATTCTGGTCTATCCTTGTGACGGAAGCCACTGGCTCAACATGAAACTTCTGGTGGAGGCGCTTCACTCTCAAGGCCACGAGATCACAGTGCTGCGAACCTCCACCAGCTGGTACGTATCTGAGAAGTCGCCCTACTACACCTCTATCACCATCATGCTGGAGCACTGGCAGAACATTGAGAGCCAAAACTACATGACCTCCTTCCTGGAGAGGTCCATCGAGATCCGGCGGCGCAGAGGCTCCCTGTGGGCTTTTGTGGAGTTTTACAAGAACATTTTCAGCCTTATTGGCGAGAACCAGGTGACTGTGGCCAACATGGTGGTCAGCATATTTGAAAACCAAACGCTTGTCAAGGAACTGAAAGAAAGTGGATACGATCTTTGTTTGACAGACCCGGCCTTTCCAGGCGGGGTGTTGGTTGCTCACTATCTGGACCTCCCCATGGTCTTTAACGTGCGCTGGCTTTTCAATGGAGAGGCGCACTTTGCCATCGCGCCGTCCCCTCTATCGTACGTTCCCACCCTGTTCTCACATTACTCGGACAAAATGGACTTCTACCAAAGGATCAACAACATCATCTATCACGGCGTTCTGGTTTACATGTATCACTATGTGTCCAATCCGCCTTACCAGGCCGTGTGTGAGCGCTATTTCGGAGGTGACGTCAGCGTCATGTCTCTCATGCAGGGAGCCGATATCTGGCTGATGAGGGTGGACTTTACCTTTGAGCTGCCTCGTCCCACCATGCCCAATGTGGTCTACATTGGAGGGTTTCAGGGGAAGCCCTCCAAGCCTCTGCCGGCGGATCTGGAGGACTTTGTGCAGAGTTCTGGAGAACACGGAGTGGTGGTTATGACTTTAGGAACTCTGCTGGGCGACCTCGGCCCTGAGTTATCCGAGATCATCGCCTCTGCTTTTGCCAGCCTCCCTCAGAAAGTCGTGTGGCGACACATCGGGAAGAGACCCGCCACTCTGGGGAACAACACCCTACTGGTGGACTGGTTGCCTCAGAACGACATACTGGGCCATCACAAGACCAAAGTCTTTGTAACCCACGGGGGCACTAACAGCATATACGAGGCCATCTACCACAGCGTCCCGATTTTGGGGATTCCGCTCATCTTCGACCAGCCTGACAACATGGTGCGAATGAAGGCCCGCGGCTGCGCCGAGACTGTAGATGTGGCGACGCTCGACGTGGAATCTTTCACCGCTTCGCTGAAGAACATTCTCGATCCCCAGAAACCTTACAAGCAGAACATGATCAAACTTTCCCAACTTCATCACGACAAGCCCATGAAGCCCATGGATGCTGCCATCTTCTGGATAGAGTATGTCATGAGGCATAGAGGTGCGGCACATCTGCGCACAGAGTCGTATAAGTTGCCGTGGTATGCCTATCATTGTTTGGATATAATTGCAGTCCTCGCACTTTTCTGTTTTCTAGTCGTTGCATCAACTTGCGTTTTCTGTAGATGTCTTTGTAAGCATCTAGTACGGGCCAAAAATAGCACATTTAAATCTAAGAGAGAATAGATCCGGAAGCTCCTGGAAAGCAGTTTGGCACTTGTCACATTCACATTACGGCTTTTGGGAAGAGAATATCCATGAGCCGTGCCGATATATTGTTTTAGTAGAAAGAAGCCGTGCTGCAAATGCAGTGGAGACCCGTGCATTTAGAACTGGGACTCAACCCAACTTAATCCACCTCTTAAATCACCACCATCATATTCCAGTTCTTGAAAATATGATGCCCGAAAATACAAGATAACACCTCGTGACACCTCATCTGGTATAGCTCACAATCCGTATTTATCCAAGACCATGACAAAAACCTAAAACATTTAAATAAAAGACATTGTACATGATACTAGAGACAAGAAAGACATTAGATAATGAGTAATGCTTATGTATTAAGGTGTGCAGATTGCTCCAGACACTTGTTACTAGTTGAACCTAATCGCTAACGAGTTTTACTTCAACTAACCAATCAGAGGACAGAAAAATAGGTCTTATTGTGGAACAGCTCTCTGTGAGGCAAATTTGAAATCTGATTGGTTTTAAGAAGCGGTGTCATTAATTCCCAGTTAAGGAATCATGACACTCGTGTTCTGTGAGATCAACACGGCTGATGTGGGAAATTATCTAGTTTGACTTAATTGAGATGAAAAGTTTTTGTTTTTTTTAACTGCAAATAATGAATCAATGTTTATTTCAGCTACGTGCGTGGACAGGCAATACAATAAAATGCTTTTCTTTTAAATGGCTGAAAGTGCAATAAAGCTGCTGCCATTCACACAACAGAATAAATGGTATTTGCCTTTGAAAATATCAGCTTTGTATTCAGTTAAACTGGCTCAGTTTTTACACCGAATCAATTTGTGAGTGAATTGAAATGAAATCATTTTCATTTCACTCTCCTTACGTGATATTTTTGTTTGGTGGGTTGCTGTGACATTTTACTGATCTAAAATGTGCACTTGGGTCAATAAAAGTTGGAAAACACTGTTTATAAGTTCTATGGTCCGATCTCGGTGATTGTGAAGGTCCTTGATGTCTTGATCTACGTGGTTTTGTTTTTTACTTTTTTGCTGTGCATTTTTCTCTGACTGCTTTGGTTTCCTCAATCCAAAAACATATGTGGCAGGTTAATGGAACACTCTAAATTGTCCCTTGGTGTGAGTGTGAGCGCGGATGTCGAAGTGTGCCCTGCGATTGGCTGGCAACCAGTTTAGGGGTGTACATATTCGGTGTTTGGCGGAAGTGACCTATGAATTTGTACACAGCCATTAAGCCTATCCAAATTCCCCACACTTTATGCAGTCCACGGAGGCTACAAGAAGAGGAGCCTTTCAAGGCTCCCAAGGACCTGTGTGTCCTACAAAAAAATAAATATGCAGGAGTGGATTTTAGTGACCATTTTATTTCTAAATCTTGTTTTGAAATCCGTTTTTTAGATTGACCGATTCACACTGGTGGCAAGAAATTGGGGATGTCACCGATGATAAGGGATGGAAAAATGAGGCCATCTTTCCTTTAAGACTAAGAGAAAACAAATGACTATATCCAAGTCATGTTTATTTTTTTCCACGATACACATGTGGAAACTGTGTGTAGGCCACAGAAATGTCAAAGATGTGATGGCCTGATATGCCTGAGGGGTTGTCACAGGAATGAATGAGTTGACAGATGAATACAGTATAACGTCATATCATTACAACAAATGTTACTGTGCTGTCAAATTTGCCGTAACTTATAAGCACGTCTTATTAGAAATGCACGGCACTGAACACCGAAAAATAAAAATCTTCACCGTAATCAGGAAACATACAGAATATCCAAGACTGTTTACACTGAAATATAAGAAGTGCAACATCGTAGGTACAGTGTTAGGAACAATAGGAAATGGACAATGTCTATCTGCGGAATATATACAAGCATCTCATCTCTCATGTTATGCGAAAACGTTTTAGTATGAGGAGCCAAACTGAAAAGATAAAAAAACAAACTTGATATTTGAGAAGAATACAGTCATAACTTATGAGAATAAAGTTGCAAGGTGTGTGCCGGTTTATCTGGACCAGGCAAACATTGACAAAACTACGTCGTAAAGGTCACTATTCTAACAATAATCTTATGTCGATGAGAACATTTTATTTTTGGAGGAGATTCTCTACATGGCTCATATTAACTCAGTGAAGCAACAAATTGCTCCTCTTCTATCCATTTCCGCCTGTACAATTAATTCATTAAAATAAAATAAAAATTGTTTTCAACTTCTGTCCCAATTCACACCAATATCTTCAACCTATTTATTGAAAGGCTTGTCATGAATATTCATTCCTTACACGAGCACAAAGAAACCTGGACCTTAATGGGTGTAATTTCCCGATGAACCTAAAATGCACTTAAACCTTCACAAGTGAACATCAACATAACATCAACATAAAAAATGGACTGCACATGCTGAACTGTTCAGTGTTTCAGTACTTTTTTCCCCCAATTTGTTGTTTTGTAATTGGGGTCTGATCAGACATCTTGTTCTAATGCCTTTCTGTGACTCTTCCAGTCTCTGTCTCAATGTCACAACCTGGTGATGACACCCTTTGACACTATGTGCCAGTGATTCCCAACACGCGAGGAGATCATCAGGTTTGCCACGGGAAATGATACAATTTCACTTCAAATAATTTATTTACAGTAGATAATGTAGCTTTGCTTATCTATCTATGCCAGCAACAGGCAAAACAATAAAACGCTCTTCCACTAAATGGCAGAAGATATACATTCCTAAAGGTTCTCTCTCAAGGTCCACACATTGGTAGACGGCTGTTATTTTATAGTTCTGGATCAAAAAAATGTCTGTAAAGAGAAATGACCGCGAAACAACGTTTTTAGGCTTGTTCTCTTTAAATATCAAACATGAAACGTATTGGTCGATTCAGAGATCTAACACCTGCTGTGTGCTGTGACTTCACAGGGCACACAAATGCATCTGTACATTTTTTTTCTTAATCTACAAAATTGTCATTGTCTCTTTCCAGGACTAACAACAGATTAGCCCAGCAGTTTTAAGATTGGTGTTACCCTGGCAACCAGTCAGGGTCTGTATCCCCAAAGAGCCGGGTTGGTGAACGGCGAGTAGGGGCACTTGCTGTGGCAGACGCACGAGTGGATCACCATGACCGCTCGCCGTCGCAGCGTGCCGGCGGGGCAGCGAAAAGTCACGTCGGCGGTGGAGGTGTGGAACGGCGTGCAGCAGCGAGAGTCGTTGCAACCGCCGCAGTATCGCAGCCGGAAGACGCGCGTGCTGCTGCAGCCGTGATGGACCAGCCGAACGGGCTCGGGTGACATGTAGCTGGCCGTGCACTGGCCCTGCTGCTCCCGTTGCTGAAACGGAACAAAACGACAATCAATTAGTCCAGCATGGACGCCATCTCAAATCAAAATCTTCATTTAACCAGAAAATAAAAACCTTAGAGACCTAGGTCTCCCTTTCAAGGGTAATCTGGCCAAGAAGGCAGATTATTGTACAATGTATTGATCCCTCTATATGTTAACATGAAAAAAAAATTTTTAATCATCTCACAAGATACAATAGTAAACATGCACCAAAATGTATATTGTGCAATGAACATACACCTGTCTGCTTCTGTAGGTGTAAAAAATTAGATTTTTTTTGGATAGTGTGGATTAGGGGATTGAGTGGGAATGGTGGTCGAGTTGTTGGCACATCTAGCTCACAGTGCAGAGATGCAGGGTTCGATTCCGGGTTCGGCCTGCCTGTGTGGAGTTTGTTCTCCCCGTGCCTGAGTGGGTTTTCTCCCGGTACTCCGGTTTCCTCCCACATTCCAAAAACATGCATGGCAGGTTGATGAAACGCTCTAAACTGTCCCAAGGTGTGAGTGTGAGCGCGGATGGTTGTTCGTCAATGTGTGCCACATATGTGCTCGATGGATGGGTTCATCCTTCGAACTCACCATGTGTCCGCTTGCTATCGGGAGATGGCAGGGTCGCACTTTACAAAGGCGAGTCTCCATTTGCAGCTTGCAAGCCGGATTGCGGTTGGACACTCGCGTGGAGATGCCGGCCCCGCAGCTCTGGGAACAGGCGCTCCACTGGGTGCTGCGCTCTGTGCAGACAGAGGCGACCGGCAGCGGGGGCGGTGGTTGCGGAGCGTCTGCTCTCATTGCTGGCACGAAAATCAGAGACAAAAGAAAAAAAAACACAAGGGAAGTGAAATAATGTTGGAGATTTGATTATTGCTAATTACTGGCCACCAAAATGGTGCCCATGGGCACCAGGAAGCCCTCAAAGACAACATGAAAAGCATGTGAGCAGCGTTTTCCCAAAATTGCTCTGCACTTCTGAGAGCCTGTCATTTGTTTTGTTGCTCATCTTGTTTGAATCACTATGGAAGCATATTCCTGTCACACTAGAATGAAAAAAAAAACAGTGCACTCCACATTTTTGTGACGTACTCTGTCGGGACTCACAATTGAACCCTTCAGTACACTTAGCACTGTTTAAGTTTATGGTGATAAACGTTACACAAATTGTCCAGACGGGCAAAGGGACCATTTCTATGACTTAATGTTTGCCTACAAGGGTACAAACAAGTATTTTGCCTACATGATTGCCTGCCGAAAGAACTCACAGTTGAGTGGAATGCAATTTAAAGAAAAGACTTTGTGCTACAGCTGTACATGTGATTGCGCACGTCTTGATACATACATGGTCGGCCCTTCACCTTCTGCATGTTAGCAGGGTCATTATTTGTTTGATTTGTTTTTCTAATGCAGATGAACAAGTGCAAGTGCTCCTATTTGATACGCCTCATGCAGGTACAAGTTAGAACTGATCAAGTGCGGTAAGGTAATATGAATCATTTTGTGTAATATTGCCCACCCCTTATCTAGTCAGTACCCTTTGTCGGCAAATCAGAATCAGAATCGCCTTTATTGTCATTGTATAGCATACAACGAGATTTGGGTGCCACTCCTTAGTGCATTTCGAAATCCGTACCCTTTGGAACAGATTTGTAAGTGTCCCCTTTTCAAAAGGTAGTGTTCCAGTGGCATGATTAAAATGTGGTAGACGGACCTAAATACAGTCAAACCTCGGTTTTCGTACTTAATCCGTTCCAGAAGACTGTTCGGAAACCGAATTGTTCGGAAACCGAAACCATTTTTCCCATTGCAATCAATGTAAAATGTTTTAATCCGTTCCAAGTCAAGAAAACAACTTTTTTAAAACCACTTATTTTTACAATTTCACACCATAAACTGTACAAATGTAATGGGAGATTACCAATTTTAACATTAACATAGTAACATAAAAATTGAAGGAACATCTCTCTCTCTATCTGTCTGGGGCATGCGCCTCTCCCAGCTGTCAGCAGGCAGTAGGCGGGGCATTTCGGCATCCCGAACTCCTTCGCCAACACAGACACACGCACACCTGACTCATATTTTGCGATTAAGTCTTTCTTAAATTCTATAGTTTTGCGCCCTATTTTCCTCTTTTCTTCACCAGGTTCACCACTTCCACTTGCTTTCTTTGGTGCCATGATTAGGGGCTGATACACGATGCAAAAATAACAGTCCAATATTACGTAGTTCTCACCAAACACGTCTGCTTTAAAAAAAAAAAATCTTAATCGAACAATACAAACTCGTCTGCTCACAAGCTGTTTCTGTACGATTATTGCATAATAATGTGACACCGGACACCAGAGTGTTCATTATGTGCCGCTGCATTGAAAAATGCCGGCCGTTTAACAAACGCACGCCCCCCTCCCCCCCTCCCCCGTGCTGCCAGGGCAAACCATTATTAAAAGAGGGGGATTTCACTCGCGCTAACAGAAGCGTCTCACCAAACACGTCTGCTTTTTTTTATTGAACAATACAAAAACGTCTGCTCACAATGGTCGCTTCCTGTGTAGCGACGCGACACGAGGGTGCGCAGCGACAGGAGGGAGCGTCACTTCACTCCTCTCGGCGTTGCTACCTCCTCTCGGCTTCGCTACCTCGCGAAGCTACACGAGGTAGCGTTGCTACACGAGCTAGCGAAGCCGAGAGGAGTGAAGTGACGCATTCAAGTGCGCTCAGTTAGTTCGAGAACCGAAATTAGTTCGTCATCCGAGGCATAAAAAACTCGAAATTTTAGTTCGAAAACCGAATTGTACGAGAACCGAGACGTCCGAAAACCGAGGTTTGACTGTATCACCTCTTTTCCTCAAAAATAATCAAATGATATCTTCTTTCAACACATTTTAATCGTGTGTAACCGATTTTTTCATTGAACACTCATATACAAGTTGCCCTTCCCACAACAGAATAACTACCGTATTTTCCGCACTATAAGGCGCTTCGGAGTATAAAGCGCACCTTCAATGAATGGCCTATTTTAAAACTACCGGTACTTTCATACACAGGGCACGCTGCATTATAAGGCGCATAGGATGGAAGCTAATAGGATGGAAGCTACAAAAGTGGCTGCAGTTGCCTTATGCATCCACTAGATGGAGCTATGCTAAAGGGAATTCAAATCAATACAGCTTTACTTTTATAGAGCTTTCACAACTGCTGCAGCTGTAACTAAGCGCTTTACAGAACAGAAATACGTACTTTCAATTTAGCAAACCCTGATTTCCGCCTGAGTAAATCCATTTGTAAGTAATTTCAGGCAAGATCACCTGTGTTGGCTAGATGAAGGCTGGGAAACAGAGAAATAAAGCGACATTTCAAACCACAACCCCCAAAATGTTGCCAAACGCCAAATTCTTGTGGCATTGGAGCAAAACTTCATATTTAACAAACAGGTGGGAGACGTTCACCGATGTAACGCTGCACATGGAGCAGAAATGAGCTTATTTTCCAGCACGTGAAGTTATTCCGTGAAACTCGCTCCGCCTTAATATTTCCTCTGGTACATGTTTTTGTCATTTCTGGCCAAATATTAGCAAAGTCCTCCCTGGTGGCTCCATGATTGTTCGTCCATATGGCGACACCGTGCCTGGTCATGTCTGCGAGTTTTTAACTGGGCTGCGTCGGGCCAAAGCCAAGCCACATTTCATTGGGGAGAAAGGCGCAAACAGTTCTTTTAATAGCACTTCCTAGCAACAAGCAGCTGTGTGAAATGAAACACGAGTGGATGTTACTCTTCTGTGAGTGAGAAAGAGAGACAGCGCCACTGAGAAGGGAAATGAAACCATTACAAAAACATTTGAAACGCCAAACGGTGTCTGACTACATTCAAGGGACTACAAGCAAGAGAACATTTTTGTTCTTGAATATCTGCTTAATATTATGGCTTGTGCATGCTAGTTTTGAAAGAAACTACTGATTGAAGTGAAAAAACAAAGACAAATCTCCCAGTGTGACTGCATGACTGCATCCATGGAGAAGTCAACGCCAAGCCACAGAGTCTTGAATGTGAGTCACCAGCGTGATGTAATTGAGCTTGATGAGCGCTTGGAAGTTGAGGTCACAAATGACACCTCCCTCTTTTCTGCTCTGAGTTGAGGATGAATAAATGTATTCCAATATGTGGCAACATTATGTCTAATTCTTTTAACAGTCTCCACTATTGTCGTGTTTTTGAACCTTTAAAGAACTGAAGCATTCATTTTACAATCTATTTGAAAAATCTCGTGGCACAACAACAAACCAATATGTCCCAAAAAGTAAACTAAAATCATGATAATCTTGCCGGTTGAATGCTTTGCTACTATTCTGTTGGGTGAATGGCAACAGGTTCTGCCATTGAGTGGAAAAGCATTGAATTGTTCTGATGTCACAATTACGATGCTAGCAAAGATAGATGAACACAAGATACATGAAGACATCGTACATTACATTAAGATACATTGTTTGCAGTCCTCAAATTAATGACAATGAAAAACCACAAAGTGAAACGGATAAAGACTCTCTGAGCCTCTCTCTGGCCATGAATTTTGGCCTACAGCAGCCTCTTTGAGTGTTCATTTTGCGTTTGTTTGTTTGTTAGCCCGTACTGTTCAATTAATGGTCGGAAAGTTCATTGGCAACTGTGACTCAAACATTATTTTTCACTTTACTCAAATGATGTGTTAATTACATTTTGGCGAGTAAAAATGTCAACCTAACGATAGAATGGAACTGGAAAAACGAAGTGGAATGAAGCTCCTCAACTCACTTCAGCACCAAGAAGCCACCAAATACACCTAACGCAATAATGTTACTGCTTTGGAAATTTGCAAATAAACGGAGACAAAATCATCATTTGTGCATGCAGGGCTAATTTGTGGGATGTTTTTGGTGACGTGCGGGGAGATTTTTCAGCAAATAACAGTAGGTTCCAAAACAAAACAAAAAAAACCCAAATCCTCAAATCGGCAAATTCAAGGATGGCGACGATGTTGGCGTTGACTGTAATGTGTTTACCTGTGATGGCGTCTTGAAGCACAGAGTTGTCCAGGTTTTCACACAGCCACTCCTTGCAGCATTTCCCCGGTAGCCGAACATGTTGCGGATGAGGACAATCCGCAGTGGGGAGGCGAAAATTCAGGGGACACGCGGGCACGCAGCTGACGCCGCCGCCTCTGCAGTGGCAGTGGACGTCACACGAGGGCTGAAAGGATTGGCCGTCCTGGTAGCTGATGCCATTGACTTTGCAGGTCAGGTCTTCCCGAGCTAAAAGGCACAATTGGCTTCAAGGTTATTATTTATTTACAACAAATAATGCATCTTTGTTCATCTGTCTATTCTATTGACATAGCATTGACGGACAGAACAATTAAATGCTCGTCCACTAGATGACAGAAGGTGCAATTAACCTTTGCAGGCACTTATATGCAGAGGGTAAGGGCCAAGTCTGACCGTCAACACTGTAGTCCCGCCTTCATTGCGGGATTTAGGTTTTACATTATTTTCTGTCTCGACAGCAAAAATGACACAGTGTGTATACAGAGACGCAATTGTGTGCATTTCAGTCTGTGCGCCCAACCTGCCGGGAATAAACAAGCAGAGGTAAACAAACCGAAACGCAGCGCAGATCCACGCTGTTCGAGTGAGGAGGAAAGCGACTGTTTTATCCTTGTGGTGTGTGATATGAATATCATGTCGTCTTGAAAGTAGAAGGTAACAAGCGGAAATGACTTTGCATCATGACATCATCGGCACGTCGCCTGTTTAGATCGGGATATTCTAATTGATCACAAATACCATGTACTCAGGAGTAACTCTGTCCGCCCACGCATGCAAACTCCACACAGGGAAGGTTAACCCGGTACCCAGATGTTTTAGAAACCAAAATGTTGACCTGTAACTCAAATAATGATTGCACGTACTGTAGTCAGTGAAAATCTGCAATATTTACAGTACTTCATTTGTAATTAAGGTCTTTAAACACATGTAATATAATACGTTGAGAGAGAAAGCACCATGTGTAACACCAAAATATTGTACAAACAGTGTACTGATCCCGTTATGTTTACTTCCTGGAAGGGTGAGCATAAATGAACAGTAGCCCAACTCTAATTCAGGGGATTTAATGTCTCCTTGAAATATCATCAACAAATTACTAAGAATGAAACTGAAAAGACCACACAATATTGGAATATAATATATATTTGCAGGGATATAAACATTCAATAAATAGCCATCGGAAAAATTGCCTCCTTTACAATTTAAATCTCATTTTTATTTGACGATAAAGTTGACTTGACTCACTGTGGGCATAAAAAGCAGGATTTCATATTCATTTTACTTCCATAGTCAAATTTACAGAAGTGTGCACATTGCGATGTAAATTGTGAACAAAATTGTGTGCCACCATCTCGTCGTCGACAGTGGAAGTAGTGTACACCAAAGTAAACGGGAGCGAGAGCAACAATATAACAAAATTGTGCACAAAAAAATATAATAATACATCTGCAATTTAGTGGGAGGGCAAAGCGTGCAAGATGTTGGCAGGGGATCATTGTCGTGAAAATCTTTAAGTCCAAATGGAACTAAAGTGTGCCTTCAAGCGTGCCCTCAAGTGACTTCATATATATGTGAAATCAGTCAAATTTATAATGGCCTCACCCTATTTTTATTACATAAAAGGACCGGAATTTGAGTGCAGTGATACAAGTTTCCAAGTTTAATTCATGTGGTGACAAATTCTCAGAATCTAATTTATTCTTATATCAAAACAATTTTCCCAATTAGAATTATGAATTAAATTAAAAGGTCTTTATTCCATTCCGGCCTCCCAAAAACACCACAATTGTTTTTAATTAATAAAGGAAGCACAATTGTAAAATATTCATATGAAAATATGATCAAATATCATAAAAGCGAATGTAAACATCATTGTGTGTAATTAAATTTAAAGTCACGCATACACTAAAGTACATTTGTGTATTGGTGTTCACAAAATAGTAAGGAACCTCCATTGGCCAGGAGCGCAAACGTTTCAGAGGAGTTGCTTAATTGAATTGCATTCGGGGTTGGATTATTGTGAGGCATCGATTAATCGATATTTTAATTATTATTATTTCTTTTTGTCTTCTCAAACCGGTTGGCATTAGAGGATGACACAGGAGTGAATTTTCACTCCCACCCCATCTCACTCCCACAGAAAAAACCCAGTGACAAACCCGTTGGACCCCAAAATGTATTGGCAGGACCCCGCCAATCCTGTTAAAGGAGCTACTCACCGACGCACTCCCCGGGGCCACCAGGAAAACTGGCGCTGTAGTCACATGTTAGCCCCCGTTGGGCGTCGCACAGGAACTTCTCAGTGCACGGTTGGCCCTGCTGCCGCGCGCACACCATACAGCACCGGCAGCCGTCCGCCACAAGGGGAACTCCAGGAGGGCACTGGGGGGCAGACTGGGGGCAGAGGCACGGCCCGTCACACAACTGACACAACACCTGCAAGAACAAAAAGACACAAAGGCTTCTGATCAAAATACCATCGAGAAAGACGGAAGAAAACATCATCCTGTCTCCACCGCTTCATCTTCTGCAGACAAACCACAACACTGATGCGTATATTTGCGGTGGGAATTAAAGAAATACAAATACTTTGTTATTGTAGGGAATTTGATTTCTTGAGTGTCTACACTTCACTTAAGTACAGTGGTGCCTTGAGTGCCTCTCCGTCTGGCATTTTTGAAATACGAGCCATACTTTGATCTTGAAATATGAGTGAAATTCGCACTTCAGACTCCCACCACTAGAGGGTGGCAGCCAACACCACATCAACTCACATTGCCTTCCTTGCAGTGGAAGGATAATATCAGTTGATGGCACGAATGTACCATGAAGCTGTTTTGCCAACTGTCCATCGATACCACAGAAGAAGAACCAGAGAGGACAAAGCATTAGGTACAGCTGTGTTTTGCACTCATATTTTCCATGTTTGCAGGTTATCTGAGGAGCAGCCACGGAAGCACTTTTAATTCCCTTTTCGAACAAATGGTAACAAAATTCAGGAAACACAAGGACATTCTTAAAGGACTTGGTGATGGCCTCAGCGGACACCACAATTTAATAGCCAGCCACATTCTTATTCTCCAGGGCGCTTTATTCAAACACATGATGACTACCTGTTTGTCTAAACAACAACCACTCCCCTGCCCCCAAAGGGAAAAAAAAACACACACACACGTCAAACGGAGCACATGAGTCCTCATTCATTCATAAGTTGAAGCCTCTGAATGACGACACAAAATGTGCTAGTAAGTTTTGGCGCCCTCTAGTCTGAAATGTTGCTTTACAACAACATAACAAAGTCATAAGGAGTCACTGGAAAAACGCTGAGCCGGAAATTATTTTTGTTTTATTGTTGTTTATGCGTACGTTGGAATTATTGTATTATTATTCTCTGCTTAAGAAACACAAAAATTGGTTTAGTTCGGTTCTTACAAATGAGCTACGCCCATTGTTACGGTAAATACCGTCATTTCTGCTAGATTGGTTTCGGTGAGGCCGCACGAGGGCCAGCGCGGAATGTCAGTGGTTGTCATGAAGCAAATACCGGAAAATACAGCTAGATGTTACAAATGCTGCTAGGCTTCATCAGCATTGCGTCCTCTCCCCTCTTGGCAACTTGGCTAAAAATGACTTTTTTAAAGCAAAAAATATAATGAAATGAATTCAGGAAACAAGCAGAGAGGGAAATAAATAGCAGCAGACATGCTGTTTATGGCAAGTTGAAATTTCCCCGTGAATACATGAATGTCATTTCGTCCACAACAACTATGTTTGAGGCTCACCTGCGAGGCCACAGCGAGCAGCAGCAGGGTCAAGGCTGTCACACAGTCACACAGCGATCGGTCCATGAGGGCAAAAGTGTTCGTTTGTCTCGGGTCTGCGAATGTCTCCGGGCTTCGTCTGTCTCGCCCCTCTGGCCAGCTGCTGACATTTATAAAGTCTGCACTCTGATGTCATGCCGCCGCGATGACTACTGTGTAAACAGCCACTGGAGCACCATCACAAATGTTTCGCATTCCTCCTCCTCGCTGCCTCTTTCCACTTCCACCCGTATTCCCTCCCTCTCTTTCCAGCTGTGTGATCTTCCAGCTTATGAAATGAGGGGAGACACGGGTACGATGACGATTCCGGTCTAATTGGCGGGGGAATTCATTATGTGGATGTTTTTACACCAGCCAGTCACACACATTTTTTTCCACTACTCCATTCCTCAAGTGAGCCAGACGTAAACGAGATTGGATCTGTGTCTTTCATCTGCTTTCCACGATGAGGCTGCACGCCATCAACATCATCTTGCCTCTCGGGAGAAAATATATACTTGATAAAGACATACAATGATCACGCAATTACATGGGATTTAAAATAATTAAGGCCTTTCAAATGCTGCTCATTCTGGTGTATGCGATCTTGCCACCTGGGAGCAGTGGCAAGACAGACATACGTGTACTGGAGACTCAGCCCCTCTCTTGGCTTCTCAGTACAGCAGTAATATTAGTTGTTCTTTGCAGAGGATAAGTAAAATACAGTATATCTATCTATCTATATATCTAGCAGATATATATAGTATATAGATATAGATATATATACCCATGTGTGTGTGTGTGTGTGTGTGTGTGTGTGTGTGTGTGTGTGTGTGTGTGTGAGTATTCTTATATTATCTTTCTACATTTGTAGTTCCACTGATAGGCATTCCGTGGAGATATTTGTTGCTTAAAGGGTAACAATACTGCCACATAAATGCTAATTGTTAGCCTATGTGCCTATGGAGTTTACCATTTTGTTAGCATTCAGGTAGCGCAAGCTATGTGGTTGTTTTAAATACAGAACCTTTCATCTCTCCATTTTATGTTTAGCCTGACAATAACCTTCAGCTGAGAGCAGCAAACTGGGGACTCTTTTTTTCGAGAAGTCTGCCAAAACTGCTTCTTGTTGTGATGTCGAGTCGCTGCCATCATACAGTGCTCACGTCTGAAGTTTGCACTTGCAAGTCAGAGCAAAAAAAACAATTCACACCCACATTCATACCATCACTGAATGGGAACTGATCCCGCACTGGCCGCACACAAGTCAGGGGAGTGTACCGCGACATCATCAGCGAATGTCAAAAATCTGTCCTTATAAAGACAAACAGATTGAAGGTATTAAAAAAATGGAATTGTATTTAATAACAACTAATACAATGAAGGGTGGCACGGTAGTCGACCGTTTATCATGTCCACATCACAGTGCACAGACCGTGGGTTCGAATCTGGAGTGGAGTTTCCATGTTTACCCCGTGCCTTTGTTTGTTTTCCAATTACTGTACTCCAGTTTCCTCCTACATTCCAAAAACATGCATGGTATGTTAATTGTTCACTCTAAATTGTCGTTAAATGTGATTCTAAGTGTGAATGGTTGTTTGTCTATGTGTGCCCTGCGATTGGCTGGCAACCGGTTCAGGGTGTCCCCCGCCTACTCCCCGAAGACAGCTGGGATAGGCCCCAGCACGCCCGCGACCCTCATGATGAAATGCAGTTCAGATAATGGTGGGATAATACAGTGAATGAACATTAGATAGCAGAGGTCAATTCAAGCAAGTAGGTCATTTGGCAAAAAACTGTGAAACCATTTCCAATTCTTCAACACTTTAAAGGTCTATTAAAAAAAAAAAAAACATCACCTTGACCACCCACAGTATTGATGTCAGGATGATGTCATCGCTTGAATGTACACAATATGTACAATGTTCACAAATGCAGTCAAGTCAAAATAACAAGGTTTTCTGGGTGGGCAGTGACGACACGACTAATAAACAGAACCAGACGGACTGAGTGAGAAGCATCAGGTGTATGTGTGCGTACTTGTGTGTGTGTGTGTGTGTATGTGTGTGTGTGTGTGTGTGTGTGTGTGTGTGTGTGTGTGTGTGTGTGCGTGTGTGGGCTCCAGGTGGGGAGCAAGTGTAGCGTTACCGCAGGCTTCCAGTGGTGAATTCTTGAAAAACTCTTCTTTTTCTTTCCTGGCCACCTCCATGATCGACAAGTGACTGCACACGTTCAATTGTAAATATCACCACTGCTTGGTTTCAAAAGGGGTAGACAGAGAACGCAAAAGTCAACAGGAAAAGACCGTAACAGAAACAAAAACAACTTCTAGTACACTACATAGGTTGGGAAGAGACCGAGAAAAAAAATGGCACCTAAAAGCAACGACAAAGGACAACAACGTGTCATCTTATTGTGCCAATAGATTGCTGTCGCATATTTTTACTGTTGTACAAAT
This sequence comes from Hippocampus abdominalis, assembly GCA_018466805.1. Classification (NCBI taxonomy): domain Eukaryota; kingdom Metazoa; phylum Chordata; class Actinopteri; order Syngnathiformes; family Syngnathidae; genus Hippocampus; species Hippocampus abdominalis. The sequence goes on along the minus strand of CM031694.1, from coordinate 9,282,998 downwards.
GGAAAGCACAAAAGCATTCTCAAAAGCCAACAACATCAACACCTAAGTCCGTGCTTTGAGAGGAGACAGACAGAGAAAGAAAGAACACAAACGACAACGGAAAAATCAACACCTGGCAAAATCTGCCTTTGGAGGTGAAAATAAATACTCGGTGTGTCTGGATTTGGTGTTTTGGTGCCCGTTGGACTTTTGCAAGCAACATTCCACCCTGTTGACTCTGAAAAGTACATTTTGTGCACCTCCAACATTTGAAGCCTCCCAATATTCCGGTTGGTCAGTTTGTGGTTTCCGAGTGGTGCCAAGAAGCCATAACTGATTTGGGACTTTGTGACTCAACGCAAACAGACGCATTTAACGGACAACGGTGGACACACGGGGGCGGACGCCGAGCGTCTCTGAGACCATGACGGCTGCCTGACGTTTTGGCACCCGCTGACGCTTTTCCGCAGGGATCCTCCAGACCAGGCACAGGTCCCAACCCACAGCCACGGTTCCATGACAGCATTTTTCAAAAATGCTCCCTTTGTTATGTCAGCCCACCTGGACAACTTTTACAGCATTTACTGTAATAAGTTCTGCAGCTTTCTGGTCATTACGTTTGTCAATGTTGACCAGTCTTTCCTGGACTTCATTGAGCCAAGCCACATATTTTACACAAGAAAAAAAAAGATCTCACAGCATTCCACCACAAAAAAATGTCCCAAAAGGTATACTGTGGTACCTGATATACAAGCCATCTCTTGGCCGTTCTTTTTTTTTTTTGTCTTGAGATATAAAGACAAATTCAATATACGACTGGACTTCAGATCACCACCACTAGATGACACCATCAAACATCACAATGTCCGACCACTGTCAATTCACATTGTTATTCTTGTAGTTGAAGGAAAACATCAAATGGTGGCACAATGCAATGGACCCAACAGATGGACAATTCATGAAGTACAGTTGTGTTTTGCGCTCACATTTTCCGTGTTTGCAGGTAATGTGCAGAGCAAATGTTCTAAGTATGCTTTTACACACTAGAATACCATACAATGCAATGTCTTGCGAAAAACAAAAACATGTTTAAAAAAAGAATGTTGGTGTTTTTGTAGGGGCTAGAACAGATTAATTGCATTTCTACTCATTTCAATGGGGAAAGATGATTTGGGATGCAAGCGTGGCCACGGGACAAATCAAACTTCTATATCAAGGCACCACTGGAAAGAACTTTTGACCATGAGGTCACATGTTCTTCTGGGTGGCAAAAGCTGATTGTATGAATGGTGAACTCTTCTTGATTGCCATAGCTTGAATGTGAAAAATGTCTGTTAAAAAAATGTAATGTGAGGTCCATCAATAATTCCTTTGAATGGCGATGCAACACCCAAAAGACTGGCAAATGAAGACACACATGCTCTATTTGACACGATGTTTTGCCGACATTTACTAACAGGCTACCTATCATGTTTGAGTGATGGTAAACTGTGACATTAGTTTATCGTTTTTTGTGCGTTTTAAAATGAGGAATGTTGTTCGATGCCATTGTGTCTTCATTCTGTGAGTGGCAGATCATGCTTTTTGCCATCCTATTTCTGTCAGCTTGATTGCAAAGATAACCAGAGAATTCAAATAGATTTTCGGAACTGCTCTCATCACTGACAGTTTTGCTGTAGCCACTTCACAATAGGAAGTGCATAAAAACGCTGACTGGGTTACCAGTTTGGCGCAAATTCAACAACATTAAAAAAAATCTGTCTTTTTTTTCCCCTTCCTAAAAAGGGCAGATTGTGTTGAAATGGAGATTTGCCACTATAAACAAGAAGACTTGTCAAGTACTGCAGTTCAAGTCAAAATCGAGTCGAGTCTCTTGGTTACCAAGTCAAAGTCGAGTCTTTCCAGGATTTTGGCAAGTCACAAGTCCGCAACACAGCAACTCTTGAGTCTGACTCCAGTCAAGTCATATGACTTGAGTCCCCCATCTCTGGCTATATCCATTTTTCGTCACATTTTTGTGAGGTGGTGTGCGGTGAAGTTTTGTTGTAATTGTATAAAAATTGTGGCAGCTCCAAAAGTTGGGGAAACAGGGTTTTTACATTGCGATGTTCCGTTGGAAGAATTTTTTTTTTTTTTTCTTTTTGAGGAGGGAGGAGGTTGATGATTATTGTGGCCAACAGAACGGTTCCGCAGCTGTTCTTTTTCTCCCCTGTTTGACATGTACATGAATTCCATTTATGATGTCGCATTGACTCACGATTCCAGAAAGGATTGAAGAGAGGATGGTCATCGCTGCATCAACAAGTTGAGACTGCTCGAGGTCATTGACTGGACTCTCCAAATCCGTCTGCCTCCATTCTTCCGACACCCACCATGTCAAATTCTTTCCTCTTACAACAACAATTCCTTTTTTTTTTTTTTCCTCTGATCAACATCCTCTCTGGAAGGGCAGGGGCCAGTGACTAGACGCATGGAATGACCGCATGAGGACATTTCAAGTCCCTCATTAAACAAAAATGGAGAGAAAGGAGCTCTGTCTGAAAGGCATCAGAAATCCAGGTGAAACTCTTCATGCTGACGTTGTCCCACCATAGCATGGCAGCTCCTGGCTTGAATGGACATCAGTGGGCCACCACTTCAAGCAGACTGCTCTTTTTCCTCCCTTTTACACTTCCTACAGAGCGAATGATCAAACTGAGAATTTTATCAATACAAATTAATTGGCTGATGAATAATCATTGATCAAGCGGTGATAATCATTTATCAATAATCAAGCGGTGACTTGGAAAAAAAAAAGGAGCCATGGAAAAAATGAAGAGACTGTCATGCTTTCTTCAAATGATGATTGTTAATATATTATAGTGAAAAATAGAGAGCAAAGAAATCACATATTCTTGGCCTTTGCCGTGAATCTAAAAATATAGCTCAGGTGTTAAGTGAAGCCCCACTTGTGCGGAATGCAGCTGAGTGGACATGATTTGGAGCGGCGCACACTTGTATATGTAAGGTCCAGAGGTGACAGTGCATGTCAGGGCACAAACCAAGCAGGAAGTCAAAGCAACTTCCTGGAGACCTTTGAGACAAAATTCCTTGTGGGAGTGTGAAATTCAAATGATGTCTTTCGTCATTTTAAACAGCATTCAATGTCCGTGCAGGCCTTTTAAGGGCAAAATCATTTCAACTTGAATGTCACGGATTCCTATGTGTTAGTTTCCAACAAAATACAAAACATTTTTGTAACTGGGGAAAAAGATGTGTGGAACATTTCTTTCTTTGTTTAGTTATGTAGTCATAAAGTGGAAAAGTGGAAAAGTTTGAAGAGATAAGTGCTCAAACAGCTGGAAAATGGGGGGATGAAATTCAATGGAAATAAAAATGAATGAATACATTTTGTAACTATTTGCTTAAAAAAAAACTGGAACACCTCCCTCTAGTCCTGACAGTTGAAAAAATATATATTTCCAAAGCTGCTGATGACAAACTTGGCTGAATGTTTTTGTTTTGTTTTTCCCCCCAAAAAATGGTACGTGAAGCTCCAGTCATTCCAGCTGGATATTGTGAAAATTCCACCAGGAGAATGTCAACTTCCTGATGTACACGTGGGTCAAGGACCTTGAGGTCATGGCCGCGCGGGGGGACGGCGAGGGCAGCAGATGGCCTCCATTCATACGATATCCTCACCACAGCATTACTCGTACTGTATCTTCTGCTTACCGTATTTTCCGGACTATAAGTCGCAGTTTTTTTGTAGTTTGGCTGGGGGGTGCGACTTATACTCTGGAGCGATTAATGGGTGAAATTATGAACACATTATTATATCATTTCACATGTTATTTTCACATTTAACCACAAGAGCCCGCTCTCGTCCTGTGTTGATAAAACCACGATGTGTCTGACGTATGCGACGTAGAAGAGGAAGCGCTGCATCTTCTACCTCCGGAGTTGGTGGAGTTGTTTTAAAGTGACACACAGGATGAAGATTTCAATGGATTTAGTGATTTGGAGTGACATTGATGGTTTGGTGAACTTGCTAGCATGTTCTTTATGCTTTAGTTATATGAATAACTCTTAATATATTACTTAAACATACGGATAAGCACGTTCTTAGTTCGTTGTTTATGCGTCATGTAAGGTTAGCATGTCGTACACTTATTCAGCGTGTTGTTTTCTTATTTATTGTAATTTTAAATTGCCTTTCAAGATGGCATGTATGTTCTTGGTGTTGGATTTTATCAAATACATTTCCCCCCAAAATGCGACTTATACTCCAGTGTGACTCGTGTATGTTTTTTTATTCTTTATTATGCATTTTATGGCTTGTGCGACTTATACTCAGGAGCGACTTATAGTCCGGAAAATACGGTACACAGTTTTGATATAATTCTATTAATAACACTAATTTTACCATTTTTGATTCTGCTTTGGTGCAATACGTGTGAATGTTTGCCGTGCTGAGACAGCCACGCTTGAAGTCCTAGTTTCAAAATGTTATTGATGATTTCAAATTTTAGGCATGCATAGAAATGCCAATCAAGAGACAAATAGACTCATTTCATGGCAGTCCAGAGAAAATGCCATCAGAAAAACACATTTCTTCAGCTTGAACAGTGCTAATGACTTCAATTCTGCCACAGCTTAGTTGTTGGAACCCATTAAGAAACGGGCTTTCACTTGTATAGCGCTTTTCCACTGACAAGGTGCTCAAAACACTTCCACACCGGCACCTCATCCACTTACTGATGACAGCATCAGGAGCAACTCTGTGGTCAGTGTCTCACTCAAGGAAACATTGACATGCTCGCAGGGGCCGGGCATGATGGAACCCACGACTTGTGGGCAATGAGACGATCACCCTCCCACTGAGCAACTGGTTATGGCCCTCGAAAAGACATTAGTTGCGTAACGCTAAAGAGAGCTTCTTGAAATGAGTTGCCCTTCAAAGTTTGCGGATTCAAGTGCACAAGTGGTCCGGTATTACTCATGAAACCTCTTGTCTTCATACATTTATAAGAGCAGTAAAGATATGCATTTGTTCCGCCACTGACCAATTCAGACGCATTTCTGAAATAACAGCATCTACTTTGGTGTCAGCTATTGTGGCAATGCAAAAAAGGCGGATCCCTCTGGTGTGTTGCAATAACATGGGCTCCTCCCCCAATGGCACTAAAGCTAAAGACGTCTTGAGTGACACAAGGACCGCCATCAAAAGTTAAAAAGTGCATCTCGTCTTATATAGATTCAACAAACACACAAAAAGGATATATCTTTTCAGAATGTCAATTCTTAATAGAATTTCTCAATTAAAAATAATTTTGATTGTTTAATAAGTCATATTCTAATGATTTGAAATAGTGACTTTTGGTGTTTTGTTATATGTAGGCTATAATCATCAAAATTCTAAAAATAAAATGATGAAATATTCCACTGTGTGTATTGAATCTGTAAACACATGAGTTTCATATGAATTAACCTTCTGACATCAAGTTTCATTTTTGCGATGCTTCTGTACACATGAAAAAAAAGAACAAGCCCGTTTTTTTTTTCTTTGTGTGTGCGCAACAGAACTGGGAAATCCCCATGTATATGTAGATAGGTAGAAGTGCCTTCTCGTGGTCAAGTTGTAATACTACTGCAGTACCTAGTCCACTGTGTGTGTGTGTGTGTGTGTGTGTGTGTGTGTGTGTGTGTGTGTGTGTGTGTGTGTGTTGTATTCATATTTCATTATTAGTTGTTGTTTTAATAATTGACCACTTAGGTGTTACATGCCTCACAAAACAATCATTTCCTTCAGCAGCTCAACATTTGTCAAATTGTCAGTGATTTTATTTTCCCAACACAAATGGAAAATAGGCGGCCCGGTAGCCCGGTGGTTAGCACGTCGGCTTCACAGTGCAGAGGTACCATCCCAGCTCCGGCCTCCCTGTGTGGAGTTCGCATGTTCTCCCCGGGCTTGCGTGGGTTTTCTCCGGGTGCTCCGGTTTCCTCCCACATTCCAAAAACATGCATGGCAGGCTCGTTGGGCACTCTAAATTGTCCCTAGTGTGAGTGTGAGCGTGGATGGTTGTTCGTCTCTGTGTGCCCTGCAATTGGCTGGCAACCAATTCAGGGTGTCCCCTGCCTACTGCCCGAAGACTGCTGGGATAGACTCCAGCACCCCCCGCGACCCTAGTGAGGATGAAGCGGTTTGGAAAATGGATGGATGGATGGAAATGGAAAATAACTTCACACAAGACATAAATATGTACAAAACACATGAATTGGAGCGGGGGTTGGGGATTAAATTGTAGCCCACAGAATGAACATAGGAAATAATAACAAATAACACAAAATTCACACGCATGATACAGTGGTACAAGTACAATTTAGGAGTTTTTCGAGATACGTACAAGGCATCGTTTGGCTGCTGCTTGGAGTTGTGACCAGATGCATGGATTTCCGAATGTCTGTATTATGCTGCCCTCTGGTGGCCAAGATGTACACACCAGAAGCAGGCCCACTGAAAAGCAGTGTAACTTTAGCTTATGAAGGATAATACTGGGAAATGCTATTTTTCTCATAAAGAACACGCATTAAGAACACATGAAGAACAACAATTTGGGGTGGTATTTGAGGGGGGCTGGAGTAAGTCAGCCAAATGTGGCCACAAATTCACATTTTGCACACACGTTATATCCACATTGTGGTCACAATTTTTTTCCCCCCTGTGTCTGGGCCTCTGGAAATATGTCCAGAATTGCTGAACAAAACAATGCAGGCTGATATTCAGATAAATCTCTGATTGTGCAACGCATACATACTTTCGTCTTCCTCTTTGAGCAACTGTAACGTCATAAAGGCGTCTGTCACAGTGACACACCGGAGGGTTACGACCAGCCAAGTTTCATGTTTACATTTTTACAACCATACATCTCCGTACTGATAAGGGATTTATGACTTGTTAAGAGTCCTTCTTCGAGCGTATCTCATGAATGTCCTCGCACTGCACTATGCTTACGTAGAGTTCAAAGTAATTATGATCATCATCTACCCATGATGGTCTAAAAGTGGTGCACTAAATCCTTCCACAATGGGCTGCACATTTTCACCTGAATGGAATGGTACAGCACTAGAAGAAATGGGCATTATGGACCACCAGGGTAGGGCGGCCGGGTGGGCCAGTGGTTAGTGCGTCAACCTCACAGCGCAGAGGTGCAGGGTTCGATTCCAGCTCCAGCCTCCCTGTGTGGGGTTTGCATGCTCTCGCCGTGCCTGTGTGGGTTTTCTCCGGGTACTCTGGTTTCCTCCCACTTTCCAAAAACATGCAGCATGTTAATGGAACACTCTAAATTGTTCCAAGGTGTGAGTGTGAATGCACCTTGGATGGTTGTTCGTCTCTGGCAATACATGCTCTATTGAGCTACGGTCTGGTGACTGACTTTGCCAGTCTAAGATCTTCAACTCACTCCATACCAATCACCCCCCAATAAAGACCTTGTGTTGGCAGTGTGTTTTGGGTCATTGTTTTGTTGCAAAATTAAATTTCTCCTGACAAGTTTGGATGCATTTTTCTGTAAAAAGCAAGACAAATGGTTTTGTAGACTTCAGATTTCATTCTGCTGCTATCATCATGAGTTACATCATCAATAAAGACCAATGAGGCCATTCCAGAAATAATGACATTGCCTCCACAATAAATAAACTGTGGGGCAAAATCCTTGTACATTACCACTCTTCAGGAAATACGCCATCTTGCTTGAGTTAAAAGTTGTATTATACCTTCTATTTCTGTTATACAGAGGTGGAGCTACGTGGTCGTCACTCCCTAGCCACCCCACTGGCCGCACCTGAATGCATACTCTAAATTAATCTACTGTATCTTGAGTAGAGGACATTACATTACATTTTCACAGTTGATGCCAATTTGAGCAAATGACATGGTCCCGAAGTCATTCTTTTTCATCACATCCACAATCATGGTTTTATGAAATGAAACGCACATATATAGCAATTTTGCACAACACACTCATATTACAAGCAGGAACAAAACCAACTAAAAAACAACATCTTGAATTGTGAAGAGTAAAGGCAGTGATTTCTTTTTCACTAACCACAAACTATTGTGCCTACTTTATTTTCATTCATCTCATCATGGCAAGCGTGTGCCGTAACGGATTGGTCATGGAAGGTTGGTTGATCGTAAAGTCGATCTTCGGTCAAAAAAGGTTGGGCACCCCTGGTCTCGTAAATGAAACTCAGCAAAACATTGCATTGTACTTAGGTTCCTGCTTGATTATGTGTGCAATGGGCATTGTTCTGCATGAATTTTATTTCATGAAAGCCTGACTGTGGATGGGATGATATGCAAGCATGCATAACCGCCTCTTGCCATCCAAATTTACAAAATAACCCCCCCCCCCCAAAAAAAAACAACACATCAGTTTACCATATTAGTCATGTGCAACTAATGGAAATTCTCAGATTAACTCAGTGTAGTTAGCCGATGATATAGTTTTATGTCTGAATTTCCATACTGTTTTTTTTTTTTTTCATGAATCAACTTTTCTGTTGAAATGTAAATTTTACCCACCCATGGAAGCAAGTAGTGTCTTCTTTTTGAAGGCTAAAAACCCTCATTGACTTACTTTGCCTGGTTACTCAATGGTTCTGCCTTGCGCTTTGCTTACCAGTGCAATTTCGCCCCCCGGAAGTAGGTGTGACGTCACTTTGAACGGTCCACAGCAGCGTGATGTGCAGCACCGCCACAAAGGCGTGTCCTGCGTGTCCGCGTGTTGTACAGTACTGTACTTGTACGCGCGAGCGCTTATATTCATGAGTTGCGTTGCGTGTAGTGACCGTCCGCTCCACAGGCAGCCCCGCGTCACACTCCAACATGTCTGAACAAAATAACCGGCAGGATGTCTTCTCCAAGCCCAAGGTACGTCCAGTCGCGCCATGCTGACGTTCGAGCGTGGAAGGGGACGTGAATTTGACGCACGTTTTACGCACGACGTGAGAAGAATGATTTGCGAAAGGGAAAAAGGCTCTTTGTTATCTATTCTATGAATGAAGTCGCAAGTGGGTTAAAAAAAATTACTGGTGGTCCTTACGACTGTTTCGAGGTTACGAACGGCGCGCAATTAACTTTTTTTTTATTACAAGCGGCACAGGCAAGCTCGGTCAGCGCCGAGATGCTTTTATATTTATGGTCTACAAGATTTTCTGATCCACATATTTACCGTGATTAGGACATCACAGTGCAGAGGTACCGGGTTCAATTCCAGCTCCGGGATCCCTGTGTGGAGTTTACATGTTCTCCCCGGGCCTGTGTGGGTTTTCTCCGGGTACTCCGGTTTCCTCCCACATTCCAAAAGCATGCATGGCAGGCTGATTGAACACTCTAAATTGCCCCGAGGTGTGATTGTGAGCGCAAATGGTTGTTCGTCTATTTGTGCCCTGCGATTGGCTGGTACCCGGTTCAGGGTGTCCCCTGCCTACTGCCCAAAGACGGCTGGGATAGGCTCCAGACCCCCCCCCCCCCCCCCGCTACCCTTGTGAGGATGAGCGGTTCGGAAGATGGATGGATCGATGGATGAAGAATGTTATTACTTTAAGTGATAGAGTATGGTGCATTACGACTTGCATACACATACGGTGGCATATTTAACATTACTTCGACTTTTTGAAGTAATGTTTGAGTAATTAACTTTACTCAAAAGAAGAGATCAGTGGCAAGATGAGTGACATTTAGTGGCCGTATTTTGTGCAATAGTGGCAACAAATATTCATTTGATCCATGCAGTCGTCATGTTCATCCTCGGGTAAAGTTGTTCTGAAAGGGCCTGTGAACATGGATGCCTGTATAGTTTACAAGTGTAGCAATCAATTAATTGACAATAAATCAATTATCAATTGAAAAAATGACAGTTGCTAAATAAATCTTTTTAAGACTTTAAATTGTTATACTTAAGATTGCCCAACAATTCTGATTTCAGATTGTCAACAGTAAATATTTCAATTCCTGTTGTCCACCTTGAAAGCAGACAGATTTTTGGGGGGGGGGTTTCTTTGAAATGAGACATTTGCAAACACCGGTTTCTACAATTATCAACATTTTTGCCGATTTTCCGACACACGTTACAGACCAATCCAGTAATTGGATCGTAATCATCAAGTGATTAGCACTGTCAACTTCAAATTTTGTGCCTTTTTTTTAACAAAGGGATGCTCATTAATCAAGTTTTAACTCAACTGAATAACTCAACTGAATATCATGAATATAATTCCTGGAGGGCAGCCCGGTGGTCCAGTGGTTAGCACCTCAGTGCAGAGTTGCAGGGTTCAATTCCAGCTCCGGCCTCCCTGTGTGGAGTTTGCATGTTCTCCCCATGCCTGCGTGGGTTTTCTCCGGGTACTCCGGTTTCCTCCCACATTCCAAAAACATGCATGGCAGGCTGATTGAACACTCTAAATTGTCCCTCGTGTGAGTGTGAGCGCGGATGGTTGTTCGTCTCTGTGTGCCCTGCGATTGGCCGGCAACCGGTTCAGGTTGTCCCCCGCCTACTGCCCGATGACGGCTGGGATAGGCTCCGCCACCCCCCGCGACCCTTGTGAAGATAAAGCAGATCGGAAAATGGATGGATGGATGGATGTTATTACTATAAGTGATAGAGTATGGTGCATTACGACTTGCGGTTCGGAATGGAAAATGGATAATTCCTGGACTGTTTGGTAAACGAATGGAGCGCACCTTCTCTTGCAACTGGATGGTAGAGGACGGCCTGTGTTGAAATGACTTCGAAAGCTGGGCTCCATTTGCTTACACAGACATCAAAGTTAATCATGAGGCTAATATTAAACCCCAAAATTAGGAAAAAATTTTTTTATCCATGTTATGCCTATTTTATGGCCACCAATTAGTATTACCGTGTACATGTTTTCATGGATAAAATTCCTATGTCATGCATGTTAAACCATTTCCATAGTGGCTCAAAATTAAAAAGTACAGACACGCACCACTCCTCAAATTCTCCACTCGTCTTTTCACCTAATTGTGTCCTCACGGAATAGCTTCTTCGGGCAGTACTGAATTGGTTGCCAGTAAACCCGCTCACACTCATACCTAGGGACAATTTAGAGTGCGCTCACCCGCAGGTTGAGCTCCACGTGCACCTCGATGGGGCCATCCGACTGCAAACTATTCTTGATGTTGCTAGGTAAGTCCCTTCAAGCCCTAAATTCATTGTTGGACTCAAATAATGGATGGATTATTTATATTATATTATTATCTTTATTTTATTTTATAGTTTACATACATGCCTGCACTGGAGAAGGTGCCCATTGCTCATGCGCACAGTGTCAATAAAAGGCATCCTATTCATTGTAATCTCAATAGAACATTAGAAAATAATGGCATGCTCACCCAATATATGTCACGATTAATGAGATTGCTCCCGTCGCCAATTTTCGATGAATTTTTAATGCCATCTGATCATGCACGATATCCATAAACACAACAGATAGAACTGAAGAAATAATATTCAAAGTATGTGAAGTCGCATTAATGCAACGTTGCATTCACCTCCTTTATCCATGACTCATCTTGATAAGTTTTTGATTGTGCAGCATCAGTGTTGTCTTGTTCACTTCAAAACACTTGCAAAGTGTCCGTTTTTATTTGTCCTCGCAGGCGACGCGGCATCCTTCTGCCGGCCGACACAGTGGAGGAGCTGAGGGGGCTCGTCGTTCTCCAGAAGCCGACCACGCTCACAGAGTTCCTGGGCAAGTTTGCTGAGTACATGCACGTCATCGCGTGAGTGCCTGCATTCCTCTCGCCGAAATTTGAATCAAAATAAATAGCAGGAAAGCACAAATGGACAAAACCGAACAATGAGGACTTGGAAATACATTGTTGGGGCAGGGGTCGAGCTACTCCACTGGCTAGGCTAATTAATGACTAACAATGAAGCCACACCTTTAAAATTAACGAAGCACTTCCTTTAAGATCCGCAAAACTTTGCTTTTTACTCTGATTTGCTCGTGCTTATTTTATAAGAATAGTGGCAAGGTTGGAAAATGGGTGCATTTTATTTTAGGAAACCCTGACTGCGGATGCTATGATAAACGAGGACTTCTCGGCTATGTGCGCTGTGTTGGCTTCCGAGGTAGAATTCACAAACTGAGTTTTGAGGTTCAGAGCGTGCTTGTGCGTGTACGTGTGCAAGTGTGTCTGCTTAATGCCATTTAGTATAAAAAGAAAATACTTTACTGGAGGCTCAGCTCTTCTCTCGGTACTCAGTACGGCACTAATATTAGTCGTTCTTCACAGTGGATAAAGAACCTATTCCTGTGAGTGTTGTTATTGTCTGTCTATGTATGTTGTTACAGCATTTGTGTTCAGTTATTCGCTGCTTAAAGAGTAACAACACTGCCACATGGATGCTAATTATTAGCCCAATGCCTATAGGCTTTCCCATTGTATGTTAGTACAGTGAAACTCCTCTACAACGAAATCATGTTTGCAGCAAGACATTTTTCACAACAGCGGTTTTTTCACTGTAGCAAATTTGAAACAGAAAAGTGGGAATGGTGTTAATGCATGAAGATTTTTTCACACTAGGGGGTATTTTCACCCATGTAGATTTTGTTGTAGAGGAGTTTCACTGTATTGAGGTTGCTGAGGCTTTATGGTTGTTTTTAATCCACAAAGCGTACTTGTCTTATGTTTAGTTTTTAAGCAACCTTGAGATGAGCGATGAGAACATTGGATAAGTTACACTGTTTCATTTTGATAATGAGTATTTTCATGTTATCATTAATAATTGATTGATTCCCTCGAATCTTTCCAGCCCTCTGCAAGTCTAATCATGATTAATGATGGTGATTTCTCGGCGTTCAAGGGTCACCTCTCCAGGGAGGGTGAAAGTTCACTCACGCGGGCTGATTATCGCACACGTGTCCCAGATTTACGACGTATGGGGAAATGGCTTCATCTCAAATGGGGAACAGCTCGTTGGTTATTCCATCACCATGGCAACCAAAGCCCATTTCCCTATGGTACAGCTCCATCTCACGGCTGTGAAAGCTGTAACAATGGCGAGCCCCTCGGTTCAATGGGAGCTCAGTGTGCTCTTGACAATATATGGAACACCCCAGCTACGTATAGCGCATGCAAATGCCATCTGTAATGTTTAGGTAGCTCAGTGAGACAACAGCTGGGTTTCAGCGCAAATGCTGGAAACTACGTTGCTTGACTTCCGTCATGTGACACCGCCGCAGCCCAAAGTGAGAGATTAAAAAGTGCACGTGAGCTGCAGTTCTCCTTGTAAATAAACAAGAAGAGCGCCCGACTTTCTGTCAAGCCATCCATCCACCCCAAATGCGCATCCGCTTTCCCAACTTGGACTGAGCCAAGCCAAACGAATTCAACATTAGACTTTGCACACCACCAATTAAAAGTCTCACCCAATTCCAATGAAGTTGGGACGTTGTGTTACATGTAAAGAAAATAGAGACGTTTAATGTTCAAACTGATCATTTTTGCAAATATTCATTCATTTTGAATTTGGGACCTATTTACCTTTGTGCTCCATCACCTTTCCTTTGAACGGCACTCAAGTGAAGTGAGGACACTAATTGTTGAAGCTCGGTGAGTGTTGGATACACACTCAGAAAGACAAAAAAACTTTCCTTGCAGCAGTGAATCCTGAAGAATTCCAATCAATTGATGAGCCGATTCATTCCATTCAAGGGGCATTTGTCTCTCAAGCAGTACATCCCAAAGAAACCCAAACCCTGGGATGTGAAAGTGCGGGTTCTAGCAGGGAGCTCTTGATACATGCGCAGATTTGAAGTGTATCAGGGTGTGTCTGGCCGTTGTGTGCTCAGTGGATTGGGTGCAGATGTTGTCATGCGCCTCTATGATGGTACACCGCAAAAGAACCAGCAGGTGTTTTTTCACCATTTCTTTTGCACCACTGCACTCATTCGGGCATTGAAACAACAAGACATCAATGGCACTGGCACATGTACAAGCAACAGGCTCCAGGGAGCACAGCGAAAGCTGAAAAGTGAAAAGAAACTCAAAGAAGAGGGAGAACAAGTGACGCTGATTTGGAGAGCTTCTCTGGTTCAAATGAGGCATCAGCAGTAGCCCATCGTTTCAGTTGAGCTCTGCGGATAACGTTCATCAGGAGCACCCAAGGCCAAAGTTGTTAAACTTGTTTTTCTTTTTTCACCCCGTAGCGGAGACCGAGACGCAATAAAGAGGATCGCTTATGAATTTGTGGAGGACAAAGCAAAGGAAGGCGTGATTTACGTGGAGGTCAGATACAGTCCACACTTTCTGGCCAACTGTGACGTGGATCCCATCCCATGGAACCAGGCAGAGTACGTTACGGCCTTACTTCCTTCAACAACATCCACGCACGCCGGTCAAGTCATCAAGATGATTTCAGTGTTATTGACTTCTTTCTTTGCATTCAGGGGTGACCTGAGTCCCGACGAGGTGGTCCGACTGGTCAACGAGGGCCTACGGCAGGGGGAGAGGGCCTTCCATGTCAAAGTCAGGTCCATTCTATGCTGCATGCGCCACATGCCAAGTAATGAACTGCTCACGCTCCAAACTGCCTTGTAAGATAAGCTTCTCCAAAGCCGTTCAGATAACACGCAGGAGTGCCGCACAGCTCAAATTTCACAAACCCACTGGTAGAGATGGCAAAAGTCCAAGTACAGATACTTGCCGTGTCAAAAATATCCTCTACTAAAGTACTTTAAAGAACTTGATGCCTTTCGTAGAATGTTAGGCAGCCAGGAATTGCTGAACATGCATCACATTCTCACGAGTGAAAAGAGTAAAAAGACCTAAAAATGGTAGGCGCTCAGTATGTAGATTTAAATAAACAGAAGATGAGAAAGAAAATATGCACATTTTGACATTTTGCATGTATATCCTCTTCAAGTCGAAGTTAAAAAGTACAAAAATTAGAAATGAATTTTTACTGTCAATTATATAGTGTACATATATGCAGTTCTATAGTTTTATACATACACTATTTTATATTTGCTAAAGCTCCCCAGCTCACATTGCTCCATGTCTCTGCCGTCCGATTTTTTTCCACCTTGTTCCAACTCTCCCAAGATCTCAATCAATCATCTGCTAAGGTTAATAATAACCTGTCAAGCCTATCTTTACGAATTAAGGGGTACAAAGTACAGATATCTGTTATTCAATGTAATGAGTAAAGTTTGAATATCATCATAAAAACACTCAAGTAAAGTACAGATACCTTAAAAAAAAAAATCAAGAAATCTACTAAATTACTTCCCATGATTGCCCATTACTCATTTCTGTGGGCTCAAGATGACAATGTCATGACCGAACAGAAATGTCATTTTATTTTTGGGGACACTCTGATAATGAGCAGCAGTCCTTGTGAACTCTTTTTTTTTTTTTTAAGATTCCTGCAGCTGCAATTTCCTGTTTCGTTTCTGTCTTTTTATTTTAAACTCAGGGGATGTCTTATTTTGTCATTTGAAAGGTCATTGCACTGCACAAGGTCCTTTGGCTTAATGCAGTGTAACGGTCGTTCCACAATTGTTAAACACGTATTGTGAAATGTCAAGTAAAAAAAAGTGGAAAACAAAATACTGTAGGTGAATACTTGGGTGCCACATATAAAATCTCATAAAAAGTGTGCTGCTGATGGGGTAGAGCTGGAGGAATCAAATTGCAGCATGTTTTGATTTATTCCATTTTTTTTAATAAACAATAACATATTAAATAAAAATAAATGGCTAAATAATCTTCCAATTCTGAAATCACCTTATATTGTTTTATGCCGAGCCGTAAAGTTGCGCTCTGTTTCAGTATTGTACTCATACTATCATGATGTGAAATGGCTCAATAAATCAACGGTCGTGTTTATAGCACAAGAGTGAGACATGCAGGAACATAAAGTAATAATAATACAGTCAAACCTCGGTTTTCGGACGTCTCGGTTCTCGTACAATTCGGTTTTCGAACTAAAATTTCGAGTTTTTTATGCCTCGGATGACGAACAAATTTCGGTTCTCGGACTAACTGAGCGCACTTGAATGCGTCACTTCACTCCTCTCGGCTTCGCTACCTCGTCTAGCAACGCTACCCCGTGTAGCTTCGCGAGGTAGCGAAGCCGAGAGGAAGCCCCGCGACAGATAGAGAGAGAGAGAGATGTTCCTTCAATTTTTATCTTACTCTGTTAATGTTAAAATTGGTCATCTCCCATTACATTTGTGCAGTTTATGGTGTGAAATTGTAAAAAAAAAAAAGTGGTTTAAAAACTTGTTTTCTTGACTTGGAACGGATTAAAACATTTTACATTGATTTCAATGGGAAACATGGTTTCGGTTTCTGAACAATTTGGTTTCCGAACAGTCTTCTGGAACGGATTAAGTACGAAAACCGAGGTTTGACTGTAATCCATTTGATTTACAAGCGCCTTTCAGAACACCCAAGGACACTGTACAATCAAAAGCAATAAAACCACAGATAAAATTATAAATAATAAATAATAAAAGAGGAGATGAGTCTAAACAGAGTATGTAATTTTAAATAGGTGGGTTTTGAGATGAGTTTTGAATACGGGAAGAGAGTCAATATTACGGATGTCGGGTGGTAGTGAGTTCCAGAGTTTGGGGGCAGAGCGGCTGAAAGCTCTGCACCCCATCGTGCTGAGACGGGCAGAGGGAACACAGAGGTGGAGGGAGGCTGAGGACCTGAGGGAACGAGAGGGAACGGAAATTTGAAGAAGGTCAGACAGATAGGGTGGGGGGCAAGGTTATGGATGGCTTTGAATGTGAAGAGGAGTATTTTGAAGTTGATCCTCAGTTTGACAGGGAGCCAGTGGAGCTGCTGGAGGACAGGGGTGATGTGATGGAAGGAGGAGGTTCTAGTGATGATACGAGCTGAAGAATTCTGGACCAGTTGAAGTTTATGGAGGAATTTGTGATGGACACCGAAAAGAAGTGAATTGCAATAGTCAATACGGGAGGTGACGAGACTGTGGACAAGGATGGCTGTGGTGTGAGGGGTGAGAGAGGGACGGAGACGGTTGATATTGTGTAGGTGGAAATATGCGGACCGGGTTATGTTATTAATGTGGGAGTTGAAAGATAATGTTGATGAGGTCCATGTTGTATTGGGAAACCAAAACATCAGGAGAGGAGTCAATGTCCGGAGTCAGAGTGGCGATCCTTGCAGCGAGAGAGTCATTATTGATATCCTTGATATTACGGTAAGTGCGCCCGTTTTGAATTGTGCAGGCTGGTCGGCAGAGGTGGTGGAGCTGTGTAAAAAATATCGCTACGAGGGTGTGGTGGCCATCGACCTGGCTGGTGATGAGTCGCTCAACTGCGAGGCCTACCCGGGACACAGGAGAGCCTATGAGGTAAGCAGCACCCGGAACGAACGCCACTCCGTGGGCCGCTTTCGCAGAGAGGCCGTCATTTGGCACAGGGCTGGAGAGTCAAAGTCCGGACTCGACGGACGTGCTTTTTTTTTTTTATGGGTTGTCTCTGAGGTTGACCCTCACTCCCTTAGCTTTTGACTCTGCCATTGGGCTTGCAGAATATTGTTATCAACTTGACTGAGTCCAGCTCTGTTTTTATTTCTGAAATTTAACGTCCTTCTTCATTAGAAGTTTTTCAGATGATCAAAGTAGCCATCTGATTGGTTATCGCAAGAGTATCGAGGACAGCAAACCCTGCTGCAGCAACGCATTCATGTACATTCATTGGCTTTGAGTTTGGAGCTGCATTTCAATGCTCAGTGCTGTTTGTTTCGCCCAGTCTCCTCCCTGTCTCTCCTCCAAGGTTGACCACCGTTAATAAAGCAATATTGTTCTTGAAATGGTTTTTGTTGTTTATCTGCACACACGGTTAAGAAAGCAAAGTGTTTCATGCCGTCTGAGAAGAGTGTTCAGCATCGAACTTCCCTAACTTTGTGGTTGTGAAAATAGTTGAGGGGGTTTTTTGCCTTGAAGTTTCCTCTTGATCTCATCTGGACTCAGACTTGACTTGGGCTCAAAAATGTCATTCAGACCGGTGCTTGAATCCGATTTAATCTTGGGATAAGGTATTTATTGGAGTTAGATGTTTGTTTTAAACATTTGGTATAGCTTTTTTTTAAAAAACGTTTACATGGAGTATAGTCATTATTTAGATATTTTTAATGTTCCTATAATAAGTGCAGTGGTAATGTTGAAAGTATGTATAACCTTACAGTAGTTTACAATTACGGAAGTGTACTACTGCCAAACCAGAAAAAAAGTCACGCGGCGTACACGTTTTGTGATGGTAACAAAAGCTGTGGACTTTGCAGCGATGGCCCACAAAACAAAGTCATTCCAACAAAAGTGTTACAGGATGGCATTAAATCCAGTCAAACGTCTCTATTATCGACCAAATCCGATTTTGACCAGAACATTTGAGATTTTTACGCCTCAGATTATAACCGAAAACTGGTTTTCGACCATACTGAGCAAACTCGAATATGCCACTCGACTCCTCTCAGCTTCCTTACACGAGGAAGTTACACTTCCTCATATAACGTTCATTGTGAGCAGACATGTTTGTTGTGATACACGCAAATCTGATTGTTTTTTTTTTTTTTGTTGTTATTTCTGCATAGTGTATTAGCCCCTAATCAAGGGCTAATAAAATTGTTTCAGATTTCAAGCAAATCGCTTTTGAAACAGCCTTCTGTAACCGATTATGGTCGAAAACCGAGGTATGACCCTGAAATTCTATGCTAATTTTGAGAAAAGACTTACGGTGACCATTTACAAAGACACCTGGAAACGGTTTTAAACTTTGAAAAAAAAGTACGGACCAACAAGGCTTAGCAGTGTTATGTGATCTGAGTATTGTTTACTGATATGTTGTCCGCTGGATTCCCTTGACAGGAAGCAGTGCGCTGCGGGATCCACCGGACAGTTCATGCGGGCGAGGTGGGCGCGGCCTGTGTGGTGAAGGAGGTACGCCATTGGACGGTCACAACAGTGACACATTCCTGACACAGGTGGAAGAACGGTCCACACTTTCAGTTGAACACACAGAGCTCAACAGTCGGCATGAAAAATTGAAGCAAGATGTAGCAAACTTTGTATTGTGGTGGCACTTGATTTCCTGCCTTTGACACCCGGCCGCCAAATTCTTGACAGAGAAAAATGGGTGGGACTTTCAAGTACGGTTCTCAGGTGGTTCCGATCATCTCTTCTCGGCGGGGGTTATGTTGTTTCCATTGCTGATCATTCATTTGAGCAAGCCACCATGCCATGCGGAGTCCCACAGGGTTCCATTTGATTCTCGGACCACTTTTATTTAATCCGTACATGCTTCCACTGGGACAGGTCATTCTCAACACTAATGTTGCCTGTCAGATTTTCGTAGCTCTATCACCAAGTGGCTAGGGCCCCTTAAATTTACTTTGTGTCAGTTTTTAGAGCAGGTAAACTGCAGGATGCAATCACATTTTCTTCATTTAAAGAAAGGAAAGTCTGAACTTGTTGTTTTGGGCAACAAAAAAGAAAGGAAGGTGGTCACTGACCAGCTTGATTCTAGGTGCCTAAGTTTGACATCGCTGTGTTATAATTGACTTAGACCTGCCTGAACTTTTACAGTTCCACTAAAACCATAACAAACAGCAAGATTCCAAGATTTCATGTCCCAACAAGACCGAGAGAAATTCATTCATGCCTTCATCTCGAGTAGGCCGGGCCACTGGAACAGTCCTTTTGTCTGGCCTTATTAAAAATACATGCCTGAACTCCTTGAATGATATAAAACCAGTGGAGCACAGAGAACCCTTGGAAGTGATAAGTCTCATGTGAGACCTAAAGAGGGTCAAACTGGTTTTCGCTCCACTGCTTCACACAAATGGAACCAGCTTCCTGATTGTCCAAAATGCTCACCAACTTTAGCCACTTTCAAGTCCCAGTTGAAAACCAGTTGAGGGTGAAGAACAGACACCACTAAGTGCTTTAGTATGCTCAAGATCAGATAAGATAACCTCTATTTGTCCCACACTGGGGAAATTTGCATTATACAGCGCAGAATGGGGTAGAAAAGAAAAAACTAAGTGTTGCATGCACAAGTATAAGATAAAGTATAAATGCCTGTGAGTATTGTTATTTGTTAGCATGTGTATGGCATTTCCCATCATGAGTGAGTATTAAGTGAGCAGGGGCAACACTTTGAGAAAAGCAAAGATCTAATGTGCTTGAGCTGGATTTCTCTGGGTACTCTGTTTCCCTCCCAAAACATGCATGTTGACTTCAATGAAGTCTCAAAATTGTCCCTAGGGGTTTCTTGCCCATTTGATGTTGTCACTTGCTGATAGTTCTCGTCTGACCTTCCAGGCAGTGGAGGTACTGAAGGCCGAACGCGTGGGGCACGGGTACAGGACCCTGGAGGACCGAGTTCTTTACAAGAAACTACTGGCTCAAAACATGCACTTTGAGGTGAGCACGGGTACAACATGCTGACTGAAGGTATTGGTGTTTGAAGAGCTTTGTTTGTGTGTGTGTGTGTGTGTGTGTGTGGACCAAGCGAAAAATAAAAACACTTATGCAGAAAAATAAGAGGGCTGTGGGGCAGGACAGTCAGTCTTATGATCAAAGTGTCCCTTTCACTTGTGCTTATGAGCGGGGGAAAAAAAGGTATTGCATTTGAGAACATTTCACAATTGTTTTTGAGAAAAACTCTTTCAATGCTATGTGTAAGTGTTAATGATGAATTGCCTCCCAAATGGTCCCTCATCCATCCAGGTGTGTCCCATCTCCAGCAAGCTGACCGGCGCCTGCAACGCCGATTTCACCAAACATCCTGTGGTCACGTAAGCTTGCCTTTCATTTGCCGCCACGGTAGGCAAGCACCAAAAAGCAAGTGCGTGCATTTGCTCATTTTGCTGATGCGCTGTGCAGGTTTAGGAAGGACAAAGCCAATTACTCCCTGAATACGGACGACCCTCTGATTTTCGGCTCCACTCTGCAGCTGGACTACTGGGTGGCACACGAGCATATGGGCTTCACCCAGGAGGAGTTTAAGAGACTGGTGAGGACATTTGCCGTTTGATGATAAATTTCCACTTCTATGCTTTTCAGTGACTCTTCCAGTCTCTCTGAATCTGATGCACAATGCTGATGACGCATTACGCCTTTTGCTGTTTGAAGCCTTTTCCTGTTGATCAATTATTGGCGTGGCAATGTTAAAATACCCACGTGTGTTGTAAAAATTGCATTTACAGGTATTCTTTTTTTCCAAAAACATTGACATGTGACTTCGGCAATTATGCTAATATTGTCTGTGTGCATCCATCCATCCATTTTCTAAACTGCTTATCCTCACAAGCTGTCTTCGGACAGAACTGGTTGCCAGACAACCACCAGGCACACATACACAAACAACCATCCGCGCTCATACTCACACTTAGGGACAATTTAGAGTGACCCATTAACCTGCCACACATTTTTTTGGAATGCGGGAGGAAAACAGAGTACCCGGAGAAAACCCACGCTGGCACAGGGAGAACATGCAAACTCCACACAGGGAGGCCAGAGCCGGAATCACAGTGCACCTCTGCACTGTGTGGCGGACGTGCTAACCTGTCGACCATGATGTCGCCTGTATGTGCAGATTAAAATTTAAAACGCCGAAAAAAAAAGTTTTCTTCTACACATATGTACTTAAAGTACAGGGTGTGAAAACTTTTGCCACATCTTCTCCGTGCTGAAGACGGTTTGCATGTGAAACTACACACAGTGATGGGTTGTGCTCTCTGGCCGTGTTGTTTTGCAGAACATCTGTTCCGCGGCGTCTTGTTTTTTACCTGAGCCCGAGAAGAACGAGCTACTGGGCAAACTTTACAAGGCCTACGGGATGATCCGGAGCACGGCCTTCTGAAGCCTGACCTGCCAGCTGCTCCCGAACCTTGACCTCTACCTCGGACACATGAGAATGTCTTAATCCTCTTCACATCACTGCAACCACCTCATGTCTGTACAATGTTCTTTTACCTCAGTTTGCTGATACTGCTGCTTGCAAAATGGTGCAGATGTGTTGTTATGCGGGATTTGAAAACTATGCGTGCACACATCGTTGCATTTACATCACGAAACCTGTCAGGGATGCATGTGATTGCTCAGCTCTCGACGTTGTACAGAAACACTGGGCCATTCCATATGTCTTCACATGAACGCCACATTGCTGTGACAACTGCTGCGTGGATCGTGGTGTGATGTGGGACAAACCATTCACTGTGAAAGAGGAGTTGAAGGGATCCGGACCAAATAGCCTTAGCAGGATTTTTTATTTATCAGGTCGTAAAAGTACAAAACCGAAAATCTTCCTGTTGAACGCGAGATGGCGTAGGCAGTGGTGTAGTGGGGATTTTTTAAGTGGGTGTACGTGATTCGGGGATTTTTTAAGTGGGTGTACGCGATTCGGGGATGTTCTATATCTACATACAGAACATCAATCATAGGCTACAACACCAGTTGAACTAACGTTAAATTGAATGTTTTACTACTCCAAAATAATCACAGGCCAACGTTATTAAGCATAACTCGCATTAGAACAATGATCAACAAACATTTCAATAACCCGCACACAGTGCAGGGCTAAAACCAAAATAAAAATTGAATGTGGCGTCGGGAGAAGTGGGTGGACGGCGTACCCCCGCGTACCACGCCCACTACACCCCTGGGCGTAGGTGGCGAGGTCCACTTACTTTTCACAATTCAAGCGCAACTTCCTGTGGTGTTTGATGACTGTATTTATAAGCATCCGTTCTGATAATAGAAAGCACTGCCATTTATGTTGGCCACCTTTAAAATCCAACAAAAGTCACCCTTAACCACAGTAAAGCTGTTTAATGTGTGCAGCCTCCATTTTGTGTTATGTTGTTTGTCATTTGCGGGGAGGAGGGGAATGCCCAAAGACAAGAACAGCTGCCACAGCTCTGAAGATAAAAACTTCTGTTGTCATCTTCACTAGCATTCATCACTGCATTTTACTGGTGTTTCGGAAGGAGAGAAATTTCTGTTCTGTGTCTGAGAGCACTTCAAGTGCGATCCGTTTAGTTTTCACAATTACCGCTCAACCGATTGTGGTGTACATATTTAATTAGAAGGGTCAATGCCAATATCGCCTGAACAGTTTTTCGACTTGTTTGGAAAACAATTCAATAAACACAACTTCAATTTTGCCACAGCTTAGTCGCTAGACCAGGGGTGTCAAACTCAAGTGGGCCAAACCATTAACATGATACCATACTGTGCTATGAATCAGCAAAATATCATCTTTCCTTTGTTTTGGTCTCAAGAAGCATTGATTGGCGCTTTCATGTCATTTGCTGCGTTGGTTTTATCTCGGTGACAGACTGAGACTGCTGTTTTCTTCCCCGATCAAAACAATGTTGTCTTCTACTCTGATCCAAACAGTGTGCCCCCTAGCGGATAATCCACAAATTGCATTTTATTTAAAATATTCCTTCTGTGTCTTTAATGCATTTTTTGGTTTCACTTTTAAATGATCCCGCGGGCCGGATCAAACCCCTGTTCAAAACCGGGCCGTATGTTTGACACCCTTGCGCTAGACCAGGGGTGGGCAATCCCAGTCCTGGAGGGCCGCTCTCCTGCATATTTTCCAACTCTCTCTGTTACCACACACCTGATTCCAATGAACAGGTTCAATATCAGGCCTCGTCAGAGTTTACTGATAATCTGATCATTCAAATCAGGTGTGTAGCAACAGGGAGATTTGGAAAATATGCAGGAGAGCGGCCCTCCAGGACTGGGATTGCCCACCCCTGCGCTAGACCCTTGCGACAGAGCAAATGATTTTATGGCAGAGGTGCTCTTATCTGCCCTGATCAGCGCAAACCTGCTAATTGGCTCCCATGGAAGCATAAAAACACAGACAGCAACGGAACGCTGGATTCATATTTTTTTATTACACAAAGGAAATCGCTATCACAAAGTTATCACTGAACAGTTAGCAATAAATACAGAGTCCATACATGACAGTTGAATGGAGACTATTGGGGGTGGGGGTCGGGGTCAACACTGGATAAGGAAACAGGTCAAGAGCGTTACAAACACACACGCACACATATAGAAAGAAAATGACACGCGGTTATGAATTCCCCCCTCCATCATTGGGCTGGAAATGGTTTGGACTGTTCAAATGTTTTCACATCAATCCAACGTCTCTCTGCCTCCTCGTCCCACAGGGAATATGAAGGGACTAAACAGAGTCCGATGCAGAAGAGAAGCGTCTCAAACGGCAGTCGGACACCCCAGCGGTTGCCGTCTTAACATCTGATCCAATTAGTGCCGACTATGCTTTAAACAAACCGTCTGCGTGCGACGGCGTTAGCGTCTCCGTCACCATCTCCGTCCGCTCTGTACCGCCGCCTCCCCGCTTAGGACGGTCCTCCAGCTCCCTGGGCATCCTGACTGGTGGAGCCCTCAGCCTCGGGGGCTGGAGATGCCTCGGGCTCCCCTGGCGGAGGGAAATCGGACAGAATTCAGTCGCGAGCAACATGCGGACCAGCCGTCTTGTAGGGCCTGACAAATTAATCTTAATATTAGCCCTGTTCAAAATAATCCTAATCGGTCAGAATTTCGCCGATAGATTCTCACTTTCTCTTAAAACAGTAAATGCTCTTCAGTGTTGGAGTCACTCAGAATGATGTTTGTGCGCCATCTGTCCACTAGATGGATCTCTGACTCCACTCAATCCCATAAGCATCTCTGGGGACAAAGAAGTCTTGTCCAATTTATCGCCTGGCTGACCACCTGGTGGCCTACTGGGTTAAGTTTGTGCTGCAGAAGCTCCTGAGCCTGATATTGAGTTGACAGTGAATCTTCCGCTTCTCACAATGAGCAACAAGTGCAGATGGAGAAGAGTGCACAACACATGTTCTTAAATCCACCGTGTGCAATAACCAGAAGGACAAACAGAAGAAAGTAGAGTGTGTGTATGGACACGCATTTCATGACAGGACACTTTGTATCCAGGAATCTTTAAAAAAAAAAAGAAAAAAGGTTGTGACGAAGGAATCGAATTTTTTTGTTTTGTTTTGAAGTCATCACTGCATGGCAGAGAAAATGCAGTTGAAAGGTGGTTTAACGTTAAAGGACATCATGCATAGATAATGTTGAGACATTTTCTATAGGACAAGGGATTGTAAAACATGAAAAAATGTTCTGCCTGCAATAAATGTCTTTGTTGCAGTAAGACATTGTAATCATTGTACATTTGTTAAATTAATCGGTTCCTAGAATTTTTTCTGCATGTAAAGTATCAGAATCGCCTTTGACAAAATCCATTTTGGTCAGGCCATGCTGTCTAGCACAGGTGAGTTGATTTCACCGATGTGCCTTTGGCGTCCTCGTCAGAATATCTCAGGCATCATGAAAAGAAAGAAGTTGGAAATTGTCAGGTGTTATTCGCCGTGGACAAATATTTGCACAAGCCTCCTTTACTGCGTTTCCCGCATTTCACAAATCACTCCGCCGGCCCCCTCCTGTCGAATGTGCCTTCTGACATGACTGCGACGCAACTCTTGATTTGAAAATTTTTTTAATTTGAGGATGCGTCACAGTGTTGTATACCCCCCACCCCACCCCATCATGCGCGACGTACCTGACCGCAACGAGCCCCCGTGGTACATACAGACTGAACGAGTTCGCCAACTTGGGCGGCAACTATTCTGATGCATCGATTAATTGATCTTTTGACCCACTACAATTGATGGTGCCTGTTTTGAAAATAACATTTAAGATGCTGATGTTTGAGTTGAAATTTTATTACATCAGGTACTCTTTGCACAAACATGATGCTGGCATCAGGCCAGAATCTCCTTTCACAATGAGGTCAAGTAAATATGTACAAATAATAATTATTATTACTATTGGACAGTGCACACCTGTGGGTGTAAATCATATAAATTTCATAAATTATTTACCAATCGAGAGTGTTGAAAATGGCGGGCTCTCTTTGATGATGCAACGTTAATGGCTGTTTTGAGGGTCTGCTGAAGAGTGCTGATTTGGGAGGTATGAGGATTCCGCTCGACGGCAGCGAAAAGCAGCTAGTTTTGAATTTTACTCTCAATGTGACACCGTGAGCTCCAAAGCAAGCATCATATCGAAACATACCGTTGCGCCCCGAGCGATGATCCATTTTGGTGGTCACATACCATCAAGTGCCTGAGTTCTATTCCAACATTTTTGGAAAATGCGGGAAAAGCAAACTTTTTTTAGAAGACATTGGTATTTTTTTTCTTGGGTCTTATTCCTTTGGCTTATTTGTTCTCCCATCTTGTTAAGATATCTTTTTTTTTTTTAAAGTGTGTTCTAAAAATGGGGCTTTTTTTTCTTGTTTGTTCCAAAAACATAATACAGAAATACCAATGAGGCAATTATGCTCCGTGGCCACCGATTTGTGCTCTCACCGTCATAAACAGCCACCTGAGGGAAACCGTAACTGCAATGTGGCCAGTGATGAAAACAAGTTTGACACCCCTGCCGGTGTCGAGTCTGGCGGTCAGTGCTGCAGGAAAAAGATTTGCTCGGCGGGTTTTACGGGGACACAATAATGAGAAGCTGCGCAAGGAAATACAACTTCCTCTGGAGACAAGATGACATTTGGAAATCCAAATGAGAGACTTCCTGCCACACAAGCTGAAGAGTGGAATGATTTAGAGGGCTCACGTTTTCACACAGCCTTGGCAGCTTTGCATTTTCAGATAAGATAGATGAGGCGATTGCTTTCAACTGAACGCAGTGTGGTTATTTTAGAGCTGGGGGAAAAAAAATCACAATTTTATCGGGGAGGGTTGCTCCCAAAATCGGTGAAGTCATTTTCAGCTGAAAACCATTTGCCGTTTCCATTTATTTTTAAACACAGCTGGATTCCTGCAGCAGTCTGCGCATCCGCACTGGTGGAAACATTTTGCTTACACGGGCAACAGTCAAGGAAAGCTGAAAAATACTCCCAATGAAACTGGTAAAACGGACGATTTTCAATCTTGGTGTCTGTCACAGACAACCAGTCATTTTCAGATTTGAAAAAAGCTGACAGGTACACACAAAGTCAATGGGCTGTTACCCCACGATGACCCCTTCTTAATCAATGATGTCCAATGCCCACCAATATTAGGGTTGAGATTATCCTCCAAGATGTTCCTCGTGTCTGAGGTGTGTTAAGTCGCGGCTGCAAATAAAACAATGAAATGTGTCCTATCCAAGGCGAAATCTAAATAACGATGTAAATTTAGAGCTGCAACTAATCATTTTCTTTTTTAATAATCGATTCATGAAAATAGTATTTTTGAATTCCCACCCCTCGATTCAAAAACAGGACAGGATTACAAATTGACAGTGCTTAAAGTGCACCAACATAAATTGATTCTGCTTCAGTTCCTGGTTTGGTCCGTAACAGTCAGAGAAAAAGGCCAAAATGTGTTTTTTGGTTTTCCAAAACAAAGATAATCTTAATCAGAGATGCAAGTAAATTTATCTAGATGATTTATTTTTTTGGGAGGGGGCGCTGATTCCGTGTCTGCCTTTGTTTTTTTTCCTCTTGCACAACAGGAAATAATAATCATGTTCACAGTGTGTTCACAATATATGCAATAGTACAATTTCTGAATTAAAG
The DNA here is from genome assembly GCA_018466805.1 of Hippocampus abdominalis. Lineage (NCBI taxonomy): Eukaryota > Metazoa > Chordata > Actinopteri > Syngnathiformes > Syngnathidae > Hippocampus > Hippocampus abdominalis. The sequence continues at coordinate 9,255,341 of CM031694.1, read as the reverse complement.
GGGAGGCTCAACATCTGATGGAATTTTTTTGTGAAACGTCACAGCTGTAAATTACAAGACATGGTATAAAATCTGTAATTTGCTATTGACCAACGTTATCGAAATAGTTATTCATTTAATATTGGTAAGCGATTAGTTGTCTATTAATCTACTCATTCTTACAGCTGTAGAAAAGTTTTGGCAGAAGCAAGCACACTGCGTGATGCGAGCAAATAATGTTCGTCGTAGCTCAGGTCGAGAGGCGGCGCCGCTGACCTGCATCCTTTAAGTCCATCTCCGCCAAGTCTTTGGCGACGTCACTGGTGCTGGCCTCCGCTTTGGCCTCACCCACGATGTCGGGCACCGCGTTCCTGCGGCCGGTACGATCACAGTTGATGAAGTCCGAGTACGACGTCTCCACGTCCATCATCTGTCCATGACAAGCGCTCTCATTACACCTGCAGCAGGCGGGGAGGAAAGGACAGCATTCAAAAAGATGGCGATTGCCTTACAGAACATCAAGGATTTCTGCTTGAGAGCAATTTGGCTTGACATGTAAAAAGCTGGACGTGATTGCTCTTTTTTCACAAGGATCTCGGTGATCAATAGATATTTCCATCATGTTTTCAAATGATGGGTGGCACTTCCTGGTATAGAGCTGGATGATTTTATCATCACGATCAGTGATCGTGAGAAATTTCTGTGATCAGCTGTTAGCAGACAGTATTTACTTAAAATGTGGAAATGAGCGTGACAACAGGCAACTGAAGTCGCCCTTTTTCTTGCTCCACTTTTTGTTTGCGTAGCCGGAAGGATTTGTCTCAGTTTGTCCGACTTTATGAAAACACAAATGTCACGTTTATTTGTAACGTTCACTGTCCCACGACTGCTCCAAAACCGCTATCTTCTATTCCTGCATGGCAATTGCAGTATTGCTTTGCAGACGTGTGCAAATTAAATCTCCAAAGGCTGCTCCACATGCCCAAGGGCTTCTGCACGCACAATCCAACCACTCTGGATGAATCCATTTGTGAGCCACCCTGATCAATTTGGCGAGTCCAAGTCAAAAGAGATTGAAATCATTCAAAGGTCCAAGCGGGACCACAAGCCCCTCCCTCCGAACAATCCGAGCTGTTTCCCTTTCCTCTGCTCACTCTGTATTCAAGGAGGTCAGGCTCCTGTCAAGCGCCACCACACGACAGAGATGAGAACAAACCAGAGAAGAGAACAGAAACCTTGTTCTCATCTCGTCTCCGTCATAAAGCTTCCTTTCCGTCTGTCGCTTTGGATGATGAGCTCGCATTTGGAGTTACGAGGGAGCAGCAGCGGGAGCAACTACCCGTAGATAAGTGCCGACACATCTCGAGACCCTCGCCCCATGGTGTCGCGCTCCGAAGACGCCCTCAAACAGTGACCCCTGACCGCTTCGCAACTGGTCACTGCAAGAGGCCGTGACTCGACAGCTGAGCGGTGATGAATGGGCGATTGCCATTATGGAGACTCGCAGCGAAGGATTTGGGGGCGCGGGGGAGCGAATTAAATAATGAGCTGGCAGACGTGGTTGCAACACTGACCCGGCGGTCAGTCCGTTCCCAGACGCATTCGCTCACATTCCCTTTGAAACATGAAACCATCGGCGCAGTTGTTTTCTTTCTCTGCTCTACTGTGCCAAAAAGGAAGCTGACAGTGCCGAGGCAGCAGAGGCACATGAAGGCCGCTCTGTCTGGGGAAAGTCACATTTCACAGCGAAAGTACTCGGGACTTGCGGATACATCGATTCAGCCTGATGCGACACGTAACAATTTGATAACGATTCGTTCATGCTCAAAAACAACACCGGAGTTCACCACTTGCGGCTCGCAGAACGAAAGGGAAAGTCACACATGCCAACCGAACACCCAAAATAAAAAACAGGTACCGATCAGGTGTTTAGGGCTTGCGTTTGGTGGAAGCATTTTTGGCTTTTACGAATATGAAATTTTTTATTAGAGTGTTCAACCAGCCTGCCAAGCATGTTTTTGGAATGTAAATACTTTTTTTTTTTAATTCATTTTTTCTTCCTCAGCTTGTACAGTCCTTCTCTTGAGACGAACACTTTTTGAATATTTGGTGGAAGCAAATTCGTGTGTATTTTGAACGTCAATTGATTTGTTTTAAATTTGAATTTTAGACTAAAGAAAAAAAGCTTGAGTATGATCGCAATATCCTGCAAAGCTGATAATTCACAAGAATTTTTTGTGCATTGTATGTGATGCTTCAATATTGTGTACTACTTTGGGGTGTAGCGTCTTCCACAAATAAACATCTATGGTGTGCTGCATGTATGTTAAAATTGCACGGGCTGTCCTTTTGACACACCTGTACTATATTATACAGTAAGCCCAGATGGTATCTATTTAGATTTACACGGTAGCTTGTACGGTTGAATTACAGTGCAATGGTTTAATCAGCCCTCACTCAGCAGGGACGGGGGCGTTTCTCACTAGGCGACGTTTTCGCAGTATTTCTCCATTTTCAACTTCTCAGCCCACAAATGATCATATTGACAGCCCAGCAGCGCAGCAGCTGCTAATGCTAGCGTTAGCTTCACAGATGGCAAGGACAAGCTTGTTCACAGCAGGGGGAGCCGACTGACAAAACTCCACATGGAGACTCAGACACACGAGTTTCACTTCCGCTCAAGAGATGCTGAATGGCACTTCCTGTCTCAAGTATGACTGTCACTTCATTCTGACATGACAAAGTCGTTTGTTCTGCCTCGACTTTGTTTCATTTACAGGAACAGCTCTGACGTAACCAACACAAATAAGCAGCGTTATAGCACTCTCTGCTCCTGGTTGTCTTTTCTACTCGACTGGCACAGTCGCTGCCTAATTGCCATCTGTGTGAGCAATTAGTCACCCTGCCTGCTCATGTGGATTAAATGCTACCATGAGATCGTGAGCAGGTTTGCATTGAAGTTGATTCAAAAGCTTTCATTACCCCCTATACACGATACTCTGATTAATACTGGGTTTGTGGAATATAAACCCAGCAGTAATATTCACCAATTTTTATCCACCTCAGGGGGGCGGCCATTTTGCCACTCACTGTCGATGGAAAATGACGTCACGGTGCCTAAGGGCTCATCTTGCGAACATCCTATGACCAAATGGAGAAAAGTGATGGGCCGTGACGGTCGTTACCTGAGCCCATAGGCACTGTGATGTCATTTTCAGGACGACACCAAGTGGCAGCACAGGGCAAAATGGCTGGCCCCTGAGATGGATAAAATCAGTTGTATTTTGCTGCTTAATTAGAACATATTACTGTGTGTAAAATCTTGATCGTTGTTTTCTAAAATTAAAAGCATAGATTTGCAAACGTTTTATTTTTGATACACCCCAAAGATTATCAGTCTGCTTTCATGGGGAATTACAAATCTGAGAACATTTACTTTTGCGAGTCTGGAATTCCAAGGATTTGGTCGGTCTTAAAATCTCTAAATAATTACCCGTAATCAGTTATTAAAAATATTTGCTGACTGAATTGATAATTGATTAATTAGATTAATTGCTTAACCGTTGCACCGCTAGATTAAATGATCATATGTGTGATGGCTGTTTGAAAGTACTCTATAAATACATTTGAGTTGAGTTGAGTCTGTTAAATTTTCTCTCACAAATTACGTCAGATACATTTGTAATAGAAACCTCAGTTAATTTCAAAGTGGAAGCATGATTTATGGTAAGAGTGTTTTGAGTGCCATGTCACTGAGCGAATTAAAAAAATGTCTACACCAGGGGTCACCAACCTTTTTGAGAGTGAGAGCTACTTCATGTGTCCTGATTGTGTGAAGGGCTACCAAATTGATACACGTCTGAAATAACATTTGTACAAATTACATTTAATAATATTAGAATCTTAGATAGATTGATAGATAGATAGATAGATACTGTAGCTAGATAGCTAAATAGGTAGCTATAGAATCTATAATACTGCTCGTGTTTGCATTTTAAAATCATAATTTCTACTAGCAAATCACAATCCTAGCACGGGTGGGCTACTGGTGTGGTCCTCACGGGCTACTGGTGCCCGCGGGCACCACTTTGGAGACCCTGGTCTACACAGATCAATACAGAGAATGTGTTGAAGGACAGGTGGTGTCCAACAACATAAACAAATTGACAGGAGCCATTGAAGTGCGAGGCTTACTGTACAATGATATCACTGGCGGCTAATTCACATCACATCTAATGAAGCTTAGCTTACTCGGAGGAACACACACACAACTTTCCTGGATTCAGTCCTTAATCGTCCAACTTACTGCCTTTCAACCATCTCTGATGCTGTAATGCTGAAAACGAAAAGCAAAATGACCACAAAACATTTTGGATTCCTGCTTGCTCGCTGAGGAGACAATGTGCAAGCTTCTAAACAAGCTACCGATAGCCTATATTAGCTTTTTTTCATTTCCAGAAATTCAGAAAGCAACGTTAAGTCACCTTTGAGTGGAAATGATGCCAGTGCTCGAGGGCCGCTATTGGGCTAAATTTTCAGAAAGCTTGCCTAACGACAAGGAAGAATCGCGGGAGAACAATGAAAACATCCGAAGCAGTTCAATATCCTGTAGAACGACACTGCAATGTGTCACAGAGGAAATTACACACAATTTTGTTTTAGCAATGTGAAAATCATTAGGGTGCCAAAATAACGGGGTTGTACAACTAAATGTTTTCAACATCTTTCCAAGAAGCGCCATTAATTCGTTCCTGTACCCCGCCCTCAAAACTGTTTTAATGTGTATTCATATGACAAAAATTAACACTCCATAACAACTTTGTCATTACTCTATGTTTTTATATATTAAATGAAAAGGAATTAAACCGGGGCAGTGGTCCAGTGGTTAGCGCGTCAACCTCACAATGCAGAGGTACCGGGTTCAATTCCAGATCCGGGCTCGTTGTGTGGAGTTTGCATGTTCTCCCCGGGCCTGCGTGGGTTTTCTCTGGGTACTCGGGTTTCCTCCCAAAACATGCATGACAGGCTGATTGAACACTCAAATTGTCTCTAGATGTGAGCGTCAGCGCGGATGGTTGTTTGTCTCTGTGTGCCCTGCGATTGGCTGGCAACCGGTTCAGGGTGTCCCCCGCCTACTGCCCAAAGATGGCTGGAATAGGCTCCAACACCCCCCGCGACCCTTGTGAGGATAAGCGGATCGGAAAATGGATGGATGGAATGAAACCGGTTTTGTCAGATCAAATAATTTAAATCCTTCTCGTGTGCCCCCTTGGCCACCAGGGGGCAGTACAAGACAGACAGACAGACAGACAGACGACTGAACTCATTAAGGCGTTATGAATCCCTCTTTCAGGAAGCCCTTGCCCTCTTTGCTGCCTAGAAAGCAACATGGGATTCATAACATCTCAACTAATCTCTGCTCATCAGTACAGCACTATTAGTTAATTTATATACATACAGTATATATACATGTATATATACATATATATACATATACATATATATATACATATATATATATACATATATATACATATATACATATATACACACATATATATACACATATATATACATATATATACACACATATATATACACATATATATACACATATATATATACATATATATACACACATATATATACACATATATATATATATACACATATATATATATACATATATATACATATATGATCCTCTTCTTTTAAACAAGGATAGTGAATTACAAACTAAACTATGTCCACATAACTGAAAAAGAACAAAAGAAAAAACAAAGCAACAGCACTCTGACTTCTTGCTGTAGCCATTTGAGCATTTGTTGCTAGCAGCTAGCGGCTAACTGCAGGCCGAAAACAAATTTTGGGTTGGCATTGTGTTGATGTTGCTAGCAACAATGTAACAGCAAGAAAAATAATGCCAGCCGAAATGTCGAGTTGGATTTCACACCACCACATGGGCCCAACTTCAAAATAAAAGCCTCCTAAAACTACTGTATTGCATTGGCAACAATGTATTACAGTATTAGTTTAACTTTTATTTTGAAGCTAGACTTTCTGTTAGCAGGTTACGGATGTTTGCATTTTAAAACTTCCTTGACATGCCTAAATGACAGTGCACACAACAAAAAAAATAATAAATTACCGGAGTCATATGAGTATCACAAAGTGCAAGAGAGAAATAGAACAAGAGAGGGGAGTGTGGGCCGTAAAAAGCCCCTGTACGCTACAGGCTAAAATTGAGAAGTGCTGGTCCTCCGTACTGCTGCAGACCAGCCCACATAAAGCACAGCATATGACTACGCCTTCAGCTCCTACAAGAGCAATAATGTAACCAAATGCCACTTTCTGCTCAAGAGCTAGTGCTTGGAGTTGGCAGTGTCAAGTACGAGCTGACGAACTATACTAGTGGAAACCCTGGGAGGAGAACAGCATTCCTGATCACATTCACATTTCTGAGATGCATACCTGGAAATATTCGCATTCATTCAGACCATTAAATTGTTAGAGCATTGTATCAATCGTAACTGGACTTGTAAGACGGGTTGTCTTAGAATGTGTTTCACCTATCAAATGACAGCATTCGTGGTTTGGGAAGTGCCTTTAACCCGGGCTAGTGTTGTACGGACTAGCTTTGTTGCGTGAGCCCATAAAGTCTGCTTGGATGAGAGGTGAAAACTCTTTTGGGATTGATTCAATACCCTGAGAATTTTCAACATACAACTTATGCAGTTTCAAGCCATATACCGCCAGTGCACTAATATGTGTCCAGCCTCCCTTTTGTTCACAACTCCTGAAGTTGTACTTACATTCAAACGGGGGGGAAAAAAACATCCTGCGGCAAAAGGAAGTGTACTTCAGTCCCAGCAACGAGAAAATCATCATAATACTTGCTGTGTAGCAGCCGTTCCTTAAGCCACACTTAAATGTGATGTGGGCACTGGCTATTCACATGATGTCAGCAGCTGCTCGACTGATAACAAGCCCAGTTCAAACACAAGAGAGTTGCATTTCCTTTTTGGAATGATTCCTACTTGCTGGTCTTCCTCTGATAAATAATTTAAAGTCCTTCCCATTCAGTCGTGCTGCATTCATTTGCACCCGATCCTTCTCAGTCGTGGCTGACTGTGATGGCCTGACATCCCTTGCTGAGGTGAAAATTAAACAGCTTAAAGTGGGAAGCGAGTTACAGGAGCCGTTTCCGCAAGACACCAACAAAAAATCTGGAATTCAAAAAGGAGTTTACCATCAATCTCGCTCAAATTCAGGCTGCATCTTGCTTGTCATTTGGATGTGTGGCAATACAATACAACTAATAACACTTTTTTAACCTCCTAGAGGTATGAAAGTGAGATACTTAATTCCAGCCAGGCTCGACTGCAGTCCTAAATGAGCATACTGAGCTCACCCGCAGGAAGGTGTAATGAACAGCTTAGGAACAGACGGTAAAAAGCCTGACCGAAGCCATTAGCATCAGCTCCTGTGCAAACGTCTTGAGTGAATTGAAGCATGGAACAAAAGGCTGCTACTTCAGAAGACTACCGCAAAATACAAAATGGATCTGGCTCGGACCCATGATCATCTTTAGTTCACAACAAGAGATCAAAGGCAAATACATTTGCCAAAAAGAAAGAACACGACTACTACCACTACACTTGCTGGAGGTTTTGCTCAGTATGGTTGAAATGAGGGAATATGTATAACGTACCGTATTTTCACGAGCATACGCCGCGCCGTAGTTTAGTGACGGGTGATATTTCTGTATTCAACACATACAAAGATGCATTGTATCATTGGAGGCAGGCATGGGAAAACGTGCGCTAGCTTCAACAATATGGTGGCATGCATACACATTAGCTAACGTATTCTCAACCTGTCCATAAAAAGCGCCCCCACCTTAAGAAACCTAGTGATGCCCCTGGTTTATAATGAAAGTTAGACAATCAAAGTTTTTATTGCCTCAATATGTTGATGAAACGTGACTGTTGATGGGGTAAAGAGTTCATTCCAGCATCATGTGCCCAGATGGCTAACTAGTGAACCAAAGGAGGGGTTCCGCATCATTTTGGCCCGTAGCCATATTTGGAGCCCTGCTATACCCCAAGCAAAGGCCTGAGCGCCATCAAAATACATTGTAGAGGTCTCAAATATGTTATCAGTTGAAACCTCACCAACACAAGACATTACTATAGTATTGCGTCATTTTTTTTTTTTTAAATCCACTTTTAGAGGGTTAATATCTCTAAAAGTAGTACAACAGTGCTATGTTTAAGTGCAGATTCTGATAGACAGGGTGAGAATACATAGATAAGGCAATTTACAGGTCTGTACCCACCGATAACGGACCACTGATTGTGTTGAAAAGTAGAATAAGAAAGAAAGTGAGTTTTATTAACAGAATGACACATGACAAAAAAAGAAATATCGGGTTTACTGAGATTTTACACTAGTTACCCAAATAGATTTCCGAATCAATACAAACATGATGTTCCAATGAAATTATGTGGGGGTTTTCTGCACAGATGCGTTGCTGCAACAGTGTCGACAGCGAAAGCCATCTCCAAAGCCACCACTTTTTCCTGTGTTTGTTCACAATAATTCATTGGATCACTGTGTTTTTTTTTTTAAAAGCGACTGAAGATATTGCACCGTGGGAAGAAAATGGAAAATTCACAGTGAGTGTGACGTTCAGCGTTCACCACCCAGACACCGGAGATCCCCATTGCTGCTGCCGAGCACAGACAAATGGGAGTGGTTGCATAAAAACAGCCACAAACATTTTGACAGTTGGAAACATGAGTGTATGTGGGGAGAATCCCAAAGGGAAGATCAAACTCGTGATCAGCTATCGTACATTTATGATGAACACAAGGGAGGAAAATATGATGCCTATAGATGGAGCCAAAGGAAATCCGAACTGCATGTGCTTTTATGGTCAAAATCTTCCTTCCTATGTTTACTCCATCCCTGCAAGGCCTCTCTGGCTTCTGGGAATCCCCTGGTTTGTATGAGTCTGCACTGTATGTATGTGTCAGCCCCAAGCAGGTCCTTAACTCGGCCTCAAGTTATGCCTGTCATACTGAACTGCGGCTACAGCCAAAATGACCATCAGTTGTTTAAATGTGTGCCATTCTTGCGCCATTTCTTTACTGGTCCAGAGGGAAGGCTTTGATTACGTCAGCGGTTGGGAGTGGTGGCCAGCAGTCCCTGGTGTCATTTTACCGGGAGAAAGCCTTCAAACTTTAGTCACTTTCTGCTAGGTGAACAAAGCCATATTCGATGACATGCGGATTTTCTATTGACGATGTCACAACGTTCTGTAGCTCTGGGTTTGGCCTCTGACAGTATGAATGACTATTTTTGGCAGGCTGCTACAATATTTGATTTTCACTATTCTTCACAGGGGTGTTCTGACAACAAATTTTTCCACAGATGAAAAACAATTTGATGAATGAAAAGCAAAAATCAAACAACTGCTGGTTCTCTCCCCAGTCAGCGGTTTAGTCCACCCTTAATTATTACTGCCATCATTTTTGTAGCTCCATCACAATGTATCATTTGCATACTTGTTGGTCAGTCAAGTATGAACAAATGGGCAAATTTTATTACATAATGATTGTCTCTTACGTGGGATCATGACCTCAGTGTATATTTTGCTACAGTACCATTTTTTTGCGATACGAGACTTACTCCAACTACCAGAAAACAGTTTGTCTGTGTTGAACAGACCTGGTCAATAAAGATAATTCTGATTCGATCAATCGATGCACTTCTGACTTTCAGTTGTTTGTGAAATCAAGCAGCGTGTGACTTGTAAGCATAAATAAGTGTTAACATTTACAAGTTATTTGGAAATACTGTTTGGTCACAATGAGTTTCATATTCAATTCTCCTTCAAACTTCATCGAGTTTGACGTCTTTATTGTTCTTAGTATGTCCAGTTAAGGTATAGCACATTTAGCAGCACTTTTTACAAGCCTGGGGTGACGGTGTGGATACATTGTTTTTGAGGCTCTGTTTAATTTTCACCCTGTCATTCAAACTTCTTGTTTATAAAAGTCATTGCACAATCATTCCACCCGTGCAACTGAACAGGCTTGGATGAGCACAAACCCTCAAATCAATGGCATGGCATTCACAATGTAAACTTCTGAGCTCAACTGTATATTCTTATAATAATGTTCTATTGACCAAGGGATGTTGTGTTGTGGGATATTCTACTAGCTCGCCGCCCAATCCACTTTAATTCTACTGCAAGGTTGCCCGGTTCTATTTCCATCCACACATTAAATAACAAGAAAGCTCAGCAGGAAGCAGGTGGCTTGTTTGCCCGTGTTGTTTATGCTCAATCCTTCTCCCAGGTTCTGCATTCGCACACACACGTGTACACACACATGCACGCACACACGTGGCCGAGCAGGGTGCCTTGGCCTGATTAGGCAGGCGAAAAGGAGGATAATTTGATGAGTGTGAGGAGAATGAGGGACGGACAGGGAATAGACGACCCTATATATATAAATATATATACACACACACACACACACACACACACACACACACACACATATATATATATATATATATATATATATATATAAAATACTGTAAAGAGAGAGATAGAGACAGAGAGACCATGGCAGGAAAATGACAGAGAGGTAAGAACGGATGCATGTGTACCCATGCCAGCTGTGTTTGCCTTCGTCTGGTTGCTATTTGCACAATCATCTTCACCATTTGACTGAAAATCTGGCTGCAGGATTATTCTCTGGACTAACACAATAAAAAATGGCGGCACAAAAGGCATCAAGCTGGAAACTCGATTAGTCCAACCTCCGCCGTTTGTTATGCCGCATCAAGTCATTTCATGATCACACTTTGCTGCCTCATGTCGTGGAAGATAGGAGCAGCATGTGATTGGATTTGCCCAATTAAAAGGGGAAAAACAGAGGGTGCAGGGGCTGCAGCACTTTTCTCATAGTGAGATAATAAAGGTGTCATTTGGTAAACAAACTGAAACCAAACTAAACGGCTGACGCCATATATGAGGGATGTCCAAAGTTCGGCCTGGGTGAGATTTTTCATGCTGCAGCTGTTTGGTTTGGGGTTTTTTTGTTTTGTTTCTTTGGCCCGCGGCATATTCTTAAAATAAAATCAAACACAGCACATCATGAGAACATCACAGCGAAGGATTTGGTCCGCACATAAAGGCGTACATACTGCATTCTTGTGTTTGCTGCACTATGTTCTGTCCTGACGTCAGCCCATTAGACATGAGCCATCTTAAAAATAAAAAATGAAAATCAATCTTGGCAATGATCATTACGAAAACTACAAGATGATTGTGTGCAGTGCGCACTGCAGTCTTCTGTGTTGATGTTCAAAATAGTGCATTTGTGTGTACTGTGTTCCAAATTATTGTTGAGAGGCTTGGGAAATAGATCGAGCACTTTACAGGGTGTAAAAGAAGGAACACCATTGGCTGCAGGCTGAATAGTTTTTAATTTGCAATGACAGCTAGAAGATTAAAAGAGGGCAGGAAAGGGGCGCTGGCTTGTGGTTGTGGCACTGGTGCGGAGCATGTTACCAGTAACATTAACATAACATGTAAAGAAGAAAATTGGTGGTAACGTTCAACTCTTTCTTATTGATCACAAATAAAACATTACATCTAGCTGGGGGGGGGGGTTAAAGGAAACGTATTTAATATCACTTGAATTAGCAAGCATTTTCAAAGTCAACAGTTGACGGTGTAAAACCTGTGAGCAGTCTTGAATCAAAAAATCTCATCACTATTCCTCTGAGAGTTGCAATAAAGTCATTTTTGAGGGAAGCAATGACACCGTTTCAAGCAGACCAAGCCTGAGAATACCCAAGGTGAATGAATACAAAGCACAAAGCAGATCACAAGCCAATTACTCCCTGTCACACTGAATTCTTCCTCATAGCCTTCAGCATTTTTCCATCCAACTGATTTTAGCGCTTTATTCACATCACATGATTGAAAATAAATATTACATGAAATCAAACTCAATCCCTTCACAATAAATCTTACGCATTTAATTTTTCTTGTAGGCCCACTGTCTCATCTAATTTTTGTGGACTGAACTAGCAAGGACAAAAAAAACGGACACTTCAACTTAATTTGCAAATCGATTCCCATGGTTGAAAGCCATTAGCATCATACGCTTTGATTAAAAACCTTCTCAACAAATAGATGGAAAGCTGTGTTTATTCAACTCTGAGACCCTGTCTGTGAAATGTATGCTAATGTGTTCGGAAGAGAGAACAGCAAAACGCATTGACTTGGCTGCCATAACACTGAAAAAGAGATGCACAAGCTCACCGAAACCTGTTCCAGTTGTGCCCTTAGATTTCTTGGTGACAACAAATCCACTCATGGAGAAGGACAACCTGTCTATTTGCTTCATTTACAGTACAGTTTTTTCACCTACCTTATTAATGAACAGAATCAACAGGGTATTTCCTGCCCCATGCTTAGATTAAAATGAATGTTTAAGTAGGAAGCACTCATTTGTGGTGAGCGGCTGCTATACATTAAAAGAACAGTCCAGCGAGGATTGGCCATATTTCACTTAAATACTCTCTTTATGTAGTTTTTGATCAGAAAAATGATATGAGCTTGCATTTCTATTTGACCAATCTGTTTTGGAGGAATGAGTAATGAGCTAAATAATGGACTCTCAAACCACCCCTTTATGCTCACAACGATAGCCAGGCCCCCCTCTCTCTTCCTATGTCTTGGTGGGAGCCGGTGGAAGAACCGGATACAATCTGTCTATTTAAAATCATCCTGCCTACATCGCTAATAATGTCCAGAAATCGACACCAAAACGGATACCCAGTTCAATTTCTGAAAATTTCACGATTAGCCTCTTTATGGCTCACTTATGAGAGAATGAGGAAATGAGCAGCTTAAATGCAGTTTCTCTCATGATCATCTGTTTTCAAAGATACAATCGCAGGGCACACAGAGACGAACAACCATTTAACCTAGGGACAATTAACATAGTAACATAAAAATTGAAGGAACATCTCTCTCTCCGGGCCGCCCCAGTCTCTCATATCTGTCGCAATTTTAACATTAACATAGTAACATAAAAATTGGGCATTGCGCCTCTCCCCAGCTGTCAGCAGGCAGTAGGCGGGGCATTTCGGCATCCCGAACTCCTTCGCCAACACAGACACACGCACACCTGACTCATATTTTGCGATTAAATCTTTCTTAAATTCTATAGTTTTGCACACTATTTTCCTCTTTTCTTCACCAGGTTCACCACTTCCACTTGCTTTCTTTGGTGCCATGATTAGGGGCTGATACACGATGCAAAAATAACAGTCCAATATAACGTAGTTCTCACCAAACAAGTCTGCTTTAAAAAAAAAAAACATTCTTAATCGAACAATACAAACTCGTCTGCTCACAAGCTGTTTCTGTACGATTATTGCATAATAATGAGACACCGGACACCAGAGTGTTCATTATGTGCGGCTGCATTGAAAAATGCAAACAAACGCACGCCGCCCCCCCCCCAACCCCCCTCTCCCGTGCTGCCAGGGCAAACCATTATGAAAAGAGGGGGATTTCACTAGTCCTAAGAGAAGCGTCTCACCAAACACGTCTGCTTTTTTTTATTGAACAATACAAAAACGTCTGCTCACAATGGTCGCTTCCTGTGTAGCGACGAGACACAAGGGAGCGCCGCGACATGAGGGAGTGTCACTTCACTCCTCTCGGCTTTGCTACCTCCTCTCGGCTTCGCTACCTCGCAAAGCTATACGAGGTAGCGTTGCTACACGAGGTAGCAAAGCCGACAGGAGTGAAGTGACACATTCAAGTGCGCTCAGTTAGTCCGAGAACCGAAATTTGTTCGTCATCCGAGGCATAAAAAACTCGAAATTTTTGTTCGAAAACCGCACAAACGTGACAACTGTGCAAAAATAACTAAATAAAATACACCACCGTTACAGAAAGACTTTACACGATATTTAAACTACCGAACGCAAACGGGAACTGACCGTGACTGAAACTAACGGTGATGCCGCTCTTTATACGTTGCGCTAAGAGTCACCTGTCAGTGGCAGCCCCGCCACTCTTAAAGCGCCAGACAAATCCAATAATATGGGTTTTCCTGGATGGAGTTTGTTTGATTTCTTCATGATTATTGCGAGGGCGGCCCGGTAGTCCAGTGGTGAGCACGTCGGCTTCACAGTGCTGAGGTACTTTCCAGCTCCGGCCTCCCTGTGTGGAGTTTGCATGTTCTCCCCGGGCCTGCGTGGGGGTTTCTCCGGGTGCTCCGGTTTCCTCCCACGTTCCAAAAACATGCATGGCAGGCTGATTGAACACTCTAAATTGTCCCTCGTCTCTGTGTGCCCTGCGCTTGGCTGGCAGGGTGTCCACTGCCCGAAGACAGCCTCCGGCACCCCCGCGACCCTAGTAAGATAAAGCGGTTCGGAAGGATGGATGGATGATTATTGCGGTCCGAGGACTCGAGGACTTTCCTCCGAGGCCAAGGCCAAGGACCAAGGACTTGTCTCCGAGGCCAAGGCCAAGGACCAAGGACCGACTTTCAGTCCTCAAGCCGGTCCTTGACCTCGTGGACCGGCTCGAGGACCACAACACTGTTACTTACTCCCCCCCCCCCCCAAGTACACCTCTGCCCGCCACTGCGCATCTGAGAATAACGCACCCTACGCGACCAAACTTGATTGTAGGGTCAGCCCCCTTGCTGGAGCTCCTATGCTCCGAATTTCTCACATCTGTTCATCCATCCATAATGTGCTTTCTTCATAGTCTTCATCCATCCATCCATCCATTTTCCGAACCGCTTTATCCTCACTAGGGTCGCGGGGGGTGCTGGAGCCTATCCCAGCCATCTTCGGGCAGTAGGCGGGGGACACCCTGAATTGGTTGCCAGCCAATCACAGGGCACACAGAGACGAACAACCATCCACGCTCACACTCATGCCTAGGGACAATTTAGAGTGCACAATCAGCCTGCCATGCATGTTTTTGGAACGTGGGAGGAAACCGGAGCACCCGGAGAAAACCCACGCAGGCCCGGGGAGAACATGCAAACTCCACACAGGGAGGCCGGAGCCGGATTTGAACCCGGTACCTCAGCACTATGAAGCCGACGTGCTAACCACTGGACTACCGGGCCGCCCTCTTCATAGTCTTCTTAATATCAATAAAACCCTAAATATTGTGCCAATTGTGTTTATATTTTCATATTTTGAAGTAGACATGAGTAGAGGTGTGCATAAGAATTTTCGTGAGGATTGCTCACCATTTTCAGACACCAGGTGACAACAGAATGTGACTAAGCATGCCATCCATCCATCCATCTTCTACCGCTTATCCGGGGCCGGCTCGCGGGGGCAGCAGCTTTAGCAGGGAAGCCCAGACTTCCCTCTCCCTAGCTACTTCTTCCAGCTCTCCCCGCCTCGGGTTCCCCCGAGGCGTTCCCAGGCCAGCTGGGTGACATAGTCTCTCCAGCGTGTCCTGGGTCGTCCTCGGGGTCTCCTCCCGGTGGGACATGCCCGGAACACCTTACCAGGGAGGCGTTCAGGAGGCATCCGAATCAGATGCCCAAGCCACCTCATCTGGCTCCTCTCTCTGTTCATCACCTTTATGGACAGAATTTCTAGGCGCAGCCGAAGCGTTGAGGGGGTCCGTTTTGGTGGCCTCAGTATTGCATCTCTGCTTTTTGGAGATGATGTGGTACTGTTGGCTCCTTCAAGCAGGGCTCTCCAACTCTCACTGGAGCGTTGCGCAGCAGAGTGTGAAGCGGTTGGAATGAAAATCAGCACCTCCAAATCCGAAACCATGGTCCTCAGTCGGAAAAGGGTGGAGTGCCCCCTCTGGGTCGGGGAGGAGATCTTGCTCCAAGTGGAGGAGTTTAAGTATCTTGGGTACTTGTTCACGAGTGAGGGAAGGAGGGAGCAAGAGATTGACAGGCGGATCTGTGCAGCGTCTGCTGTGATGCGGACGTTGTATCAGTCTGTCGTCGTAAAGAAGGAGCTGAGCCAAAGGGCGAAGCTCTCAATTTACCGGTCGATCTACGTTCCAACCCTCATCTATAGTCACGAGCTATGGGTCGTGACTGAAAGAACGAGATCCCGGATACAAGCGGCCGAAATGAGTTTTCTCCGCAGGGTGTCCGGGCGCTCCCTGAGAGATAAGGTGAGAAGCTCTGTCATCCGGGAGGGGCTCAGAGTCGAGCCGCTTCTCCTCCACTAAGCATGCCAGGAAACAATATTGCAATGCTTGCCTCCTTCCTTCAATGACGTATTCTGACTGATATGTGCGTCACTAAGATGTAATGAATGAAGTCATAAAAGACATATTAAATCATGACTGAGCTTTTCCGGAGGGTGAATTTTAGTGCCGACCTGACCTGTTACATATGTGCCAATGTTCAGCCCAATAAACAGACAACTATCCAGTCTGTCAATCAGACTGAATTTTCCCTTCTGGGGTTATATTCGGGATGATGAATCAATGTGAAAATGTAATACATTGCAAGCGTATTACCACAGAAATAATTGGCAAGCAATAAGAGTAGAAAATACCTTATGTATATACTATTAGTATGTGTGTTGGAGGCAAAAGAAGAATTAATGGATTTATCACCAATCAATTCTCAAATAATTGACAACTACTTTGACTATCAGTTAAACATTTAGAACAATGTTAGCGTGCGATCAACTTCTGTGTGAAAAGAGCATCTTCGTGCCATTAATGCAAGCAACAGAAAGGTCCACTCCTTTGCCAGTGTTTCAATGCTTGTTTTATCTGAATTTCTACCACATCTATTTCTGAGTGAATTTATTTGTTGAAATCCAAATTACAGCCAGTGTTCCATCTCCCTCCTGAGCAATTTACATCACGCAACATCATCTTGTCCACTGACCCTTCACACATTCAAACTACAAAGGCTAAAATGATCATTGGAGCCATTTACCGGTTTGCTCAATGACTCCATCTTGGCCAGATGGCATGTCGGAATTTGTTTACTAGCTGTGCAATCAGAGATCACTTGTCACCCGTAAGTACATGTGACATCAAGGTGAAATGTCCATAAGTCATAAAAATGAAGAATGGTCAGGAACATATTAGTGGAGGTTGAGCAGAATGCTTGCCTCTCCAGAAGTGTCAGCTTTTCTGGAAAACAAAAAAACCCGACATGTTTGGCATCCCAATAACACTGCATCATTGTCGAGGTGTTTTCAACACTTTAGATCAGTCAATACTTGGTACAAATGAATAAATCAATTTAAAAAAATAACAGACCCACATTGCAACTGACCAACGGTATCGATTTCGGAAAAAAAAAAAAACATGAAGTTGTGAGGACGGTTATGGCACGTTTCGTTTGTCTCACTGTCTTTCTCGCACTCACTCCAAGAGTCGTGGCTCATGTGCTGGAATAACAATTGGGATCAATTTGGGGTTGGGTGTCTTGCCCAAGGACACGTGCACAAGAGAAGCAGGCGAGCGAGTGGCTCGACCTGCAAATACCGTCAGCTGATGACCTACCTGATCAGCTTAGCTGCTGCCTCGCGATTCAATTGCTTTAAATCCTCATAGGAATGCCACATTTTCAATTTGCGCTTCTGTACGGACAAATGTATCAAACATCCATTGATGCAATGTACTCTATTCATTTCATGAAATGCAAAATGTCATGTGTGACTTCGGTTTTACAACAACACTCGCTCTAAGATGGGGTAAAAAATTCAGAGCAGAGTTGGATGATGCCACGTGAGCCTGGGGTCACCATCATCCATTCACTTCTCTGCCAACCGGCCACTTCGTCAGATTGACTTGCTCAATGTGACGTGATTTCAAGCATGGTATTGCAAGTATGAAGGCCACACCAAATTAGGAATGGCTCGATACAATTTTTTGATATCCGATACTGAAACCAACACTCCAGCCTCGAGGACTGGTCGATACTGATCATATATCGATCCCATTCTTTTGGTCACTCTGTAAGTTGTTAATAATATGTGTAGGCCTGTCGCAATTTAAAAATAATAATGATAGTAATACAATTCTAGACGATATGTACAGTATTCTTAGAAACTATCATGATTAACGAAAGTATAGGTGTTGTTGTTTTTTGTTTGTTTGTTTGGTTTGGGTTTTTTAGGCCAATGCTATAGTGATTCAAGTATATTCTTTTGAAATGCAATTATCTTTCACTCTTAGTTTTAAAAAATTATTCAACAAATATGAAGACAACACATAAACACATCCTGGTGTGCTATCTGTAGCGGCAGAGTAAAATGTGTCCTGTCTTTGCCATCTTCGTCATCTCCTTCACCCTGCAAATACTGCATATCAGCTTTGTGTTCAATAAACAATCCCAAATTTCACACCATGAGTCAGCATATTTGGGACTGAATTAAGAGCAGACAATATTAGTACTGTAATTAGTCATTCTTTATAATTTTGTTTGCCGGGTATCTTATATTATGCACACAGCATTTCTGTGTGGAGTTTGCATGTTCTCACTGTGCTGGCGTGGGTTTTCTGCGGGTACTGTACTCCGGTTCTGGAAACCGGAGTACAGACACCAGGTGACAACAGAATGTGACTAAGCATGCCATCCATCTTCTACCGCGTATCCGGGGCCGGGTCGCAGGGGCAGCAGCTGTCCCTAGGTGTGAGTGTGAGCGCGGATGGTTCTTTGTCAACGTGTGCCCTGCGATTGGCTGGCAAGAGGTTCAGGGTGTCCCCAGTCTATTGCCTAAAGACAGCTGGGATAGGCTCCAGCACGCCCCGTGAGCCTTGTGAGGATAAAGCGGATCAGAAAATAGATGGCTGGATGGATGATGCACATAGACTAGTGACTTGTTTGTATAAACGTATAACAATTTCAAGCAAGCTGGAAGGTCGCTCGATACACCAGCATGGGAGAAATAGACTGCACATTGGTCTCACCCTCAAGTTTAGCACTCGAAACAGGTACCTGGGGCCAGTCGCCAATCTCTTTAAGGTCCTGGTGGTTTTAACAAATGTTCACAGAACTAAATCGTGTATATTAAAAAAATAAAATAAAAATCACCATAGACGATAGCTGTTAGTAGATGCGCAGCTGGAATTAATGCTGCATGGGTATTATTAGCACCACTATAGACTGCTGCGGGTTACTAATAAATGAGTTGTGTGTGTGCCTATGAAGAACCAGTGGGACACATGCAAACCAAGCTGTTTACACGGTGTTCAATAGCCGTTCCACTGTTTGTGTTAATGTGCGTAAGTGTCCACTCAGCACGCACAAAAACGAGCAGGCTCTTGTCAATCTGGTGACCGGGCGTTGTGTTACTACTTTGGCTCATGCTAAGTGCTATCTTGGTTGGCTTTTTAACAGCTATAACCAAGACAATGAACTAAGCCTTCGCCAAGCATTTCTGCTCGGTCACGGCAGCTATTGGAAGCTGGCTGCGTCGTTTACCTCGCGCTCATCCCACATTGTAACACTGGAAACACATAGCCAGAAACGCTCAGTTTGGGTTGGTCTGCCAGCAGCAATAGGCTGGTAGGACTATATTTGCCCTGATTTTTAGACACAGAAGCAAGAAGTACTTGGAGTTCCAGTATGATAAAAACGTAGATGCCAACTAGTCCATGCTGCTAGCATGTCGCACAAAGTGAAGTTGAGGATAAATTACCAGTATATACTGTAGTTTGGGTTTATGGATGAGTTCGGACTGGATCTAATAAAAAAAATAAAAATAATAATCTGTTACTGTTGCACTCATTTTGGCCTGTATCGAACTCAATACCAATTCAGTGGATATAATCGGACCATCCCTACACCAAATAGAAAAAAATAACATGCCCACCTTATCAAAACTTTGAGGTGACCCAGATACTGTAATGTTTTCCATTGAAAAACATTGTGTCTATACAGTATACACTAACATTCTAAAAAGTTTTGTTTTAGGGTGAGGCTCGGGCTAGAACAGCTCGTCTTTATCACAGTGACAATGCTTAATGGTGTAACAATGAATTTATTCATCAATAACTAATGAATTCTCAAATTTATCAGCAACAATTTTGATAATCAATTAATTGTTTTGAGACTTCAACATAAAATTGTCAAAAATCATGAATTTCATATTTCCAAGAGTAAATCTCCAATTTCTGTAGTCCTCAGTGAAAATAGACCTTTCAGTTTCATCAAAATCAGACTTTTGCATGCACCTACCTTTTTAGTCTAGAAAACAACATTGCCAATGTTCTGATGAACATTACCAGTGACTTGACAATATGAAATAATGTCCTGTTTATGAAGAAGGGGAATGGAACTTTCCAAAAAATGTTTAACAATCCAATTCATTAATAAATCAAAAATAGACAGATTAAGCCATCAAAATAATTATTACAGGGTGACCCAAAAAAAACGGGCCCCAACTCTAATTAGGCCCCGTTTCTTAGTGTTTTGTCCGAATGAAATGAAACTTTGGTCATAACTAGTTTATTATATTCAAAACATCACATCAAAACACGAGGGTCTTTGGCCTTTTTTTCTCCGTTCTACAGCATGTGTTCTAGATGGCCTCCATTTAGCTCCGTGCATTTCTTGAGGCGCAGCACGAAGTTGTCCATGACGTTCTTACAGACTGAATTGGTAATGGCTCTCATCTCCTCCCCGATGGCTTTCTAGAGTTCCGTGATGGTTCTGGGTTTCCCTGCGTAGACTCTGTCCTTAAGATAGCCCCAAAGAAAAAAATCTGGGGGCTTAGGTCCGGGCTATGGGGTGCCCACTCAAAATCAGTCTTGAGACTGATCACTCGGCCTCCGAAGTTCTCTTTCAGCCAATCTCGGGACAGGTTTGAGGTGTGAGAACTTGCTCCGCCTTGCTGGAACCAGAACTTGCTAATGAGCGACGGGTAGATGGTCTGGAGCTCATTCTTGAAGGTTTTGAGGACCTCCACATACCGCTCCTTGGTGACTGTCACTGCTGCGCCAGATTCTTCGATGAATATTGGTCCAATGATGCCTCTGGCCGAGATTGCAGCCCACACCGTGCACTTAGGAGAGTGCAGGGGCTTGGTGGCTACTTCATTGGGTCTGGAGGACCCCCAGAAGACATTTGTCTTGGAGTTCGCCTTTCCATCAAGATGGAAGTGGGCTTCATCTGAGGTCCAAAGGAGGTTAAGGAAACGCATGAAACTGTCCTGGGTTTTCTTAAACGAGCCTGTCTTGTAGTCAAATTTAACACAGTGTATTCTTTGTCCCAGCTCCCACTGGGGTCTTGGTGTACTCACGGTCGTTGATTCTGCCATGTCTTATAAAATAAGGGCAATCGGTGAATAAATAAAGGAGATACAGTCAAACCTCGGTTTTCGTACTTAATCCGTTCCAGAAGACTGTTCGGAAACCGAATTGTTCGGAAACCGAAACCATTTTTCCCATTGAAATCAATGTAAAATGTTTTAATCCGTTCCAAGTCCAGAAAACAACTTTTTTAAACCACTTATTTTTACAATTTCACACCATAAACTGTTCAAATGTAATGGGAGATTACCAATTTTAACATGAACATAGTAACATAAAAATTGAAGGAACATCTCTCTCTCTATCTGTCGTGGGGCGTGCGCCTCTCCCAGCTGTCAGCAGGCAGTAGGCGGGGCATTTCGGCATCCCGAACTCCTTTGTCAACACAGACACACCTGACTCATATTTTGCGATTAAATCTTTCTTAAATTCTATAGTTTTGCACACTATTTTCCTCTTTTCTTCACCAGGTTCACCACTTCCACTTGCTTTCTTTGGTGCCATGATTAGGGGCTGATACACGATGCAAAAATAACAGTCCAATATTACGTAGTTCTCACCAAACACGTCTGCTTTGTAAAAAAAAAAATCTTAATCGAACAATACAAACTCGTCTGCTCACAAGCTGTTTCTGTACGATTATTGCATAATAATGAGACACCGGACACCAGAGTGTTCATTATGTGCGGCTGCATTGAAAAATGCCGGCCGTGAAAAAAAAGAAAGCCCCCCCCCCCCCCCGTGCTGCCAGGGCAAACCATTATGAAAAGAAGGGGATTTCACTCGCGCTAACAGAAGCGTCTCACCAAACACGTCTGCTTTTATTTATTGAACAGTACAAAAACGTCTGCTCACAATGGTTGCTTCCTGTGTAGCGACGCGACACGAGGGAGCGTGGCGACAGGAGGGAGCGTCACTTCACTCCTCTCGGCTTTGCTACCTCCTCTCGGCTTCGCTACCTCGCGAAGCTATACGAGGTAGCGTTGCTACACGAGGTAGCGAAGCCGAGAGGAGTAAAGTGACGCACTCAAGTGCGCTCAGTTAGTCCGAGAACCGAAATTTGTTCGTCATCCGAGGCATAAAAAACTCGAAATTTTAGTTCGAAAACCGAATTGTACGAGAACCGAGACGTCCGAAAACCGAGGTTTGACTGTATCACATAAAGTGTACACGGGGCCCGTTTTTTTTGGGTCACCCTGTATTTGCAGCCTCAGTCGAGACTGTATGACTGATTTATTTCAAGGGGGTGAGGTGGGTGTAAAATAATACTTATTAAAATTGCAGTTATATATATATATATATATATATATATATATTTATTTTTTTTAAAAATTCATATGAATGTGACTTTTTTCCTGAAAACCCAACGAAGAAGATGGGCACATCTTTTTTTTTTTAATTTTCAAACCGAAAAAGTATGACTTTGTTCCTGCAAAACTACAATGGTTTTCCAATGTAACGTGGTGTTTGCTGGTAGTTTCTTCCAATTAAAAAGGCATGTGGCTCTCATCCTACGCATTTCTCCGTAGCGGAGCAATCAAGGACAGCCTTGAGCGAAATCTCGCATATGATGTCCTGAAGCTTGAGTGGAGGGCACACATTTCTCTTGAATAATAGAAAATGAACGTAGGAGTTCCAAGCCGAGTATGTTGGTGACTTGCGTAATCGGACAGCTCGAGCAGTTTCGGGCTCTGATCTTCTCTTCATGGGGAAGTCCGGCTGCTAAAAACAGAAGAGCTTAAGTCTGCAGTACGCGGGGCAAAGAATGCAGTTGGAGGTCAGAGCCATTGAACCGACAAATCCCCGTCCGCAAAATACGGGGCCATTAACGCCATGATTACACAGACGGAGCTATTGAAAAATAGGCCATAGGCAGAGCGGTCCTGTCGCTTCCAATAGTTGTACTACCTCCATGATGGAACGCCGACAGTGGCCATGTCGTTGCCACCTCTGAGAAGTCTACGGACGAATCAGGCCCTTCTAAAAATAAGATTCTATTTTGAAATAGGGCTGCACATTTATGACCGAAAAGATGATCATGGTAACTTTGATCAACAATGTAATCACAATTATTTACAATTTTTCACCACGTTAGGGAAAACATCTATATTTATTGCACCACTTTTCAAAAAATAATCAGTGCACAGATTTCTGTGCGACAGGAAACTTTAAAATAAATGAATTATCATTTTAGCGTAAATAACAAATGATTCGATTAATAAAGCAGCTTATTCTAAAATACAGCATGTGATGTCAGGTATTGACTGTTGAGACATCGCAGACTGAGGAGCAGCACCTCTGAAGTAAGTCTCGTCTTCAGGATGACTCCAAGCGGAATACATTTGCATCACTCATAAAAAGCGTCCACTTTTGATTAGACCTGACCATGAACTTCAACTCGTTACATTGTGACTTGACTTGACATCATTGTGCGTAAAATATATGCATGAAATATGATATATCACATGTTAAGCCCTCATACGATTGATGCAAAAGGGAACTCAGTGACCCATCATGTGAGACCTCAGCGCTGGACTCCATGAAACCACTTCCGTTCCGTACCTGCTCTGAGTGGCAATCACACAGTCACAGCCATTCTGATGACAAAACGTGTTCTAAGGTTATACAAATATCATGTTGCACAATTCATCAGATTTAAATCATAATCACATATGTTTTTCACTATTCGTAGCAGGGCTTGATCCCTATCAACCCCCAATAGTTGAGGGTCCCCAAGCTCTCAGGCAAAGCATGAAATGGGTTTCAGTAGCTGAGTTTCCATTAGTTTTTTGCAAAATAAAAGCAATATTTCTCCAATTTCAATGAAGTATAATCGCTATTTGTAGGTGTTTCTTTTGAAGAGGGTTTAGCTTCTGAGGCGCAATTCTCATAACACACCGACTCAAGCGATCTCGTAATTCCCATAAAATCTCATTTAATGTTCACACAAGAGGAATTTCTTCTCTGGCGGTGTCTGAATGTGCACGGTATTTCCTATATTGTGCACCATTAAAGGGTACGTCATTGTGCAGCGTGCCCAAATGTCCAAAAGAAAAAATGTCTTGTGTGAAAAAATGTGAGCATCAATGGTCACTGAATAGACCACAATGCATTGTGAGCAGGAAAACAACATGGCGTAAGGGTGAATAATAAACTGTTACAGCAGCTATACAACACGGAAATCATTGACTCATATTACTTAATTAAAACAAAGGAATTAAAATACAGTTTGAACGACATATTATTTTAATTCACAAAGACTAATCGGATATCTTAAAGCGCGGGTGTGTCACAACAATACGGTGCTGATAAGCGACAAGGAGAAAGTAGAGAGTTGGCTGTCCGAATCGCCAAACCGAATGAGGGAATTATTATATTGTGCTACATATACTCTGGGACTATATAGTGAATGAGGAGTAAGGAGACATCCAGGCACAGCCCATGTGTATATTAAGATGAGAGGAATGCTAGTCATATGACTTCCTTATTTTATCGATGCACTTCCATATTTTACACATCTCAAAAACCACCCCATGAGCATGTAAAAACTTGTTGGTGATATTTAAGAGGTCTTTCAAAATGTCTGTGTTTCCATTAGCGGTTTGCTATTGCGGAGTCTGCATTTTGCGCATTTCTGAGGCCAGTGGAAACCCAGCTAGGGATGGGCAGCAACAGATAGTCCCCGCAGGAATCTGCGGAGAACAATCCTGAGTCCGCGGCTTGACAGTTGACTTTATGCAGGCATTGAAAAAAAATGACCAGTTATAAAGCAAATTATTTTACTAACGAAGTAAGAATTATTTTAGGAAGTTATCTGCAAAACTAAATCCGTCTGGAACGTTGTGGTTATGAAATAATCAACATCTCTTTGTCCAGAGCAGTGAATGTGAACATAATCAATCTTCTTTGCCATTTCCTTTTCATGACACCTCGAATGCTGAAACAATTGTGAACACAGATATACTAAACTACGAAAGCTCGATCAGCAATCTGGCCCTCATCACTTTTGTCGACAAGTCAGCCGATTGTCATGTGGCAGAGAGACCCAACCATATGACGTCACATCATGGCGCAGTTTCCTCTCCTCTCAATGTTCCCAAAATAATAACAAATGGAAACAGGCATAAGTCGCGGTTCCGTTTTGTGCATTTTCACTGAATTTGCTTGAAATTGTATAAACATTTGAATGAAATTCATTACTGTTCTCTGACAAACACATTTTTTCTATGAAGGCCTTGTCTTTTGTGTGGTACAGTAAGGCGGGAAAGAGACCATACATGGTACTCTTCAAGGTCAATTTGTTTATTTATTTATTTGACAACCGTTTTTCACTAGCTCTATTGATTTGACTGTTCTTTCTGGTTCTTTTTCCGAAGCCGTCGTTCAGGAGGACAGATGAGTTTGCATCGGCGGTTTCAAAAGAGGGAATGTAGTCAAGAGCTTGCAATGTGGAACGCATTAAGCAACAGTTTGCTTAATGGAAAAACTAAATGAAACCAATCACCTTTCTATATTGATTCCAGGTATTCAAGCAACATACTACTAAGTGATGTCCTTGGTGTCACCTTATTAGCTGCATTATCCTAATTTGGCCTTGCTTACAAATTTGCCGCAGGCAGGTAACTTGCCTTGAAATAAAATCACTTCCGATATGCAACAGTTTCCCCAAGCCAAGGCTTGCCAACTCGTCAACAGCAAAATCTTATCATGGGGTACACGGTTTATCTTGTGATCACCCTTATTTTATTTCAGTGCACAAGAGGGCTGTTTCCTCACCGGGCAACGGTGAGGGAAACAAAATCAAGGACGACAGAGACAGGCAAGAAGCCACACAGTTTGTCGTCTCATGACGGGTGATGCTGGCATTTGCCCAGCAACACTCGAGCAAAGCGGGGGTCCCTTGTGGGTGATTCCCAAAAGCTCCCTTTACGGCTGGCCTCTGTAATAGTGGCCCCAACGTGTAGTTCATTCCCCCAGACCCCAATACATTCAGCAGGCACGATGGTGCGTACAATGCCACCAAGGCAACAACAACAAAATGAAAAGATTCTGTGTTTTTGTGTGGAGAAGATATGCGCGAACTCGTATCCACCCAGAGGCTAACAGGCAGCTAGCATGATGACCACAATGCAAGTACACAATGTGAGCAGAAGTCAACAATTATAATGTCGTTATTTAACATTGTGACATGAGCAGGCGAAGGTGGGACATGTGAGGACAAAGACAATAAATGGGAGAGAAGGTGTGCATTTCGTATTGTCTGCTCGTCGCCGCTTCGTGACTACACTGCGCGTTTCCCAAATTCACCTCCAAATGACACATTTGAAAAACATTTTCAATTTCACAGCCAAAATAAATACCAAATTACGTCCTGCACAAACAAGCGAGCGCGTCACTAACCTTGATCCGCTCGCCTCCTCTTATCCACTTGTTACAATGGACATTTAACACCATGGATTCCTGCTTAAGTTTCCTGTCAGTCGGAAGCGAAAAGGGGGAAAAAGAAAGAAAAAAAAACACGACGAAATGGGCCGAAGCCGAAGCTGCACGGTGGCGCTAAAGATGAGCAAACAGCGTTCGGCAGGCCAACGGGAGCTTGTGAAAAGCTGCTTGTGTCTTCTTGTCTTCTTCCAACAGCTGTTGTTCCAAAATGGAGTTAGTCGAGTCTAAAGCAAGTGAGAGACAACCACAGTGGAGGCTCCGACTCCCAACTCCACTCCTCCGTGGGCTGGAGCTTACCCCGCTCTGCACTCAACCAACATCACAAGCTCATCGATTTTTTGGGGGATTTTTTTTTAATGGGTGGGCTACAGGAGTTTACCCTGTGTGTCATGCGTTCCTTCACAGCTTTTTGTGGTGGCGCATCAAACCAGCGGGCAGACGCCCACTTAATGAGGGTTCCTTCCTAGTGGGAAAATTGGCGAGTTAAGAAAGAGGTTCTCAAACTGGGGTCCCTGGGAATACCGAGGGCCCGTGCAAGCAAGCGCAGCGCCTGGATTTTTGCTCTACCGGACTGAGAAATGAATCAATTGTCATGACTTCAGCGACTTTATAAGGAGGTTCACGTTTTTTCAACAAAAACAGCTATGATACACAGCACTGGGTAGTTTGAACTGAATGTGTCCAAAGATTATTTGACAAAATAGTTTTAGTATATATATCGTGGCAAACACAAGACAATGGCAAAGTTGTTTGCTGTCCAAATGTGACAGATAAAGTGACAGTCAGTGCCCATGGACTTGCCAATAACTAGACAAAACATTAAAATGGGCCACAAGTGGAATTATTTCATATGCATAATGAAATCAAACAACTATGCAATGGCAATTTTGTTTCAATTTGACTTTGTTGTCAAGATGGTCCATTTTTCAGCTACAAACTATGTATTTTTGCTGAAGAAATGACATTGTGATTCATTTTCCATATCATCAATACAGTGCATTATCGAGCAATCTGTGAACAATCATTGCACCTGGAATTCACCTTCCTCATCGGCAAAATCGATTCATATTCCCATGCTCCGGTGTGACATCAGCAAAGGAACTGGAGACAACTAGTACATTCTCAATGCTTAACTTACATTGCTTATCACGTCTAAAAACTGCAATCAATCTGCACCAAAATTTATGTGGACATCTCCATGTCCACTTGATCTTCTGAAATGATCACAGCAATAAACCTCTCAAAACGCGCACTTTTAAAGAAATTAGCGGCTTACCTTGAGTTTCTCTCACAGCAGATCTGTTTTTCTTTTGGAACAATAATAAATACCATTTATATAGAGCCTGTCTAGACACCCAAGGACACTGACCAGAAAAACATTGCATTCCGGCCAAGACGACTTGAGCTCATTGAGTCATTGGGGGTCTGCAAAATAATTAATCCATTGTCGATACCGCTTATGCCATTCAAAGGTCTTTTGAGTGACTTCTCGCAACTGGAATGTTGTGGTTGTCTTTGAAATCATTTGGCCTCTCATCTGCGTAAGCTTCATCAGCTCATGTTTGGTCAGCTTTGGGGAAGTGCACTCAGGGGAGGCTGAGTCACATAAAATCAAAGATAAAGTGCAAGGTGAGGCAGACAGGATCCTGCCTCCTCCTTTAGGGGCGTTTGAGAGCAAACAGCTTCACATTGGTGCCATTCTTCAACGCTACCATCTAGCTAGCGGGCCTGTTTTTTGTGTCAGCTCAAATGCTAATCTCTGACTGTATAGCTCACAAGCGGCATGCTTCATTGAAGGAAAAAATGCTAACAAAATAAACAGATAGCAATTACATTCATATGCCACAACTGACAACCAGAGATATTCAAAATGCACACGGGCTAACCGTTAGCCAGTGAGCTGCCAGCCAACCCTACGCTCTTGTTCATTGATCCCCACGTTACTCACCAAGCCAGGCACTGCTTTTAACGGCAAACACATTCCAAGTCCCAGATACTACAGTGCGAAACGTGAGGGGGGTGACCCCAAGCAGACACAACTAATACCTGCTCCTCACATGCATATTTTGTATTAGTATTTTGCATAAAGCATTGAAATATAAATATCTCATGAAATTCAAATAAATATATGGTCACTATCTGCTTATTTTCGTCTGTCGAAGGAAGTTGTGGATGGTAACCCTCATGATAAACGAGGGACTTGTTCCAGACAAATACAGAAAAGTAAATTTAATATGTTGTGTTCACCTTGTAGTATCATCACGAAGCAAACTACAGCAAAGATTGCATTCCTGTCGCTTCCAGAAAACTATTTCTAAACGCCGTCATCTCTCCAACACCAAAACATGAGGCGTTTTGTTTCATGTCAAGTAAAGCTCACGCTGTGAAATTACATCACTCTTCATTCATTCACTCATTCATTCCAAATGAAAAGCGCCTTCCAGAGGAAATCAACCTCAATCTTTTGTGGCGACATTTTAAACAGAGTCGAGACAACTGGACGCCGGAAAAACATCGCGGAACCGTCAAAGAGTGGAGATAAATTGCAGTCAAATCTATACAGTACTACCGAGGTCACGAAGAAGGCGCATGAAAGAACCGAGACCAGTGTTAATGTTTCTGTGGCAACCGACCAAAAGAAACGTGCAGGCTCACATGCCAGCTCTATTTTCACCCGCACATTGACGCTGCCTGTACTGACGAGCACGCTTCATCCATTCATGACGCACTTGTTACATTAGCAATCAGAAGAGTTTAGTTGAGGGATGGACAACAGCTGATGTTAAATTGGAGCTCAAGGCAAATATTTCTTTGCAAGAATATCAACTATGAGCCCACATGGGTCGAAACACGTTATTCTGATTGATATCGCGTTTGTGGAATAACATTTAAGAAGATTAATCCACCCATGTTGTTTTCATTTTAGGGAGCTGCCATTTTGTCCAATAACGCCCCCTGTTGTCGACTGAAATTTAAGTACCGTACGTACAGTACAATACATGCAATAGAATACTGTAGTGTACATCGTTATTTATGTTGCGTTTTCACAACAGCTGCAGCTGAAACAAAGCGCTTTACAGAACAGTTGTTCGCGAACATCTTCAGAAAACACCTGAGCCATGATGCCTGCAATGCACGCCCAAGGACACTATGGTGTCGGCTTAATTCATAATACACAAATACAATATAAATAAGATTATATTTGTCATACTAGTGGGGGCACATGGAATATGAGTGCACAGGTTTTGCCTTCAGTTCGACCCAAGGACACACGTGTGGAAATAATACACGTTTGCTCATGGATTTTTTTTCTCCACATGTTCTTCCTTTGATATCTTGAGAACCACATCAAATTAACTGTTGGGAGACAGCATATATTTATTCATTACCTCTTTCCCAAATTTGAGATGCAAGCGCTGCTTAGTAGAAGGGAACTCAGTTGGGTAGCTTGTGAGCGATTCTTCAAAAAAATGAAGCTTCAAGGTGTTTACTGCAACGCCGAGTTGAAGTTTACTCTTAAATCAAATGTAAAGCAAAGATATTTAGGCTTTGCTTAGAGTTTAAAATCAATGCTAACACATAATTCGGAAATGAAACTTAGGAGTGGGTCAACAAATAGCCTCTTTATGGAGGTGGACAACAACACTTTCATCCAACAATGGATATTTAAACATAAACAGTCCAGCAACAATATAACAAGACTCACAGGCACACATCCGTTACCATCTTTGAAAAACTATTTCATTGCTGAGGAGTGACAGTGTTTAGCAAATGTGGAATAAATAAAGGTTACCTTGCATTGGTAGGACAATAATATACTGGCGGCATGTAGCCAAGTCAAAGACACAGCAAGCGGTGCAGCATAATGGCTGACGAATTGATTGTATGTTTTTAGAAATTACATTATAGAGTTTTTCCTCATTAAAATACATATTACAAATATGTTTTTCGGGTAAGGGAGGAAGAGATTATTGGCATCTCTATTCATAACACTGGGGAAAAATGCTTATAATTTGGGTCTAGTCACGGAACAAATTCAAGTTGCATCTCAAGGCGCCATTGTATGCTGTAGTGTCAGCTTTCCTCTACTTTACACTGACATCTGCCGTTACAATATGTGTTCGACTGTCTTGGAATTGTGAATCATGAGACCAGTGCGGGCAACTCCTATCCTGTTCACACATTTGTACTAAGAAAAAAAAAACACAAGAAGGCTTCATCATTCGAATTTGACTTTACTGCTATTTTCAGCTATGCAATCATTGACGGCATCAGACATGCATAAAATATAAAAGCCACGCGGATTGCACTGTAAACAATAAGAAAGCATTGGGAAAAGCAAATGCAGCATTATGGCACTGTTCCTTCACAACATTTGGCAAGTCGCAACTGAACGTTCAATCGCCGCATATGCCCATTTGATCACCAAGGGCCTTGGGCGCAAAAAAATTAAAAAGGCAGACTGGTCAACGCAACATATATGCTCGCACTCGCGCTCTTGCTCTATGTATGGCCCGGTACCAAATGGCCCACGGGCCGGTGGTTGGGGAGCCCTGCACTACACAAAATCCTTTGGGAAGACAGTCCACATGAATATAGCTTTGGTTTGTAGAACTGTATGCTGCGATTGTTTTAAGGCAATAAAAGAGCAGTTTAGATTTGACACCAACGTGACTCCAACAACTTCATTCACTGCTTGGAAATACTTTGGTCATTTTTAAATTAAACTGTTCTGCTCATATTTTATGATGAAACAATATTCTAGGGGAGGTGATGGGACAACGCTTGAATGAATCCTTTCCACTACTTTTTTTTAACAGCTACATTGTGGGGGTATGAGACTTGAGACAGACTGAGAACTGTTCATGCTATGACTTGGAAAAACATCCAGGAAAAAAATAAAACTGCAATTAGATAAGACAAATCCTGGAAGCATTTTTTGCCACACTCACGTCCACACGCCGCCTGCAGCTGGTGATGGACCAAATACGCTGAGTGCCAACTACACAACACTGACCATCTGACTCCGAATATTGCTCGTGACACCCAAATCAGCCTGGATAGGGTCCAGCTCACCCGTTACCCAAGCGAAGATACACAAACTGGATGGTTAGTAGAAAAACAATCTGTCATATTAGCAACTTGCCCGACTAATCGGCGTCTCGCCGCAAGGGAGAATGTCCGGTGTTCATCAGTAACACGAATAAAGTTGCGAGCGCAAACCCCTAAAGGCATCTTCGTGCTCACAGCCAGCATCACCATCTTGGAACAGCGCTGACTCAGGCGGCACAGCGCCCTCCAGTGGATCGGGCTGGCAAAACTCCACGATGAAGTCCTCCTCACAGTCCAGCAGCAGTCTCGACCACGCACGCATGTCCAGATGTGCGGCCGTGCCGCCGTATTCCTCGGGCAGGACCGAGCAGGGAATGTTCCGGTGGAGGGAGCGCAGGTCTGAGCTGTGGAGCAAGTACTGTACAAATAAACAGAGAACACGACTTCGTCATCACAAACATTTGGAGCGGCGCAAACGCACTTTGAAAATTATATTGTAGAAAAATACTCCTCCTCCCGTTCCGTATGGAAATGGGACATTTTCCTTTTTTTACTTGGTCCAGTACCCTTCACACATTTTTATACCTAAAGTTTAGTTTCTAAGTCAAATGATATCTCCGTAGCTTGCAAGGAAGGCGCCCTTGAGTGCGTGTGCGCATGACTGTCTGTGTACATTTGTGTCATGCTATCTACCCAGGCTACCTTTGTTCAATCGACATCAACATATAGGGCACCCCTGGTATACATGTTATATGCTCTTTTTTTGCTAAAAATGTGTTCAATTACATCTACCTTGCGTCTTTAGATGCTTCAATGTGTTTAAGTATTTCAAGGATTAACTAATCACCTCTCAATATGGGTCAGTGAAGAACAGGATGGATGTACAGTGTATGGCAATAACAGAAGTTCATTGTGACTTTTACCATCTCGTGGAAGAACATTTAATTGCTTTGGCTGTCATATCACAGAGACAGCGAGACCAGCAAAAATACACTATTTATTGTTAAATTTATTTTCGGACCAATTAGGTAACCTTTAATAATTTGCTGTGGCACACCTGATGAGTTCACAAAGCACAGTGGTAATGAATGTGACGTGTTTTTTGTTGTTGTTGTTTTGTTTTTTTAAGAAACTACAGCTTGTACTTTCTCCAAATAGTCCTTTGTTCCAACCTATAATGTCTGGTAGGAGTGAGAGGTTTGAAAGAGACTAGCTACCCTCTCTGCCATCTTCTCCTTCAGGAATGGTTTGATAACAGCAAAGATGCCTTTGAAAATCCGAGGCTCGTTAATAATGTTGACAGCCTTGATTCGGATTGGGAAGCCGTCCTGTAAATGACAAAAGAAACACTTTTCAGAGCAAACACAGCCAATCTAGATTTGTGTGCAAATATAAGTAGCCAACCGCTGTTAGAACAAAAAGGTGACTAATGACTTGATGAACACTGAACAAAAAGTGTTCATCAAGTCGTTTTTCTACTCCCATTTTCCATGAGCTGACCTCAAAAACCAAAGACGTTACCCCATGTTCACAAAATCTCTATTTCTCTCAGACATTGTTCACAAATCTGTCCAAATCTATGTTAGTGAGCACTTCTCCTTTGCCGAGATAATCCATTCATCTCACATGTGGGGCATATCGGTGATTCTGATTGGACAGTATGATTATTGCACAGGTGGTCATTTTTGAGACCCGCTCATGAAAAACAAAAGTCTTACGTTAACATTTTCAACCATGATATATATATATTTTTTAAATACTTTTTTACCTGAAGAATGCTCACGACCTTTTTGGCAAGAAAAGGACCCGGATTGGAAGCCTGAGACATACCAACGCCGGTATAATCGGCCAAGATAACGACACCATTGACTTGCGTCTCCTCTGGCTGGATCAGCTTCTCCAGCGTCAGATACATGGCCCTCACATTGTCAACAAACGGGTAATTGTTTGCTTTCCATTTTCCTATACGACGAGACGCAACACAAATAGTATAAACTCTCTATTAAATGTATTTTATTTGTTAATAACTGTTAATATTTGACGAACATTTGAGTATATGAAGTTACATGCTTTTTAATGGGAAGTATTGTAACAGTTTTCATCCAATTTGGTGGTCACACCTTTTGGAACAGGTTAATCAGGAAAACCGAGGTTCCACTCCAGTCAAAACAAAGCTATCTATTCTTGAAATGTTATAGGTCAATTGTACAGATTTCACATACACTTAAAATGTCATTGTGTTATTTTGGCTGGAGGCAGAGAAGATAGTAAATTGTGCTTATTATTGTATTTACAATATGCAGAGCGTGGACACTGCACAGAAGGGTTTCTAATAATGAAATAGTGACAATCATTATCTCTGCAAAGGCCATACATACCCTTATGTTGTGTGGCCAGTGAAAGTACAGGATGTTTAAATCCCCATCACCTCCTCAATGGTGGTTGACAAAGATAAATGAATACATTTGTGCTAATTGCTCCTGTTTAAGTTATCAAAGCAGTTAAAGCGGGCCACCTTACGGCAGATACCAACCTGGCCGAAGACAGAGGATGTACCTTCCATTCGGGTCTGGTCGAGGCAGGACTGTGAGAAAGCCCAAGTCCAGCACATGCTTCACCGTAGACGGCTTCAGGTCATGGAAGACCTCGGGCCAAGCCTTCCGTCCAGCATGGTAATTGATCAAGAGCTGTAAGGCTCGGTCATAGTCAAACTTCCTGGCCCGCAGGAAGCGCAAGAGGAATGAGTCGTCCAGCCGTGTCCTGAGATTGGGCTGCTCCTGCACATTCCATACAGAAAAACAACAACAAATGCAACTCACTAAAAAAACTGTGTGTGCTTGTAAAGACTATACACATTCACATTTCTACCATGATTGGTTTGACATGCAGCAAATTGTGAAAATACAGCAGTAATTGTCGCCACACATAACTAAGGACGATTTCGAGTCTTCAATAAAGCTAGAATGCATGTTTGTTAGACACATGATGAAGGTGGAGAACTACAGAAAACACCAAAAAGTACGGTCTTCTTCGCGTACATCGGCAAACAGGCAAATTCAATACAGCAGTGCCGGATATATTTTAAAAAACGGAAAACTGAACTGAATACAGGCAGAAAAGACCTTTAGTATCATATCTCGAAGGGCTTGAACATCCCGTAGACGCCATTCCGGTTTTTCCTGAAGCTCTTCCCGTGCCTTGGCCACCAGCTCGGGGCTCAGAGTACAGGTGTAAATTGGTGGTGGGTGGCTCGGGAACCAGCTGTGTTCTAACGGGCTGACTGGACTGGACCGAGGAGCGGCAGACTCAGCCATGGACTGACTGAATGAAGCTGTTTAATTGGAAAGCACCACACGGTCACACAGTACTTTCCAAACACTTATTGTAAAAATAAATAAATAAAATTTAAAAATAAACAAATAAATACAGACCACGTAAGATCTTGCTCACGTTTATTCAAAGTCGAACGGGTCGGTGCAGGTTGAAAGCATCACTCGTCGCCGACTGCATGGCTAATTTGATTTAACATGACCCTGAAAATAAAGACAATGCAGCAAAGCGCATGTCAGCCAAAACGGATGAACTTTGTGAGGCATTTAAATTGCGATGGTAATTGGTAATATGGTAATCCGTGAATCGAAATACTCACCTTCAGTGTTATTCGCTATAACGATCGCAAAAGTGACTGTAATCATAACCAGGCTTTCGGCTACACAGTTAATCATTTCCGGGTAGAAAATAACGAGCTCACATTGGCTAATGGACATCACATGAGACGGAAGCGATGTTTTTTTTAAACTGCATTGACGCAGACTTTTTCCAAGCACTCGCGATACCAAGACCCGCGATACCCCCTTCCATTGCAATGAAGATCAACATTTTGATCGACTAAAAATATAAACATGTTTCCCCTCGCTTTTTAAAAACCTATTAGGGCATTTTCTCATATTGCACGAGTCTTTTTGTCCTGTTAAGTGCCGGTTCGTATGCGTGTGTACCGTAGCGTTCATGTATTTTTTTTCTTGAAAACAATGTGTGGCTGAGGTAATTTTTCAGCAAGCAGGTTCGTACTGCAGATGGCAGAATTTGCCTTGCTTTGGAGCAGAGGTGTTGACCCCTACAAATACACGCATCTACCAGCAAGGTTTCTTTTCAAGTTGTGATTATATTTGTCCATACAAGTATACCTTCTGTCGTACCTTGGCATTTAAAATGAACATTAAACCGAATAAACTATTTTTTCCATGACGCCGTACAGTTAAAGTGGCAGCCACGAACTTACACCACCATTTTGAAAGGCATTTTCAAACTTGAGAAGCAACTGTCAGCATAGCTTCTTTGTGGAGACCGTAGTCCCGAAGTCAATTATTTTTTTATTTGTATGTGCCCTGTGATTGTCTGGTGACCAGTCCAGGTTGTACTGTATATGGTACTGCCTTTGTCACCAAGAATCATCCGGGACAGGCTCCAGAAGGACAATCTTACAAGACAGTCATCACAGACAGCAGTTGATAATGAGTTCAGGTATAATCATACTAAGTCTTGTTTACATTTACAAGAGAAAAAAAACACTTTAACTAAAGAGTAGACCTTTCACCATGATGATTCACCTGTTCTTCGGGTGGCAAAATTGCACTACTGTAATAAGCAAACCCTTGTCCTTTATCCAAGGCTGAGGGGAAAAAAATTATTGAGAGAATTTGTTTTTTCACAAGTTTAAATTAACCTGGTAGCCCTTTGCATCACTCACTAGGCAAGAAGTTGCATTCACTTTCGAAAAAGGTTGCTGACGCTTGCGCTATATGATTTGGACTTTGGACTAATTGCAACCTGAATGGTGTATAAATTATTGTGTATTATTCTTTAATTCATTCATTTTTAAAGTGCTCATTCTGGGCAATTTATTTGCATTTTCAATATTCTTTATTGGGATGGTAGTCATATTGGACCAGAGTGAACATGCCGAGTTGCCAACTAAATCACTAAAATGTGTGTGGTAGATACCTCGCTCCTCCATCTCTTCATTTTTACATTTGTCCAAAGAATTTATGGCTGTTTATCAGTCCAAAGCAATATGTTATCAGTGACCCCACAGCCCTGCCACATTGCACCATGCTTAAAAAAAATCTTATTCAAGGTCTGTCCTTAATTTCTTCATTCAGTTTGTATAGTAAACACTTGTGTTTTAAGTATATACAACTGCAAACTTGTGCAATGTAAAAATAGACCTTGATTTATTAGTTCATTTTCACATTGTACGGCAAACATTTGCTTGCTTTTAAGGCAGTACAGGTTACAAGGCACACTTGGCTTTATTATGGTTTCAAACATTACATGAGCGGGTCGGGTTTGACACAAAATATACACCTTTATAATAAAACTGGAAAACCTAATCAGTGTGCCTACTTATCAATAAGTAGTTTTGAACACACCATTTCATTGCAGTAAATCAAACACGTTTTAGTCTGGCCAGTGAGATCAGCAATCTCGTAGTTTTTTTTTTTTTAGGTTGGATGAAATGCCTTTGTGACAGAGATTTTTTTTTAAATCACAGGAGAACTTGAAATATAAAAACACAAACCACAAAACAGAATGCAAAGCCCTGTAACATTCATGAAATACTGACATGGTCCCATTGCCATGTCGACCATGAGCTCTTCCGCCACACACTGAGGACATGCAAAAAGAAAGCCACATTGGTCATCGAGAAAGTATTTACACAACTAAAAAAAGTTTGAAATGCCAAT
This sequence comes from Hippocampus abdominalis, assembly GCA_018466805.1. Taxonomy (NCBI): domain Eukaryota; kingdom Metazoa; phylum Chordata; class Actinopteri; order Syngnathiformes; family Syngnathidae; genus Hippocampus; species Hippocampus abdominalis. The sequence goes on along the minus strand of CM031694.1, from coordinate 9,217,805 downwards.
CATACACGACAACTGTATTCTTTTTTTTTTCTGGTATTAAACCGTCGTTTAAGTTGTAGACTCAAAATAGAATTATTACTTTCAAGGCATTTCGCTACTTTATGTTTCTGTCAACTGGACAGCTTCAAAGCTGTTTATTTGGAAAAGTAGAAGAAGAAAAAAAAAAGACCCAACCATTCAAATAAGGGTCATTAGATGGCCTCTTGCTTGGTAATGGTCGGCTGAGGGATGGAGGTTGGCTGCTTGGGGACAGTGGCTATGACTCCTTGAGCTATTTTGTAATGTTCTGAGCTGGACGCTGTAGGCGGAGACGGTATCGGGGTGTCCGGAGTGGCTGCAGAGCAGAACACAAAGCAACAGGAGCCAGTTAGAAAGAGAACAAGGAAGAGAGGACTAACAGCATAAAATTATAAACCGTATTATACAATTTATAATATATATTTCGAATGTATTATTTTATATAATTGCTCCCTATGCGGTAGAACATGTCTCAAGACAATGCTATTTTCAGATCAAGAACAAGCACTTTTGTGAAATTTCTCAGCGCATTAAACATGTTAAGAAAGAATAACAGAAGTTTTCTTTGACAAAGTAAGCCAGATTAGTTTGCATGAAGAATTTAAAGGATTATTCTGCCAAGCCCTTTTAGCTAAAAACATGACGAGGCTGCCCCGGGGGCTGGGAGGGAAAAACCTGAAATGCATTCAACTGCAGCACATTTAGGTCAATCGAAATCCAAACTATCTTATTTGCTCTAATTCGCAACGTAACAAGTGGCTGCCATCCTTGTGGAATTTTCAAAAAACAAAAAAAAACCCAGAATGAACACTTCAAATGCCTCTACAGCAGGGGTCAGGAACCTATGGCTCGTGTGCCATATGTGGCTCTTTAGATGATTGCATCTGGCTAGCAGATAAAACAAAATATTCTCGCTTGTTTAAGCCATCCATCGATTTTTTTACTGCTCATTTCCTGTTCAGGGCTGCAGTTGACTCCAGGAGCAATTTTGATTGGATAATACTGGCCTAGGTTGGCCGTTGCTGCAGAAACAGGTAAACGCCCCCTTTTGAATCAGCCCGCTCGGTCATTAGCTCAAAGCTAATCCTTAACGAATAAGGTGGCGAAAAGAAAAAAAGATAATGAGTATGGTAGACTTCAGGACGAATGGTCCAACGGATTTGCCTTTGTGGACAGAACAGGTTCTGCGGTGTGTGATTTGCAATGACAAAATACCATCAATGAAACGGTCAAATGTAAAGCGCCACTTTGGCACGCGCCACGCTTCATTCGCACCAAAATACTCCGTGTATGGACCCGGCAAGTTGACTATAATTCCGCTAGTTTTGTTGCATTTTTAGCACATTTATGGTGAGTATTTAAAATATATATGGCTCTCACTGAAATACATTTCCAAATATTTTCCTCTCATGGCTCTCTTAGCCAAATAGGTTCCTGACCCCCACTCTACTACAAGGTCATTCTATGCCAAATCATGGCCTCATGTCTCAATATCCAAGATCAAGTTGCTCAGTGGCACGGTGTCAGAACATCAAGCTTTCTTCCATACCTCTGCATCCAATGCTGGGTATTTTTGTGCTCTGCATCCAGCCTGACTCTCTGTTGTTACTTTGTATTTTTCTATATAAAGACTTTTACTTTTCTACTTCCGTGTCCGATCTTCTTCTGGGTCTAAATTCTGCTCCTCATGTGACAAGATATTCATTGAATATTCATTGAAAGTTGAATATTCATTTAAAGTCTGAGGAAATGGATAATTAGACTCCTTATTGTTAATAAACAAAACAGAATCAATTTCTGAAACTTGTATATGATTTAGAGAACATGGGAGATGAAAATGTTGTTATGGTCCCATGATCCACAAGGTTAATTTCAAGGTCAGATTATAGATCAAAAGGTCAAGTTGTTACATATGCACCAATCTTCTAAATGCAGATTTGGAATACTTGTTGAATTCCCTTTGCACGAATATCTGTTTAGTGACGATTGGGCCCTGGTTCCTGAGATATCAGGGTTGTAAGAAAGGCAGACATGTCCTTTTTTGCAGAAAATGTCCAAATTCGGCGGGGCGGATTTGGTGTTGTCCCACCACTATCAACAATACACCAAGTTTCATTAAAATCAAAATCTGCTTGGTTAAAATTGTCTTTTTTTCTGTGATTTGGCATGGAACAGAAAAAAAAACCAATTGATGACCAACGTACACATTTTCTACTGTCCAATTTTTTTTTGGACCAATTTTCTATTTTCTATTATCACACAAAAACATTCTCCAAAACGGCAACTTTTTTTTGACACCCCCTCAAAATACGCAAATAAAATAAAACTCAATTTCTCCAGAACCCATCATCTGATTTTTTAATTCTTGCTGCATTGTACTCAGGCAGAAGGGGCCCATCCAACCAAATTTGCCATTTTGAAACACTGTAATTTTGAGGAAATCTTGTTGCCACTGTTATTTATTTATTTAGTTAGTTAATATTTGGGTTACATACAAATTTGTCCATTATGGATGGGCGTCGGCATGTTGCTGGCCACGATGACGTTGCTGCTGAGGTGCTCTTGAACCAAGTGTGGGTGAAGAGAATGAGGTGCATGAGGCGCTTCATTGGCAGAGCCTGGAAGACAAAAGCGCACACGTCGTAAATGGCACCATTTGTGATAGAATGCTCCTAAACATGTCAATTCAATGAAGCTTATGTGCTTATCAATGGCGTAAATGTTTGATACTGTTAATTATCTATCAACAGCTACAGTAATTCACTTGTCCATCTCTTGTACCAAAACATTCAGCCAAGCCCGTTATTCACACTGCATGTAAATGCAACACTTTGCTGAGTATGATAGGAGTTGGAGGTGACTTTTTTTACATATGCAATGGACCCTCCCAAACTGTGTACGCTGTGCCAGACCGTAGTAGAACACAACATTCAGTATTACGCCAGGCCTGTTCTGTCCACGGTGGCTTGAAAAAAGGCTGCCATGACTACCAGGAATGTAATTTAAATGTGTCCAAGTAACTCAGTGAAGTCGAGGAAACCCAAACTGGGAAATGAAAACCAATTGGTTTGAATGTTCCGGAGCAAACTAGGAAGTACAGTACCAAGTTTTACCAACAAGTGTTACTGTCCACAGTGAAGTGGATTTTACGTGGCCGTTGCACCGAGAGGCCATTTTCTGGTCAGACGAGACCAAACATCTGACTCACAAAAGAAGAGCCACGCCGTGTATCTCGTATTCTTGCCAAGCAAAGGTTTTGTGCATCTGTCAACAATGCAGCTATTTCCGTGTTTGTTCAAAGACGTCTGCCTGCTGTTTGCATCTGTGATTGCCTGACTGGAGGTTCATGTAATTCACGCTGAGTGAAGAAAGCTATTTTAATTAAAGAGATGTTAAATTTATATAAATAACACACTGATTGTCGGGAGTTCTTTTTATGTAAATAAAATGGTTTTCAGACTTTTAACCTGTCAAAAAGAAAATCTACATGAATGCGATTCCGCTCTGATGATACGAGACAAGGCTAAAAATAGATTCGCTTTTAAGTTCACATGCACCACAAAAAAAAAAAACCCCCACATGAATGAGCTTGTCTGCAAAAATGTCTTATTTCGCTGATGCGATCAGTGACGTCGCAGATAGATAGCATGAATTAATCAGAGTCGATCACCGAATTTGTATGAAATGCAAAATATTGACTGATTTTCGATCCATTCGACCAGAACTCACCTCCGAGAAGCATCTCCTGGAGAAGATTGTCAATCTTGGCCATGCCAAAGAGTTTGACGAACTGGATTTGTTCAATCATCTGCCAGGTGATGCTCTGCAGGGTCGGCAGCAAGAGTAGCAGCTCCCCGAAACGTCCGCGGGAGTCATATTGGCGGTCGTTGATGTAGTCCTCCAAGCTGACCTGGACTTGGTATCGCATCCGTTTGATCTTTCCAGGGTCACTCAGACCTTTTGCATCTGTGGGCAAACACAAGTCATGTATTTACCAGGGAATTTGTCACAACGAAACAGTCTTCTTATTGGCACAGCTGTATACTTTTTCAAAATGTGATCACATATTTCTGTCACATGGCAAAAATGGTAAACAAAACCTTCCATGAAGAGATGCACGCTATCGGACCGATAACTATCAATCAGACTGACATTTGGAAAAGAATGACATCACACTCATCGGTCCGGTACTAACCAAAACTGGATCAATAAGAAGAGACGCCTCAAAAACACCAACATTGGACTCCATGTCTTCTGCCTTTCTATGGGTGACGTGCATCCCCTCGCAGCCGACAACGAGGCACTCTAAAACGCCTATGCCAGCGGTCTATCTGCAGGGAAGGTGCGTTTTCAGGGCGTATGCATAGCTAGCTAGCTAACTGCAGCTCCTAATTGCGCTGGATACCCGCTGATGTGAAGGAAGGGACTCAAATTATTGTGTGGGAAGGTAGCTGTGGAGTGGAAGGCTGGCAGGGCTGTTGGTCCTCGTGGCGGGGCCAAGTGCATCATTGGGCCCCGTTTTGGCCATTGTCAAGAAAATCAAGGAAACTGAAATGGTGTAAGGCTAAATCTCCACAATAGTGTACAGCACAGTTCTTTGACTTGGCACATTTTCAGCAATTATCTTCAAACTTGTATCATGCATTTATAAACAAACCTCTGAAGTTCTGAACATGATCACTGAAGGATTGGTTAATGAACTGACTTTTCTGTTCCTCTGCCTAATGCTCTTTTGACAGTGAAATGGACGTTTATCTGCAAGCACACTTGCCATGATGCTTCTCTCGCTTTCTGACACTTGAAGTACCATAGCAACAAGTGTTTACAAACATGAATGACTGCAAAGCTCAATCGTACCTGGATCAAAGAAAACAATGGCCTTTAAGCAGGCGTATTCGTTATCATCTATTTGAAGCTCCTGGAAGGGAAGCACCAGCTCATCCAGGATCCTCACAGCAACCCGGCCCACTTCCAGCTCTGGACAGTTCCTGGGAATGATGTGATCATTTCCTGCAACACACTCAACTCTTACTATGACCACCACAACCGCAAGAGTCATGTGAGATCATTTTGATCACACCATTGGACTCTCTAACAAGAAGCATAACAGAGAAAATGTATGTCATTGAGGTGCTGGTTTTACCTAATAGGAGGATATCTTTGTAGAGCATGGACCTCTTTGCAGCACCGAGCAACAAATGTTCTCCGGCATGAGCTCGAAGCAATGCCACCTGAAATTATGATGTCATTTTGAATTCATGTGTAAAAAAAAAAAATATTGTTTCATATGGAGCCCCAGACCTGACAATGGGGGGAAGAATGAACTGAAATAGCGGATAAAATCTAGATACAGTATAACGTGTGCACAAAATGCTAGTTGTGGACAGAAATTAGGTAAGTATGATAGTTGCATAAAATAGAAATTTGTTGGCTTAGTATTATTCCTGTTAAGAAATTGGATGTCATGGTAAGCAAATGTCGTGTACCTTCGCTAAACTACAATATGCAATGTCCTCTACAGGTCTTCGGATTCTGTTTTTTGCGTAGGAATGTTCATTTACTATAGACGCAAGATGAACAGGAAGTACTTGGTGGAAAGGTGGTTTGAATTCTAATAATGCTTCAGAAAGGTGCCGCGATGGAACATTTAAACTACCTATGGCGTAGATTACTGCTAATCAACCTTCATGAAAGGATGCTACCCATAATCCTTTACGGCAACAATATTAAAAGCAACAGGCCAACGCCGAAGTTTTCCACAATTCAGCACTGGAGACTTTTTTTCAGGAATACTGGCCGTCGCGTAATGACGTCAGTTAGGAAAAGTCCATTTTTTTAACGGTGAGCCTTTTCCCATGTTCGAATCGAAACACCATTTCAAGACTTGCTGACCATTTCCTCATAGGTTAAGGAAATGTACCATAAAGGTTAGGAGACTTGCCTTTCCGAAGCACCGTTTCGAGATTTGTTATCAGGCTACAACATTGTAGCCCCATTTTTGGCCCAATTTGCTGTCGCAAACGATTGTCCAGGCTGGCGTTATCAACATGGTTGTTGTTGCCACTTTCGTAGCGGTGACATCCAGTAGTGTTGACATGTTTTTCCTTTTCCTCTGCACCTTGGTTTGACAAGATTAGCCCAATGATCGCAACATAAGGTGATAATGTTCAGACCGAGATTTATGACACTAGCCCAAGAGAGTGCCATCATGGGACACCAAATTTGTATATTAGCATTAGGAAGCAGCCCCGGAATAACAATATTATATATAATACAGAGTTTGGGGCCACAAATTAGTATTCTGTGTGCATGTTGTGTATATATTGTGGCTACAATTAATCAAATACAAAATTTCCCATGTCATTTTTGGGGGGTCTGTAGATCTGTCCGTTGGAGGCTGCGAGGAAAACAAATCCCTTCCAAATACAACATCAGCAAATGAGTGACCAAGAGCTGGTGATCACACTGTTAATGATTCTGAACTTTTTCCCCAAGGAGGGATAGAACTTTCAAACTGGCTCATCATATTGTAACTGAGGATTCAAATACATTAACCACTCTGCACGGAGCGTGTGCGCTTACGGATGATGAGAAAACCCTCCACCTCCTCACTGCAGGTTTTAATCATTTAGCCTGATTTCTTTCAGCGCATGTTTGGAGAGAACTTATTTGGGTGGACGTGTGTCTTGTAGACGGATGTTGTCCCTGCAGTAGGCTGGTTGATGAGTGACCAGAGTGTCTATACAACTATGTACACTGTGTCTGAGTCTTACTTGGTCATCCAGGGGCAGGTCACAGAAGGCCGGGATGTACTTGGCCCACTCCACCAGCACCAGAAGCTGCTGTTTCATGGACTCGCAAACATCCGTGATGGTGGCGATCTTTTTGGTGCGGATGTCGCCGTTCAGGATGGGCGCGGGGGAGCTGATCTGAACGGGTCGGGGTCAAGCCAGCATGTTATCGGACATTCATGGTTATTGATGGGGGGGGGAGTAGAAGAAGGCCTGTACCTGTCTTGACAGCACGTCTGCTTGAATGAGTGCATTGATGGAGGGTAAACTGCTGTCTTCATAGCTGGATCTTCTGGTGCTGATTCGGTCTCTTTCATTCTGCACAGCTACACACATTCATCTGCATCACATACGTGCTGAAAGGCGCCATAAAACAGTTAGGCCTTCTTTGCTGGCCGAAACGGCATAAGACACACTGATCTACGTTCACAATCTACATTCTAATACAGTGGTGATAAAGAGAACCTCTGTCACGGATCTCTATTCCACAGCACCAGACACTTTAAAGCGCTCAAGGATGTCTGCACAATTGCACACCTGTTGTACCACAAATACGGCTACTGGTCACTTTAAAATTGTGCTATGATTTTCTGCACTAACTGCACAACTGTTATCGGACTGTATTCTACCACTGATCACTTTAGCTCTGCTTGATACTTTGCACATTGTCTCACAGCTGTCATTGGGTGGTACCACCGCACAACGGTACACTTACATTACGGAATGTCCTTCCATACTTATTTGTCATGTCCTTGTTTATGATGATACGAGTGCAGCGTGTACTACCGGAGACAAATTCCTAGTGTGTTCTACATACTTGGCCAATAAAGATGATTCTGATTCTGATTCTGAGATGGTTCTCAAATAATCTTTCCCCAGTGAAATGAATGGAAATGCAATAAATCCGATCCGGTCCCCCCCATCCCCCAAAAAGACCAAAATATGTTTTATTTGTTGGAGGTGAAACAATGAATCAATCAATCAACATTATCAACCTCATCAACACTTATTTTGAGAAGTGATTAATCAGATGAATTGACAAATTGCAATTTCAGCCACTCGACAGAAAATATTCACTGATATCTGTTGTAGCGCGTCAACCTCACAGTGCAGATGTACCAGGTTCGATTCCAGCTCTGGCCTCCCTGTGTGGAGTTTGCATGTTCTCCCTGTGTCCGCGTGGGTTTTCTCCGGGTACTCCGGTTTCCTCCCACAAACATGCATGAGAGGTTGATGGAACACTCTAAATTGTCCCTAGGGGTGAGTGTGGGCGTGGATGGTTGTTCGCCCTGCGATTAGCTGGCAACCGGTGTCCCCCGCCTACTGCCCGTAGACAGGTGGGATTGGCTCCAGCACCCCCTGCGACCCTTGTGAGGATAATGCAGTTCAGAAAATGGCTGGATGGATGAAGATACATCTTTTTTTTCCTCAATCATCACTTAATGCCCTGCAACTGACTGTCAACCAGTCTAGGGAGTAGTCAGCTGAGATAGGCTAAACAGATGACACTTGTGAGGATTAAGATAATTATCCATCCATCCATTTTCTGATCCGCCTTATCCTCACAAGGGTCGCGGGGGGAGCTGGAGCCTATCCCAGTTGTCTTCTGGCAGTCGGCGGGGGACACCCTGAACCGGTTGCCAGCCAATCACAGGGCACACGGAGATGAACAACCATCTGCGCTCACACTCACACCTGTGGACAATTTAGAGTGTACAATTAGCCTGCCATGTATGTTTTTGGAATGTGGGAGGAAACCGGAGCACCCGGAGAAAACCCACGCAGGCCAAAGGAGAACATTCAAACTCCACACAGGGAGGCCAGAGCCTGAATGGAACCCCGCACCTCTGCACTGAGGTCGACGCGCGAACCACTTGGCCACCGGGCTGCCCTACCCTGTGGCATTCTAGTAAAAATACTTAAATCATGCCCGGCAGACATAACAAATTAAGAAAACAAAGTAAACGATGTTTTCTTAATTTGTGAATGTACTGGTATGATGCAGGCCAAATGCTAAATGCTTTTTTTTTTTTTTCCCATAATGCGCAAGTCAATACCCCATGGTCCTATGGGAAAAAAATGCCAAATCTAAATCATGCACTGCAGAAATAAACAAAATAAACAATGGTTACTTCATTCATTTTTGAACATATTAGGTAAAATGTCGGCCAAATGCTAAAAAAAAAATGTTTTAGTTTGTGTATGTTCATGATTTGCAAGTCATATAATAAAACCATAAAATGATGAATTAACAATGATTACTGACTTCATTTTTGAACGTGTCAGTATTGTGCAGGCCAAATGCTTAAAAAAAAAAGTTTGTGTATGTTCTTCCATATAAAAAACCATAAAATGATGAATTAACAATGTGTTCATTTTTGAACGTGTCAGTATTGTGCAGGCCAAATGCTTAAAAAAAAAACTTCCAAAAAATGCTTGTTTGCAACATTTAGCTTGCAAGTACATTCGAACGTCGGACTTTCAAATGTACTTGCAAATATGTTTGAACATACAGTATTCGCAAGCACGTTCAAACATATTTGACAGTTAAGATATTTTACCCCACATTGGCGGCGCCACGCTAGCGCACATGCCCGTTTGATTCATTTATTTTTTATTTTTGTGCAGTCATATTTCAGCCATGTCTAATCTGAATCAGTCAGGCTGGCCCAAGTAACCTCAACCGTTTGTTTAACCATTTAGAATTTAAATTTGCCCCGCAAGCATGATCATCACATCTGATGGGTGTGATGTATTTGATGTAATTGTTTAGTGTTTTGATCATATTTTTGATCAATATTGATTATGAACACCATCTGATGATGTAAGTGCACATTTACGTGCTGTTTTCTTGTTTTTGATTGTTTTTTGTTTTGTTTTTTTGTTTTAATAACATTGATGGTTTCTGTAATTGCAATCAGCTCGTGGCGGTATTAAGTCCCCACGGCCACAAAGACAGTAAAACTAAAACTTTCTGCCCCTCAAAAAGAGGCCCACTGAGTCGTTTCCAAAGAAAAATAAGACTCCAAGGCTGTCATGTTTATCAGTATATGGCTATTATTGCTTGGAGGTGTTTGCTCAGCATAAGCCGCTCAGAGACTTCATCGCCTTGCGAAGTGATCATTAACAAACAACTGTTGCGACACACCCGAGCCGAGTGCTGTCACTTGAGTGAGGGAATCGTACGTTGGCATTCAGTCTTGACTCTCGTACCTTCTTTCTTCATGCCAGCCCTGAAGCATTTCTTCAGTCTGCAGTATCTGCATTGATTTCTCTTGTCTTTGTCCACGATACATTGTCTGTTGAACCTGCACACAATACATTCTGTGTTGTCATTAAGTCACGAAAGACACCCAACACGTATTCTTCCCTCTTGGAATCCCACCTGCACGAGTACATGTGGTTTTTGCGGACACTGCGTCGAAAGAAGCCTTTGCAGCCGTCGCAGCTGGATGCACCGTAGTGCTTCCCCGTGGCTCTGTCCCCACAGATGGCGCACAGGCTGCCCGCCGTCAGGTGGCCCGTGGCGCTCATGTTGGTGCTCTCAGCTGGCGAGGAATCTGAGGAAAACACGGGACTCAAGTTCACACAGATTGGCTTCATAGCAGGAAGTGTGAAGAGGCTTGAAAAGGCCTGAATGGTTTCCAGTCTGTCTCTCGAATGTTTCCCATAACTCACCAAAGGAAATCAAGGAGGGGCGTTTTGGAAATATTCCAAATTGGAAACTTTGGAATGGTGCGGGAATGAACTGGAAGTTCAGGTGAAATTTCATGAGTGCAGTAAGCAGACATCCATGCAAAATAGACAGCTGTTCTCTCCCACAACAGTAAAAGGGCATTACAGGACCTTCATTGCTCCATAAGTTCCCCCCACTTCAGTGCTTGCCTCAGTCAGGCTTTTGCTCAAATATAGTCTTTCAAGTGCATTAAAGTTCCTATTAGTGTTTCAAAGTTCAATTTTTCAAAATTCCTCCTTTGTTCCCATAAATGCCCTGTAATTCCGATGAAATTTTCTCCATCGAAAATTGTTGGAATTTTGCAAGCCTCGGTGTGAATGACATCAGCAAAGACAGTGCTCATAAATCTGATCAGGAGAAACCCCGGTGATGGTTTCCCCTCCTTGAACAGCTCACACGACAAGAGTCTGTGAGTCAACAGCAGAGGTGGCAAAAGTAGTCACACTCTGTAATTAAGTCGAAGTACAGATACTGTTTCAATTTAAAGAAATTCAAAGCGAAAGTAAAGCAGTGAAGACTACTTTTGATAACTCGCCGCGCCACTCATACTCTACTTCAGTAAAAGTACAGATACTTGTGGGGGGAAAAAAACACATAAAATGCTGCATGTAGCAGTTAAGAGCTAGCTAGCGATGCTTTGACTTTTATCACGTTTGATAACATTTGTGAATGAACTAACAAAATGCAAGCTTAATAACGACCCGCAAAATAATCCTTGTACATATTTTTTCAGATCAGAGGGAGAAATTGTGAACACTAGAAGCTGGTGCTTTTTAAGCTAGCACACGACATATACGCATTTGCAATGAATCGTTCTTGTAGCAGACATCAAAAAGTTCTCTTCAAGTAGACGGGGAATATCCTGTTGCCATCTTGATTAATGCTCCTCCATGTTGTTGCCTCCATGTTCCGCCTAAGGGGACCCGAAGACCCCAATCAATCATGATTGTAACCGTGCTTGATGCTACTGCTCAGTATTCATGTCTTTTTGTTATCTTGCATTTGAGTCGTGGCCATGTTGACATATGTGTTTTCAAAAGTAGAGGGTCAAAGTAAAAAGTTCTCAGAAATATACACTAAAGTGACGTAAAGATACCTGATTTGTACTTGGTCACTTCCCACTGCCGGTCTACAGAGCATCATGAATTTAGATTGGGTTCAATCTGATCAGTGGCGACAGTCTCCCTGCAATCTCCCGAGTGGCTCAATCAATCACAGTATACCGTGACACGTCTATTGAATGAAGCTTGCGAGCAGTCCTGGCATGAAAAAGAACTCCTGGGAAAAGATTTCCATCTTCTTCACAGTCAGGATCACAATCAGGAGTTATGGGAGAGTGCACGTTTGAATAAGATGGAAGCACTTAAGATATCAAATGCAAGGGGGTGGCGGTGGGGTAAAAAAGTCATGATTATGGACTTGGGTAATTGAGCATTTAACAGGAACGGCCACGCTACTCCAACTCACTCAAGTTGGTGAAAGCACGCCAACATCATCTGTGTAGCCGCTGAATTCAGGCAGATGACCATTGAGGATCTCATCAAAAGTTGCAAAAGTTCCGCTCACCTGCGCCCATGGCCAGTACATGCATGTTCTCGAACTCCAGCGTGGTGTACGCTGGGTCCAGGGCCTCGCTGTAGTCTGCCATGTCCATGTCTGCCAAAGCGATTGTCCACTACCTGACGGTGTGATGGAAAGACTCGTCCCAGAAGCTAATGTGCCCCCCCCCCTACACCACCCTGCTCCTTCTTCTTCTCACCCCCCACCCTCCCCTGACACCTCCAGCCACCCCCTCCCTCTTTTGGCTGACTAGCTCCACCCAGACGTGGGGTAGCTCCCAAACTTGACGGGGACCTGACATGAGACTGACATGAGCTGGCCTCCTTCCCTCGTGCCGCTAACCAGCCAAGAGGCGGGGTGCCGGTCGCTGGTTGATGGTTAACTAAGCTCTTCAATGGTGAATCTCTGTTTTCTCGCTCTCTCTCTTTCGGAGGAGATAGCACGACTTTGATATCTTCCATCCTCTTGTCATCAGCAATGGTTCAACAATTCCCCCGTGAGGGGTGACCGGCTTTGCACATCATTTTTATAACCTGGCCCCATGCTTGTGTCACATGCGCGCGTGCACATCCAGCATCAACCAAAGGGGGACTGAGGGGCAGTCACACCACTCCAACATATTCCACAGCTACTTTGCTGCTAAATCGCAGCTAATGCCCGCATAATGAACCAGCCTAAGACTTTGTTGTTGATGAAATGATGCACAAGAGGATTGTTATTGGTCAGCACAAAACAACCCCCCTCCACCCCCACCCCCCCAAAAAAAGTTTAAATGAGTAACTCAAGCCAAGAATGCCTGTCTCAGTCAATCAAGACCAGTGAGTTCATCATTCTTTGCAAGTTCTGCGAATGAGAATAAAACAAAAAAATGAAAATTTTAAGGTGCTTTTTGGTGGTCTAGACATCCGCTTGTTTTACTCCAGGTTAAACCTCATTCACTGCCAGCCATTTTATAACATTATGACATTTTCAAGGCAGACAGATATTGTGGTCAATGATTACATACAAACCAACCTACCAAATGAAAGAAGGCAATCTCTCCTTTATTCAGGAAAGCAAAGTTTGATAATAATCATAATCAACAGCCGAATAAAAGGGTGGTTGCATAAAATGCAGCAGTTTCCCCCTGGGGACTCACAAACTTTGCCAATCTCAGATTTAAAAAGGGACATTAATATCATTTACTGGTGGTTGTACATCAGTCAAGTTGTTTCCAAAATTCAAATTTAAACCGAAGTCGCTTCAATGTGCAATATGAATCCTGTGTGCGACATAAGCTTCAGTCCACACTACCACTACTGCTGCTGTTGTGTGTTGTGTATTTATTAAACTGTTATTTTATCCTATTTTATTTTTTTTATCTATTTATTTTTATTTATTTATTTTTTTACAAAATGCACTAAGGAGTGGCACCCAAATTTCGTTGTAAGCTTATACAATGACAATAAAGGCGATTCTGATTCTGATTCTGATTCAGACGCTCAGCTTTGTAAGAAACACAAACAGTATTGTTGAAATTGTGGTAACTCGAGTGATACTTTCAAGCTGCTACCATATCCTTTGGTGTGCTTGAATATGCAGTTTAGCTGAAAAATTGCTTTTCATTCTTCTGCAACTGACTGTGGCAACAAACTCACATCCCATTCTATTCTGTTCTATTCACCACTGCAGAACAAGCGTCATTTTCACAAATTCAAACTGGACACAAAACAACTTTGGCCTTACAGGAAAAACAAACAAACAAACAAACAAAATAGACAATTTCTGGAATGGAAACTGTTTTGAACCATATTAATTTACATATCACTATGCAATGTAAGAGCAAAATCACTCCATAATATTTTGTTTGTTTGTTTGTTTATTGTTTATTGAACATAAAAACATATACAGTAATAAATTGACAGAAATTACGGTAAGTAAAATAGAAAGGAAAAAGGAAAGAGAAATCAGTCATCATGCAACACAATTATCATGTTCAAAGGAGTAGAAAGAAGTAAAAAACGTATCTTGTCTTACCCCAACATTTTACGAACTGAAAAGAAATTCGAAGCCAATCGATTTGTCACAACACGCATTGAGCAAACAAATACATCTTCTACTTCTTCCAAGGAAATGTGGAACCCATTTGTGCTAAAATACCAAAAAGTTATTAAAACAGTGTTCTTTTTGTATTCCATTGTCCAAAAAGTGTTTGTGACACGCTGAGAAAAGACCTGCAAAAGTATATTTGTTTTTTATGATGGTCATCATTATGGTTAGATTTGAGGGAGCGGGGGGGCTTTCTAACAGCCTTGCTGTCAACATATGCATAAACAATCAATCTCCTGTTAGTCATTCATTAACTGGAGAAAACTTGACAAAGGTTTCCTCTAGCAAGGTAACAACATGCTAATATATCAGTATATACTGTATATCCCTATATCAGTAATAGAATACAAAAGTACTGTTGAATGACGTAGCTAACTTTTGTATCTTCTATTTTATATCTTTTTTAAGTAATGTCGTTTGTCACTTCCGAAACGGCATTTTGATTTTTCCGTGTAACGTGGATATATGGAGCGAACATTTAATTAAATATCCTCGAATCCTAATGAAAATACATTTTCATTGGCGTATGTTTGCCCTGTGGTTCCTGTAATGAATTACTTTGTTGTCCCGTCAATCGACTGAGAACTCGACTTAGAGAATTAAGCCTGGGGTTTTTTTCGGGTTTTTTTGTACACGGTGGCCTCGTGGCGCATGTGACACAGCAAACAGTGGTGTTGTATTTGAAGAGAAAGTGCCAGTACACAGCAGCAGGTCAACGATCTGGAGTTCAGCGAGCAGTAAACCTCCAGGTAGGCTTGAACTTGTTAACTGTGCACTCCATTGCATTGAGACCTCGTAAAAGTATTGTAATGCCCTTCAGTAACGGCAAGAAGGATGCACGCAGTCGCGGATGCAAACTGTCCTTTTAATACACAGAACACGCAATAAACACACACATCCATAGGAGTTGCTGTTAGCCACAACTCACGCTCATACGCTCCACACTCAGACTCACTACCGAAGCCAATACTTCCCCAACCTCGCTCCTCCCCCCTCTATGACGTCACACAAATACAAGACATAGATATTACACTGCCCTCCCCTTTATGAAACCCTCGCCCCGAGGGGTCAACAAAAAAAGTCCTCCAGCCGTCGTGGTCTTCGTCTCCGCCTCTGTGGTCGGCCCGGCTCTGAGTCGATACCGTCTGCAGCTGGCTGACTCGGGACAACATTGGTGGGATCTGGGGAACATGGATCCACCAATTGTTCTGAACTGGCAGATGAAGCGGACCCCGCCTCAAATACAGCAACACCATTTCCCCGGTAGGGGGCCAACCTGTCCCGATGTAGGGCAACTTTTCTGCCCCTGGGGGGAACTGCCACCCGATAAACTACCTCCCCCACCCGCTCAAGTACCCTACATGGCCCATCCCAATGGCTGTCTAGCTTGGGGCAGCGCCCTTTCTTTCTTTTAGGTGTATACACCCAAACCAGTTCCCCAATCTGGAAATTCCGCCCCTTGCTCCGCACGTCATAGTTCCGCTTTTGACGTGCACCGGCCTTCTCCAGCTGGTCCCGTGCGAACGCGTGCGCTGCCTCCAGCCGATCCTGCAGTCTCCGGGCATACTCCGGCCCCGGCTGGTCCTCTGAGCCGCCGGGAGGTCTTCCAAACGCCATCTCTGCCGGTGTCCGAATTTCCCGGCCCAGCATCAGCAGAGCAGGAGTACAACTTGTGGAACTTTGAACCGCTGAACGATAAGCCATCAGTACCAGCGGGATGTGCTGGTCCCAATCACGTTGGTGTTTGGAGGTGAGGATGGCGAGCTGCTGCTGCATGGTTCGGTTGAATCGTTCCACAAGACCATCGCTCTGTGGATGCAAAGGGGTGGTGCGTGTTTTCTGCATGTCAAGGCGTTTACAAAGAGCAGCAAAAACTTTGGACTCAAAATTTCTGCCTTGGTCACTGTGGAGGATGTCTGCAGTCCCAAACCGGCAGAACATGCCCTCCAGTAGCGCATTGGCCACTGTCTCCGCCTCTTGGTCTGGCAGTGCGTATGCCTCGGGCCACTTTGTAAAATAGTCCATCGCACAAAGCACGTAACGGTTCCCTCTGTCCGTCACGGGAAAAGGGCCCATAATGTCCACAGCAACCCTCTCCATGGGCGCCCCAACCCTCTGTTGCTGAAGTGGTGCATGTGATTGGTCTTGAGGTCCCTTGTAGGCTGCACACTCGTCACAGCGCCGGCAGAAATCCTCTACGTCCCGTCGATGCTGACCCCAATAGAACCCTTGGCGCAGCCGTCGGAGGGTCTTGGTGCTGCCAAAGTGTCCTGAGCCGGTGCTCCCATGGCATGCTCTTAGCACCATCTCTCTAAGAGCTCCGGGCACTACCACCTGCCATCTCTCTTCCCCGGTGGCTGGTTCCTTCCAGGCACGCTGCAACACGCCGTCTTTCATGCGTAACACAGCAAACTTGCTCCAAAGGCCTTTGGTGGTAACGGAGAGTCCCATCACACCCTCCCAGGGTGGCCTCGTGCCACTCTGGACCCACTGTCGCACAGGATTGAGATCACGGTCCTCATCCTGCTTGGCAGCCCACTCTGCAATGTCCACAGCCTCCAAGGTGCAGCATGACGGTCCAGCAGCAGTCGCTTCACCACGCAGCTCCAACTCCCTAGCATCCCGCCGGTCGCAGTAGCTGCAGTCACTAACAGAACACGGCCGCCGGGAAAGGGCGTCCGCATTGGCGTGCTGAGCCCCAGCTCGATGTACCACAGTGAAGTGAAACGCCTGCAGCTCCTCCAGCCACCGTGCTACTTGGCCTTCTGGTTCCTTGAACGACATCAGCCACTGTAGTGCAGCGTGATCTGTCCTGATGGTGAAAGGCACGCCACACAGGTAATACTTGAAATGGCGTGTAGCCAAAACAACTGCTAGCAGTTCACGTCTGGTAACACAGTAGCGTCGTTCACTCTTGTTGAAAGTGCGGCTGAAATAGGCCACCACTTGCTCACCTTCCGGCCCCACCTGTGACAACACCGCCCCCATGCCGACATTACTCGCGTCCGTGTCCAGCACAAAAGGCAAGGCTGGATCTGGTGGGGTGAGAACAGGAGCGTTCATGAGGGCTCTTTTTAGGCTGGAGAACGCCTCCTGACAATCCGGCATCCAGAGGAAGGGTTGGTTGTCTTTAAGGAGGCGGAACAAGGGTGCCCCAATGCACGAGAATCCCTTCACGAACCGTCTGTAGTACGAGGCCAGCCCCAAGAAGCTTTTCAACTGCTTCTGGTCCCTTGGTACTGGCCAGTCTTTGATGGTGCGGACCTTCTCCTCCAACGTGCTGATGCCCTCACTGTTCACTCGGTGGCCGAGGAACTCCACCTCACGCTGCATAAAGTGGCACTTTTCTGGGTGCAGTTTCAGCCCAGCTGCTGCAATTCTCCCCAGCACCAGTCTCAGAGACTCAATTGCAGCCTGAAAAGACCCACCATGGACGAGGACATCATCCAAATACACCACGCACCTTTGCCTCGGAATGTTTGAGAGCACTGTGTCCATCAAACGCTCAAATGTTCCTGGTGCATTGCATAGTCCAAAACTCATGACCTTAAACTGCCAGTGTCCTCGGGTGGTGCAGAATGCCGTCTTGGGTCTGGACTCCGTGGTGAGGGGGACTTGCCAGTAGCCACTGCGCAGGTCGAGTGATGAGAACCACGCGGAGCCTGAGACCAGATCCAATGTGTCGTCTATACGTGGGAGCGGGTAGCAGTCCTTTCTTGTCACCTTATTGAGCGGCCTGTAGTCCACACAGAACCGTGGTCTGGTGCTCTTTTTTCGGGGGACCATGACCACGCCAGACGCCCACGGACTGTCGGAGGGCTCTATGATCCCTGCCTCGAGCATGGCACGGATCTCCTGATCCGCGGCCTCCTGCCGGGCCAGAGGCAGGCGTCGGGGCCGAACCTTTACTGGTCGCGCGTCACCGGTGTCGATGTGGTGCTCAACCAAGTGAGTGGCCCACCTCATTCTCACTGAGGGCAAGAGATGTTCTCGAAGTCCCCCAGTACCTGCACAGCTGCTCCCGCTGCTCGACATCCAAGCCGTCGCAGTTCTTCTCCCAAATGGACCGGATAGCCCCAGTCCGGTTCTCTGCTGGCCGACCCGGGGTTAACTCCACTGACGTGGCTGGGCTGGATGTCATTGGCCCCGCCAGTGGGCAGTCCATCACAGGGCGAGCGGACTCTACCCGATCTACCGTCGACTGTCGAAGAGTCAGCGCTGCTGCTGCCTTGGTCAGGCTGGGTAGGGTCATCCGCACATCTGTGTTCTCCGCCGCAGGGTCTGCATTGTTAACGGCCACCACCGGAGACGCCGTGATCAGCCCTACATGCTGACCACTCGGCGGGTGAGCCCCAGCTCCCAAGTCCACCACACATTTTGCAGCTTTTAAAAAAGTCCCGTCCGAGAATACAGGGTCACTCACGTCAGCTACCCAAGCTGAGTGGGTTGTGGACAAAACCCCCGGACACAAAATGTCCCTTTGCCTCTCATCTCGGCCGTTTCACCGGTCACGGTCCTCAGTTTTGTAAAGTCGATATGTTAAGACGGTTCCCACTGGAACAACGTCAGGCCTCACAATTGTGGCTGAAGACCCTGTGTCCACCAGGCTGTACAGGAAACGTCCCCAATCTGCACGCGAACATGACTGGGGTCCCCCACGTCCGTCCAGCCCACCATTATTGCTTTCTCTCCGAATGCAGGTTGCAGTTCCCGGTCAACAACTGCAAGGGTCCGTGTTGTCGGGGCTACACGGACCCTTTTCCGTTTCCCTGCTGGTCTAACATCTTTGGACAGCGCCGCAGCAGATGACCTGGCTGTCCACAACCCCAGCAGACAGCAGGGCGTGCACGTCGACCGCTTCCTTCCTCCTTCTGTGCTGGCCGGGTCTTTATTGCGCACACCAGCTCCTCCACCCACGCTGGCCTTCGCTCCTCCCCTTCCGACAACGAGGTGGCCAAAACGGGGCAGGCTGCTGTCTGTAGCGCCCCCTTGGCTGCAATCTCCCTCTCTGTAGCAAGAGCAAGTGCCTCTCCCAGGGCTGCCGGGTGGGCAAGCTGGACGTGCAGGCGCAGCTCATCCGGCCTGAGAGCTTGGATGAACTGGTCGCGTATCAGTTCATTTTGGATCTCATTCGGCATTGCTGCATATGCGCGCCGACCCAGGCTTTCGATCTCATGAGCAAGACAACGGAGCGGCTCACCGGGATGTCGATCACGTTGCTTGAACTCACAGCGCAAAGAGTCTCTCAAATTAAACTCTCCAAAGCGCCTCTGCAAAGCACCCACCAGGGCGCTGTAATTGAGTCTCTCTCCGGGGCTCAGAAGAAGCAGACAGGATGTAGCCTCCTCCGTCAGCGAAAGGGCTAACTGCACGGCTTTCACCTTGTCCGACCAATGCGCTGCGTCAGCCACCAACTCGAACTGTGCTCTATAAGCCTCCCAACTTCCTTTTCCGGAGAATTTAAGAGCTTTCATGGAGGGCCACGCGAGCCCAAGGGCGCCGCCATGCATGTTTACATCCATTCCGATGGTGGCGGCACCTGCCGCTACGTCATGGCGCCACTCCGTTTTGGCGGGCCCGCGCTCATTTTGGCGCGAACCACCAGCTTCATGACGACCGCGCTCGGTGCAACTCGACTCAGGCATATCAATCACGCAGGGCACGGCTTCTTGCTTTACCGTCCACCGGGTTACGGCATCGCCGCACGGAACGGCTTCCTCCTTTACCTTCCGCCGAGTACCGGAGTCGCCGAGCATCCTTACGCAAAAAAATGGACGTGCAACGGGTGAATCCAAAACTTCTGACACCAATGTAATGCCCTTCAGTAACGGCAAGAAGGATGCACGCAGTCGCGGATGCAAACTGTCCTTTTAATACACAGAACACGCAATAAACACACACATCCATAGGAGTTGCTGTTAGCCACAACTCACGCTCATACGCTCCACACTCAGACTCACTACCGAAGCCAATACTTCCCCAACCTCGCTCCTCCCCCCTCTATGACGTCACACAAATACAAGACATAGATATTACAGTATTTTTCTTGAGCCCATAACCCTAAACAGTAAACACAGTCACTGTGAGATGATATGCTCAATGAGTGGATTTTGACAAACCTAACACCCCACTCCCCCACCCCTGCAACCTGTTAATCCAATCACAAAGTGAGGTGATTAAGTCCTACAGAATGCCACAAGGCTCATGGCATTGATTAACTCATGTGAATCTCCACCCTAAATTAAAAATTAATAAATAAAGGTTTACAGCGTTATCTTGAAGTACCAACATCCCACCGTTTTGTTGTGATTTGGAGATTTACCACCAAAAAAAAAGCATGACAAAATAAACCTTCAACAGAATTCGTTTTTGCCTCTTTGAATGGTTTATTTATTATTTATTTATATATTCATTTATGTATTTGTTCATTCAACCTCCATTTTTCCATGAGCTGTTCCACGAAGAACAGAATGTCATGAGTATTGTCGGCCTGGCAGCGGACAGCAGGTAGAGGAAAACAGAGCAAAACGAATGCTAGGCTAAAATAAACGCATGCCAGAACAACACGAAAATCAGAATCGTCTTTCTTGTCCAAGTATGTAAAAATACAAGGACTTTGTCTCCGTTAGCTGGGGACACGTGAGTATTATAGCAAGAAGCAATAGCAAAGGATTTCAAAAATAGCAACTCAATTGCGGACTGAGCGCACACCAGAATTTTAGAATATTAAATCACATTTTGATCCCCATTAGTCATACCATACTTGTGGCATAAATGCCAGCAGATTCTGATTTTCATGTCAGCACAAGAGTCATTGCACGTGTGGGTCTCCGCCAAGCTGGGCATGCTGGCGTAGCAGAAGGACTGTCTTGGTGAGGGACCCCTGACAATTCGGTGGCTGAAAGTTGAGCTAGATCTAACGCCTGCTGAGATCACATCTGAGACCAGCACAAGTTAGACAGCTGGTCTAACCAGATGTATTTTATTCATAAATATATGAACAATGGGCAGCAAACACTTTGAATATTGAAATCTATTTTTAAATCACCTCAATGGGCGGATGACAATCGGGTAGAGGGCAAACAAATGATTGGGAGTGGGACGGAGTCTCCAAGTGCCCACTTCACAGCACTGATTTGCTTCCGCCATGTTGAGAGTCAAGTGCACAACTCGCGCCCCACATTTAAAGGCGATGTCAGGTGTGTCTTTGGCCATGATTAAAGTCAGATGTGACCACTCCCACAACAGCGCTGCCCGCCTACCCAGATCCTTTGGCCTAAGCTCACCTGTGAAGTTACAACTGGAGTACAGTGCACTGAGAATTTAGATAATGTCATTAAGGGTTGCAGTTTTTTTTGTGTGTTTAAAAAAAATAAAATATATATATATATATATGTGTGTGTGTATGTATGTATGTAATTTTGTCATATTATATTGTCAATAGAAGATGTGGTGAAAAAAAAACACCTTCAAGTGAAAGTAAAACAGTATAAAGTGGTTATTTCTCAACATATCTCTTTGACCCTTTGATTTCACCAGCGACTTGTGCAAGCTTTTTTCTGATTGGGTCGAAAGGTTCTGTTAAAAAAAAAAAAGAATCCACCAATAAGCTTGTACTGGTCGAAACTGCGAGGGGTTCTCCAAGTTGGCATTTCAAAGGGCATCACTGGCACTAAAATCTCTCCACTTAAATAGAGCAAATGAAACATGAGTGTGCATCAGAATAGCTTCTATACAACAGCCATCAATTGCTTTTTTTGTTGTTACGGATCATTTTAGAGGTCTGGAGTGCTCATTCTATGTTTGTTTTTAATACAGTTAATCAAGATGTCATGATGACAAAGCTTGTCAATGCAAATATGATTCATCCGACTGGGAAATTTTAGTTTTGAAGGCGGCCCAATTGGAGGTTTGACCAGCAGCATGTTCTGGATTGTGGTGGAAGTTTGAGTCAACAGATTCCATCGCACAAAAACACGGCCAAACTGTTTTTGCGTGTGTGTACAGAGGTCATCTCCTCTTACAACATGTTCGATCTGCTCTTCTGCAATGCTCTTATTTGCTCAAGAAGTGCGCTGATTATTTCAAAGCAGGGGGTGGGGCGGGCTAGGTGGAGGCCAAATCACTTTTCTGTACATGAGTCACCACCTGAGTAAATCTTATCTTGCCTGCCATTAAAAGGTTTCTATCACTGCTCCCATCTCAGTTTTCTGTGAACTCTTCAAGAAAGAGTCATATACTGTAGAGGACTATAAAATGTAATCTGCATGGTTATAGCTTTCTTAATCATGAACTGACAAACTGTTCCGAGGTTTCAGATAGCCTGAAAATCTCCCATGTCGTCATTGTCCACTCACCCACGTGCAAGGTGGCACGCACACCGCAATGTAAGGTGGAGGGATCATAAGTATTTGGCCATATACAGAACCCTGAGCCCATTTTACAGATATGAGTACAGTATTTAAATTATTGGAAGTTGGTGTCATTCGAAATGTAATACAGGTATTCTTAAGTCATACTTTTTTGCACTTTTTTGTTTCATGTTTAAGAACGTCTTTTCTGAAGATGCTAATTCCATGTTTGGATTTCGTATCTGATACCAATCACCGATACTTAAGGAAAAAACATCTGCCATGGCATATATCCTTCTGAGCTGGAGTTGACCCTGTTCTGCAGCAGTTTGACACATCGGCGAATCAGCCTCCGTGTCAGAAAGAAAAGTCTTTGTTCACAATTTGTTTTGTCATTGTCCATCCATCCATCCATTTTCCGATCTGCTTTATCTTCACATGGTTGCGGGGGGTGGCGGACCCTATCCCAGCCGTCTTCGGGCAGTAGGCGGGGGACAACCTGAACCGGTTGCCGGCCAATCGCAGGGCACACGGAGACGAACAGCCATCCACGCTCACACTCACACCTAGGGACAATTTCGAGTGTTCAATCAGCCTGCCGTGCATGTTTTTGGAATGTGGGAGAAAACCGGAGTACCCGGAGAAATCCCACGCTGGCCCGGGGAGAACATGCAAACTCCACACAGCCGAAATTGAACCCACGACCTCTGCATTGTGAGGTCGACACGTTAACCCCTGGCCCGACGCGCCGCGTTGTGTCATTGCGTTCAATTAAATTTCATTTATCAAAATTAGTAGAGGTATCAGCATTGGTGAGTCCTCAAAGAGTGGATACTCGCATTAAGGGGATGTGCCAAATGTGGACACTCCATTAACGTACAAATGTCTATTGGACATACCCCATCCATCCATCCATTTTCCGAACCGCTTGATCCTCACGAGGGTCGCGGGGGGTGCCAGCCTGCCATGCATGTTTTTGGAATGTGGGAGGAAACCGGAGCACCCGGAGAAAACCCACGCAGGCCCGGGGAGAACATGCAAACTCCACACAGGGAGGCCGGAGCTGGAATCGAACCCGGTACCTCTGCACTGTGAAGGCGACGTGCTAACCACTGGACTACCGGGCCGCTTATTGGACATACCTGTGCGTGTTTTTCACATGACACCAACAATTCGAAAATGACCCATAGATATGAGGCTTAGTTTGCAGTATCGTTCAGCTTGTGTCATCAAACCGTACCCACAACTCAGCTCATTTTAACGTTTTCATAAGGGGACACTATCTTAATGAACACGTATGGCTTGCTTGATAGTAGTTAATTAGTTTTGCTGTTAAAAGCAGCTGAAAAATACCAGTACACCTCTATACTGGTTATGCACTTTAAGGGCAACATTTTCAATCAATTGGTCCATATTGGCTGTTAAGCATGGAAATGACATTTCAGGTGTGTCATTTTGATGGTCTGATTATCATTTTCAACACAGTTGTAGCAGCAACATATTTCTGGCATTTGTTGACTGTGGCGGATGCATGTTTCAGGTCGAGGGGAGTGCAATGTACTGTATTTATATACTTTTTTTATATTTCACGATACACTTGGGGGGAGGCTCCTAAGTGTGCAATGACAATAAAGTATTCATTCATTCATTCATTCATTCATTCATTCAAAAGATGCAAGAACAAAATGAAGGCCACATTAACAATTATGCAGCACGCAACACATTTATTTTATTTTTTTTATTGGCTCAGCAATTTAAAATGAAAAGACGGATGCCAAGACAGCCGTCGTGCCAATGTTTGTTCATAGTGTGCATTACGGCAACACGTTAATGGGCCATAAGGATCAATTTCAGAATAATAGCCTTATAAGCATTGGTGGTCATGTGTGAGTTATTATTGGTTAGGCCTTTATTTTGAAGTTGGCCCTCACGTCGTGTTGCCGGCATGTTACCGTCACTCATGTTGCCTTCAAACAACCGAACCTTTCATGATCGACACAGGAGGCAAGCTCAGCACTTATTGTGTTTGCTTCACGCACACACGACGTCTCTATCCGAGTTATCTGGTCATGTTTTCGATAATATTACAGCGCCCAGAAAACGATGGTAAATTATTTTAAAAGCGTTGAAATATATGCCAAAATTCATCATATTGTCAAATTGTGAACTATTTAAAGACAAGATTCACCATGTTAAATGTAGTATCCCTTTAAGGAAGTGCACAGGTTATTTTGGGACAAAGGCACCCACGAAGTGCTTTGCTGCCAAGTGCAGATGATAGACAGCTTGCTTGTGTGGCATTGTTCCTGCCAGTCAATCTGATAAAGACCACACCCCCAGCCCCCCCCCCCCCCCCAAAAAAATTGTGCAACTAAAACAAAGCTATCGCTGTTCAATTTGGCAGGATTTTTTGGGGGTCAATTTGTGAGCTTTAGAAATTCTCAAAATAAACAAATCCGATCTTTTTCAGACAAAGTCAATCACGTGATCGGATCAGTAGAGTGCCAATTCTACAAGAAATTCGTTCTAGAACCCCTCGCGATTCGTGAAAATCTGCGATATCGGTGGACTACATAAAATACATCTTTTTTTTCAATGTTACTTTTCCGATAACATTTGAAGCGAGGCTATCCAAACTTTTTACCTTTTGGGGGGACTGGCTAGGCTTAGGACACAAGTCCCGTGCTGAGAACTAAATGAGTGCTAATGAGCCGCGCGTGTGTTTTGCACTTTGCCGTATGACGGCAGTGGGAGGCTGCCATGTTGAAGAGCGACGGGCCACGAAGCGCTGTCTTATAATTAGTCACCCAAACCCGCGCCCCGGGGGCCAAAAGTCAAAGGACCGCCGAGGCCTGATGTAACACATGCGTGAGTCTCCCCTTTCAGACTTCAAACTCTAGTTTGTGAACAAAGTCCTGTCTATCTATTCTGAATAGGAATCTCCGACCAGTGAGCAAACTCCAGTTGCAAGCGCTGCCTATTTGTAGCTTCTCATCAATGACCGCTTTTCATTCCCACACGTTCCATCTCAAAGGCAGCAGGCAAGACGGCCGCACGTAAGCAGCCAAAATAGCAGGAGCCCACAGCCGGGAAAAGGAAGTACGGGGAACCTGGGACTTATTTTCTTCTGCTGGCGGCACAGGAGCCGTTTGTTTGTGAGTGTTGATAAGAGCAAAGAGAGAGGAGAGGAGACAGACAATGTGCTGGCTACAGCAGAAAGGAGGCCGCTGCTCTGCTGTCATGCAGTAGATGGAGCAGATAGGTGAGTGCATGGAGTGTCGGGGCAGCGACAGTGTCAACAGATAACTATC
Organism: Hippocampus abdominalis; assembly: GCA_018466805.1. Lineage (NCBI taxonomy): Eukaryota > Metazoa > Chordata > Actinopteri > Syngnathiformes > Syngnathidae > Hippocampus > Hippocampus abdominalis. The sequence goes on along the minus strand of CM031694.1, from coordinate 9,191,950 downwards.
TGCAAATAACAAGGCTTATGCAAGCCACACTGGCTGACCGGGGGAGAGTGGGGAAAAAAAAATCATATTTCCGAGCCGCCCAATTGCTGTTATTTTGCAAACGATGGTGCATATTATGTTGAATTTGTCGATTCATTTGGGAGTGCTATTTGTATTGTCTGACCTTCAATCCCACAACAAACTGGAATAAGAACTTAAGTTAATTAAGTACTGTATTAAGTTTATTAAGTAGTCAAAGACGCTTAAAACTACATTTCACACTCGCTGTCCACCTACAGTTGTGTGTGAATCTCATTCCCATGGCGCACCAGATTGTCATTGGCAGGGGGCGGCCACTTGAAGTACTCAGAGCCATTCGGAACGTCTCCCACAGAAAAAAATAATAATAAAAAAAGCAAATGTAGCCATAAAAGCATGTTGACATCTAAAGTGAGGATAAAAATGCATTTGACACCCATTTTTACCTGTATGCATGAAAAAAAAAAAAAAAAGGTTTTTGCAATAGTGAAATCTACTGCTAGGGAAAACACACAAAAAAGAAAAAAAAATAATCTGGGAAAAAAAAAGTTGCTTGTTTGAGACTTATGTCCAATAAAATATAACGCATCTATTTGAGTCACTCTCGTGTTGATGAAATTAAAGCCAAACTTAAATTTTCCACCTGCAGCAAACTAAAAATGCAAACCAAAAATCTTGTCTGCTTCTCTGTTCTGTCATCATTTTATTAAATCAGCTGTCAATTTGAATTTTAAAAAATAATTTCACTTAGTAATCTGAAATATATATACCAAGCGCCCCCCCCCCCCACCACCACCACACACAGTCACCTATGGATTCACCTGTTCAAAGATGTTTTTTCAATATTTTTAATTTTTATTTTATGTGGAGAGTGAAGCCCTGTTTCTCATGGAAAATGCGTATTCGAGGTCTGTCACCATTTTGTTCAATATGTTTTTGGTTTAAAAAAATAAATAAAAATCTTGCATTTATAACATGCATCTGTAACATGCATCTGTTACGTTTAAGTGAAAAAAGAAATACCCTATCCAAATACATCCGAGGCACGCTTTTTTGTTGTTGTTGTAAATTTGCGGTACCAGAAATCTCTTTAAGGTCTTTAAAAAACATTGGGGTTTTTTTTTGTTTGTTTGTTTTTATGTTTTATATTGTGTACATCATATAGTACAATTTGTTGTTTGCACTTCTGGACTTTCTTTTCTATTTTTACCAACAATTAACTTGTCTGTTTACATGAATAAACAAATCAACAAATAAATAAATAAACATAAAACTGCGAAAGATATGGACTGCGAAAACTGAACTGCGATATCGCGGGGGTTTACTGTAAATGTGTCATCCAAATCCATATCGAGAAAAAAAAAAGATGGACCCGGTCCCACGGTTTTTGAGATTGACACACTCAGAGATGCAACGATTAATCGCCAACTATCTTATTATCAAATTCATCAAAAAAATGTTGATAATTGATTAATTCTTCAAAGACCATTTAAATTTGTCCAAATCCTCCTAATTTCAGCCTCTCAACAGTAAATATTCTCAAATTCACGTTACATGAAAGTAGATTTTTTTTTTTGTTTCATTCAAATTCGATGTTCTCAAACATCTGCTTTTACTTTGGAAAACAATGTTTGACATTTTTGCCTATTTACTCACGTTACAGATCAAACTAGTAACTGAATCTTCATTAATTGATGCTTTTTTTAAAAATCTGATTCATCGATTAATTGACAAAACAATAAATGGAAAAACTGTTTATTAAAACAATTATGTGCAGGCAAATTTGAGTTTTCTGTCCACAATGAGCTGTTCAGAGGACTGCTGGTACACAAAGTGGAGAGTTGGTTTGTTTGCGCTACCGGACCGATGAAATCTTAAAGAAGAAGTCTTATCATAGTCATATAACCCACCTCCTCTTGTCATTTGACGTTTAAGGATAACTATGAATATACCTTGTCATGAAATCAAATCTGAGAGGAGTGCTCAGATTGTTCTTACTCATGACATCTATTTGGTTTCAGGCTAATCATAAACCACAAGGGCCTATTTAGCTGTCCATATTACAAGATGATAAAAAGCTCCGATAAAAAAAATGACGGAGGTGTGCACTTGGGAAGAGACATTGTTGCTTTTTTTGGGGTGGGGGGCTCACTCGTGACATGTAACATTTCATCCTGGCGGTGGCTCTTTAGCATATCTTTGTCAAAATGCCTGCATGTCACATCACGTCAAAAAGTCTCCTCCGTGCAACAAATAAGTCAACAATTGCGTCAATAAACACGGAAAGCCACGCAAGACGTAAATCAATCACAGCGTGCGATAAGGCCCTTCAATCATTAACTGTTTTGCTGAGGATTCACGTCCACTTGTGTCAGCGGCTCGTCTCAGGGTGAACCCGCAGAGATTCTTGGGACCGTCAATCCGCAAACGGCTATACACCGCCACGTGCTCCAAAAGGACGCAAAAGTCACTTACGCTAACCTGCGGGGCTCCAGGCGTGACACGGAAACTCATGCTGTGGCCTCATTTTACACAAGGCGCACACAAAATGCTGATCTGTGGCCATGAATTCGGTATAACGTCTGCACGATTAATCCTTTGTATTAATGTCATACCTACAGCTGGGTAAGCAAATCAAGCTCACCTTCTCTACAAACAGTAAGGGAGAGGTTGAAGATGTCGCATATTATGAGAGACATCATTCAGGATGACCTCTCAGGATGACACGACTAAGACGCTTTCAGCCACACGGCTGAAACACATAACACACCAATTACTGAAAACCTCTCACACACTGGTTAAACTCTCACATGCATTCCTGAAACTCTCATACTCACTTCTAAAGTACAGATCAATTGAAAATCTCTCACTGACTCCTGGAACAATCCTTCCACACGACTAAAATTTACACACTAATGAAATCCTGTAACACTTGACACTGAACTAGGCTCATAATATACTGAATGCACTCATGAAAAAAACAAGTTTTAGTCGCGTGAATGAGAGTATTGCGGTAGTGTGTGTGTATGTGTGTGTGTGTGTGTGTGTGTGTGTGTGTGCGCGTGCATGTGTGTGTGTGTGTGTGTGTGTGTGTGCGCGTGTGTGTGTGTGTGTGTGTGTGTGCGCGTGTGCGTGTGTATGTGTGTGTGTGTGTGTGCACGTGTGTGTGTGCGTGTGCGTGTGTATGTGTGTGTGCGCGTGTATGTGTGTGTGTGTGTGCGTGTGTGTGTGCGTGTGTGCGCATGTGTGTGTGTGTGTTTGTGTGTGAGAGGCTTTCAGTAATGCATGTGAGAGAGTTTCGGTTGGGTGTAGCAGTGGTGTTTTCAGTAGTAAGCATGAGTGCTTGTTGGTAGTGTATGTGAGAGCGTTTCAGGACTTTGTACACCTCATCCCAGATTATTATGGAAAGATGTTTTGGATTTAATCGCTTTTGATTTCAGCAAATACTGTACAATCTCCTAATGCTGCAAATTCAACTAATGACTACTTTCAGTTCTTTGCAACCCGCCACTCAGCGAGGTGTGGGCTGTGTGTTCCTGACGAAACCTCATAGTCAGAGTGGAGGGTCTGTGGATGCCCCCCTTCTGATGGATGCCCGGGGCCCCCGCCCCATTAGCCCTTGCCTTTAAACATCCCTGGTTCAAGTACAAGTGTGAGTACTTTCCAGGAAATGTTTCATAGATTTTTTCTTTTAAATTACAGTATATTGTTATCCATCCATCCATTTTCTGAACCGCTTTATCCTGACAAGGTTTGCGGGGCATGCTAGAGCCCATCCCAGCTGACTTCGGGCAGTAGGCAGGGGGCACCCTGAACCAGTTGCCAGCCAATCACAGGAAACACCAAGACGAACAACCATCCGCGCTGGCGCTCACACCTCGGGATAATTTGGAGTGTTCAATCAGCCTGCAATGCATGTTTTTGGAATGTGGGAGGAAACCGAAGTATCAGGAGAAAAAACACGCAGGCACGGGGAGAACGTGCAAACTCCACACAGGAAGGCCGGAGCTGGACCCCTTACTTTTGCACTGTGAGGTCAATGCTCTAACTACTGGACCACCGGGCCGCCCAATTGTATTATTAGCACAAATTAATTTTTCATGTTTCCTTTTGTACATCAGTACATTTTCCGAGTTTACTTTTACGCTTCATAATTTCACTAGGGTCGCGGGGGGTGCTGGAGCCTAATCAGTCTTCGGGCAGTAGGCGGGGTAGACACCCTGAATGGTTAGCAATCGCGGCACACAGAGCGAGGTACGGGTTCAAATCCAGCTCCACTCACCCTGGGACAATTTGCATGTTCTCCCGGGCCTGCGTGGGTTTTCTCCGGAATGTGGGAGGAAACGGAGCGGTTCATCCCACGTTCCAAAAACATGCAAACCCACACAGGAGGCTGATTGTGCACCCCCTACTATGCAGTGTGAGCGTCAATGCGTCTCTGTGACCCTGCGCCCATTGGCTGGCAAATTCAGGGTGTTTCCCCCGCCTTTTGTACATCAAGTACAGCTGGGATTTTTAGGCTCCGGCACCCCCCGCGACCCTAGTGATAAAGTTCGGAACTTTTAATGGATGGATGGATGGATGGATCAGTAACTTTACTTTAACCAGAGGTACATTTTTAGTCCAAACTTCTTTTAGTTAAAGAGTTGAATCAGCACATATACTTTTACCAAAGTCTTTTTTTTCCCCACAAGGCATATTTCTACTTTAGTAAAGGGTTTGAGCACATTTTAGTGGTGGTCCGAATCAGCAACATCACTGCAGTCGACATTGTGTGCAAACGGTAACAAATACTGTCGTACTGATAATGAAGACTCTGCTGCCACCGTGTGGCTGGCTAAACGTTACCCAGCCACAAGTTCAATCGGCTGAAACATGATCAACTCATTTTAGTAGAAATGGATTTTTTTTAAGCTGCAACAATATTTCTTTCGATCCTGCTTTTCCATTATTCTACGCCTTCTACTGCGGCAGCTTTGCCCTCCACGTGGCCGAGCTTCCAGAGGCACAAACAGCGGCTGGTTGTGTTCTAATGTTGTTACCCGGAGGCCCCTCCGAAATTCCCCCGGACCACTAGCATCAACCGCTCCTTGCCGTTTACCTGAGACAGAGAAGCGCGGCGTCCCGTCGTGGCCGAACATCCCGACGCTCAGCCGGCCCGCGGGGCAAAGGCCCATGAGCTGAGACCGGACCCCAGCCTGAGACTGGACACGGTTATTTTTTTCTGGGCCACGAGGTGCTCGATGATAATCCTCTAATACCTGTCACAGCAAGATTTGATTGGACGCTTGCATTACTTGTATAAAATGAGCGGGCTCGATGAAAAACTTCCCCTCGGAAGGGCCGAGCACAAGAAAGATGGGTCACACGTTTGCTTCACTTGCACTTGAGAGGAGGAGCTGCTCGGCTGGATGCAATTTGTGCAAAACATGAGATTATTGTACTTTGTAATCCTCTTTCGCGGGACTGTACAAATGCTTGGAGAGCTCACGTTCATGCGTGGGACTAATTGTGGCTGCTTTGTTAATTTGGATCAGGAGAGACCAAAGTATGGAGAGCCAGCCCATTTGGTTTCCAAATATCACCAGAAAATTCCTTAACTTTTAACAATGTACATGATTTGCATGTACCTAACAGCATAGGTAAATGTAGGACGTTTGTATTGCAATACTAAAACAATTCAGTTAAAAATCGGACGGGGTCAGCCTGCAAATAGTGAAAACCCTTGAATAATTGACACATTAAAAATACAGTAATATATTTTTTAATCTTGAAAAAAAATATTGAATAAGATGGGATATGCCATAAGTGTGTTCTATTGAAAATTCAAAAATATTAATAAAATAAAATATGAATATATCTGCAGGTGCCCAACATCGAGTATGTGGGTGTCCACTGTATTGTAGTGTGCTGTATAAAAGCAACAACATCGCTCCATAGAATGGGAAAAAAATGAATCGGTTTGTGCATCAATTTCATTCATTATACTGCTCCTTGTGGTCTGCCCACACAGCCACATGGACAAAAGAGTTTCACAACTACTTTAAATGACTCCGTCGGCTTCAGTAATATTAGTATTTTTTCACAGAGGATGAAGAAGATACGACTGACTGTGAGTATTATGCTTTTGTCTGTCTACATAGATTGCTTCCCTGTTTGTGTTAAAAATGTGTTTTTAAAAAATCATGAAAACACGTTCTATACAGTGAGTGAGTTAGCCACAACTCAGTTTGATCATTATTGGCAGGGTGCGGTAGAATTCAACACCATATGGTGCCGAATTTGTGTGTATTGCACAGGGACCAATTGCGCACGTCACACTTAAATGTTTATCCGCGATGTTCCGTCCACATATACTGGAAGTACAGTAGACAATAGTTTGAGATGCAAGAGATAAAGGAATCAATAAATATATACCATGTATCCTGTTCATATAAAAACAGTCCTATATGTATTTGAGGTACTTTTATTCTTTTTTTCATGATTTAATTTTTGTCCCTTTCATTGTGACTAAAACAAGGAATATGGCGGCGCCATAGCGCCCTCTACTGACGAGCTGCCACTAGTGCTGACTCCCACATCCCCAGTTATAAAAAGGTGAGCACACGTGTGCAACCACATCGCAGTTTTTTATTTGTACTTTTCCTCTTGAAAAGATGTGTTGTGGAAATCATATTATACACATATACTGTTATTTATACAGTATATTATCGACATATACATGTATATGAGAGTTTATTTGCTTCATTTTTTTGTTCAGTTTTTTTTAACGTCAGAGAAGACAGGAATAGGTCACCACACACACACACACACACACACACACACACACACACACACACACACACACACACACAGTACTAAAACTCGTATGTTGCAAGACCAAAATATGCACCTTGTATCTTTATTGTTTTTTTGTTGTTGTTTGTTTGTTGAACCATCAACTATTTGTATTTGTCGTGCTGATGTGCAGTAGCTGCCAGATGGAGATGCTAGTGATAGCTTCCGAAATATTGGCCCGGCAGGAGGAGCCGTCGGTGGTGGTGGGAAAACATTCACGAGGCCATCGGGGCTGCTTAGCGGCTGTTGTCGTGTTGACATTTGGCACGGCATGATCGTTTGGGACCGTTGAGCCATTCATCCCACGTGGGACACAAATACCAAACGCTGGCTTTCTCCTTCAGCCAGTTCAAGTTCTCTCTCTCTCTCTCTCTCTCTCTCTCTCTCTCTCTCTCTCTCTCTCTCTCTCTCTCTCTCTCTCTCTCTCTCTCTCAAAATGATTACATGGGCTCATACTTGTAGAGTGCTTTTCTACCTCGGGTATTCAAAGTGTTTCACACTGTTACCTCATTCACCGACTGATGATGCGGCATCAGGAGCAACTGGGGATTCAGTATCTTGCCCAAGGACACTTGACATGGTCGCAATGGCCAGGGAGTGAACCAGCAACTACATCTGTGTTGAGAAACAACTGCTCTACCACTGAGCCATTCCGCCCATCATTGAAAAGCTTTGAAGAAATATTTTGTTTAAGATGGGTTTCCTACAGAAGAGTTACTGACATTGTCATATTGAAGTAAGACTAAAGAAGAAAGCTATGATTATACAGTATTATGTTTTGTGTTGTTTTATTTTCGACCCATACAGAGGATGAGTCATTTAAATCAGGGAAACATTTTAACTGTTAGCTCAAAGACAAGCTAGCTCATTGCTAATGCACCAAGGGACAGTTGAAACAAGCTTGCCTGGTAACGCCTATAAAATTATACAGTGTACCACATGCTAAATTTGACGTGAATGCATCAGTACAAATTTGATTGGAAAAAACAACTGGCCACAAATTCAGCCACATTCAAGGAACATGAGTTTGCACTTAAACAAGTAACTGATCATGCAGGTCCAGCTTTACCCGCTTCCGACCAAGCTTCTGCTATGTCTACTGACCAAACTTCTGCTCCAGCTATAAACCAAACCACTCAAAAAACCGCCGTCTCTACTGACAAAACACTGACTTGGCTGAATTGTTGCTCATCCGTTTTTTTACCCCTACCAAAAGTCAAACTACAGAAACTCCCTTTATCCAGAAAGATAAGGAAACAAGCAGGAGGACACACCTGTCAAGCTGACACTGGAAGTAGAGCAGCAGATGAATTCTGAGGGGAAACCTAAAAATAAGATTGCCCCACCACCACCAGCAAAAAAAGTTTGTTGTAGCTATTAAACAGTGGCACCTTTTGTATCATTTTATTTTTTATCAAGATTCATATATGAGTGAATTTTAAGTCATATATACTCTGCAGGACCACCTCAATTTTGTTTAAACATTTTGAACTTTCATCATGATCATGACATTTATTTCAGATTACTGTATTATATTTCTCCGTACATGTTACATTTGACGCAGACCAAAAGGTCAATTGTAACATTACACCCCTTGTATTTGACACGACGTCATGCATTTTCTGTTTGGTTTGCACAGGCATTTTGCATGCCATTTATTAGTAGACACTTGAAGCTAGTTTGCAAGCAGTTTCAACACACAATGTCAAAAGAGCTCAAAGTTAGAGACACACATGTCCAACATGGTACAAATGTCGCCAGGTTCCCTATTAGAATTATTGACAGGGAAATACTTGTTTTTCTGTAAGTAAAAAAAAAAAAAAAAACAATTGTAAAGCAATAGGTTTAATATTTTTCAAAAATATCTTTAAAATATATCTATTTGATTCTGGCTCTGGCCTCCCTGTGTGGAGTTTGCATGTTCTCCCCATGCCTGCCTGGGTTTTCTATGGGTACTCTGGTTTCCTCCTACATTCCAATAACATGCGTGGCACGTTAATGGAACACTGTAAATTGTCCCTGGGTGTGATTTTGAGCGGAAATGGTTGTTCGTCTCTGTGCGCCCTGCGATTGGCTGGCAACCGGTTCACGGTGTCCCCTGCCTACTCTCCAAAGACAGCTGGGATGGACTCCAGCACATCCCGCGACACATGTGAGGATAAGCAGATAAGAAAATGGATGGATGGATATACTGTATTTATCCAGAAAGAGATGCTTTACTCCTCTTGCTTCATGTCTTCCATCCATCCATTTTCTGAACCGCTTGATCCTCACTAGGGTTGCGGGGTGCGCTGGAGCCTATACCAGCAGTCTTCGGGCAGTAGGCGGGGGACACCCTGAACCAGTTGCCAGCCAATCGCAGGGCACACAGAGACGAACAACCATCCACGCCCACACTCACTCCTAGGGACAATTTAGAGTGTCCAATCAGCCTGCCATGCATGTTTTTGGAATGTGGGAGGAAACCGGAGCACCCGGAGAAAACCCACGCAGGCCCGGGGAGAACATGCGAACTCCACACAGGGAGGCCGGAGCTGGAATCGAACCCGGTACCTCTGCACTGTGAAGCCGACGTGCTAACCACGGGACTACCGGGCCACCCATGCTTCATGTCTTTTCCATGAAAACGAACACAAATGCATCTTAATGGCTTCAGAGTTCCCTTTTTGCTCCTTTTCAAAATGGTCCTTCATCGTCACTTAATTTGTCTTGACCGTTAATGCCACTGGAGGGAGCTTTGTGACGTTGTTGCAATACATCAGAGAGATCTGTGATCTGAAGTGGTGTGGTAGCCATTTTGCGTTTGCATAATTGCAGTCAGCAAAATAGAGGATGTAATTTTTTAAGATATGGATGAATTTGTGAGCGTGTCAAAACAATGCATGTCCTTACCATTGTTGTGAGTGTATGAGAATGTACGGTAATGGGTTTCATGAGGAATTGGGATCATTTATTCACTTGTTGCCTCCGAGTTTGTCGGCAATTCGAGTGGTTGATATGCATTTTTGTCTTTACTTTTATGCAAGGAGAGAGAATATAAATTAGAATCTTCAGAACAATTAAATGAAATTGGATCTTTTCCAACTTTTGTTAACGCACCCAATGGCACACTGATTTGCATTCAGTCGCATCTGTTGGAGACAGATGATTTCTTCACATGAGAGTATGTTTTTTTCCATCCATCTTGCATCTGCTCAGCATTTTGGATCAACTTCATTTGCATCCTGCGTTATATGCAAATGATTCCATGAATGAACATTTGAGCCAAAGCCACACTTCACAGTCTTTTAGTAGGTTGCTGCATGTTCTTATTTTTTTTTAACCTTCTTCTTTTTACTTTTACACATTACCTTTGAAAAAGTTTATTTTCTTCTACTTAATTTGTCAAAATTGGCCCATTACTTTTTTCAACCCTAGTGGATGATGACATGATGTAAAAATGACCTAAATTGAAAATTGTAAAATCAATCGCGGTTGGGATCTTGATTGATCGTGATTGAGTGAAATTTGGGGGTCTTATTACATGAACAAACTAGGACAGTAGCAACATGGACAAACATCAACCAGGGAGCTACAACAACAACAGCATAGGAGAAGCAAGATATCCCCCATTAAATTGCCTTATTCAAGAGAATTGTTTGATGTTGTTGGCTACAAAAATGATATGTGGTGAATTGATTTTTTTCTAGTGCCATCCTAAAAAACATCTGCTAATGAGTCTAAAAAAGCACACAAGCAAAGTGTTTTTTTTTTTCATTGTGATCATTATGTAATCTAGCTATTTCTCATGCAGGACACATTGTCACTTCAGTCAGAATTACATTTTGTACATCTTATGACTTAATGCATTTTGTTATTTCATTACATTCATTGTGACACATATTTCGGAATATTTTGTGAGTCTGTTTGACTTGATGTTTACCCCAATTTGGGGTCTTTAAATGTGTTAATTTTCAATTCTGGTGCACGGATGGAATGATCTTTCTGCAAAATCAGGAGGCATCTCTTTTTGTATTTGGATGTTTAATAATCTAATTGTCTGTAAACTCAATAAAAAAAATGCTGCCTCTGTCCGCAACAAAATCAAATGTACACAACAAAAGATAATCACGATCATCATCCCAAAGGACAACATCCAATATTGGCGGCCATTGACCGGTGTGGCGGGGGGGGGGGGGGGGCAGCTTCCTGGGCCTTGTTAACAAGCTCCATATCTGTGACACACCTCCCCGATAAGCAGCGTGTGAAAAAGCCAGACAAAACGGGCCCGAGCACCAAAAAAGTCCAAGAAAAACAAGGGAGTGGACTTTGCGCGCAATCTGCTGAATTGGCTGAATTGAAGCGCGCACTCACCAAATGGCCGTTCCACACTGGAGCCCACTTGCGTGTTTACGTTGACCATGTCCTCCTCCTCCGAGTCGTCCTTGTGTTCAATTCTCGTTTTCCTGCCAGCTTGAGGCGTGAAATGTGAAAGTTTGGCGGCGGGTAGGCGGCCGTGTGAGAAGGGTGTTGGTGGAAGGTAAGGCCGGTGTGGCCGCTGTTATCTTATTGATTTTCCTAATCTGGGCAAATGTGGGTGGGGAGGTTAAACAGTAACCAGGCTCGTATGGACACCGATCTATATAGCGGCTGTAACTATGGCAACATGATGATAGAAACTCAAATAGACATCAAGTTATGATGTGCTTGCCGTTCTTTCCCTTCACTGCACAACATCACAAATTGTCGGCCGAATAACATAGTTGCTCAAGTCGGTTTAAACTCACTGTCACAGTATCAGTAAAAAATAAACAAGTAATCATTAAAATTGTTGTCTGGGTTGTTGTTTTTTTTGGTCTGTTGTTTTGTTGTTGTTGTCCAAGCATGTTAAAATCGATTCATTATGCTGTTAAAACTGAAAGGTTCATTGAGAGAGAGTGTTTACACAGTGGAAGAGTGAAAGGGTTGTTAAGCAAGCTAAGATTGACTATCCAGAATCAACATTGTAGATATCAGTAAGGTCTTTCCGACTAGTTGTAATTATATCTTGAGTAGTCTGACTTTTCATTCAAGATATCCATCCGTCCATTTTCTAATCCGCTTATCCTCACAAGGGTCGCGGGGCGTGCTGGAGCCTATCCCAGCTGTCTTCGGGCAGTAGGCAGGGGACACACTGAACTGGTTGCCAGCCTATCGCAGTCATTTAAGATATCTGTAATGTAATTGTGACGAGCCAGAAAGACAGAAGGCATTCTTTCACTTGTGCCTAGTCCAAACTGAATTAAAGATATTTGCGATCATTTTGCCCGGGAGTTGCTGATGGTGTAGTGGTACACTCACCTGACTTGTGTGCAGGCAGTGTGGGATCGTTTCCCACTCAGTGACTCTGTGGATGTGGGTGTAAATGGTCTTCTCTCTCTATGAGCCCTGGTGACCAGTTCAAGTTGTAGTCTGCCTTCCACCCTAAGTCGGATTTTTAAAAATTACTGTTTAGGCCTGTGGTAATCAAACTGGAGTCTGGGAGCTGTAACATGGGGGTGGGGGGGTCTGCAAAATAATTTGCCATCAAGGATCTATCTTTTTTTTTCCGGACGACTTTGCCGTTCCATTCAATGTCAGTGCCATTTACAGTATATTGAAAAGTGATCAGAAAAATGCAGTGTGAAAGGGCCTAAAATTACTTGGCTGACGATGACAACATTATTTTACGTGGCCAGCCAAAGCAAAATTGTTTCAGATTCAGATTCAGAAAACTTGATTTATCCCCGTGGGACAATTAGAGTTGTTTGTCAATAATCCTTGCAAAAATATGTACAAAAATTTCACATTTTCATGAGTGATTAATAATTACGTTGAGGTTTTGTAAGATTTTTTCTTATTTGATCTTTAATTTACCAAACTTTTATCCTTGAATTCTGATTTCACAATGAGTAATCCATCCATTTGTTATGTATTTGTAATAATACCATGACACAATTAAACATTTACTTGGTCTCACCATTGTCACGGCCCCTTTAAGGGAAGCCGCAGAGTTCTACAAAGTAGCCTTCAACAGAATTAGTTTGACGGTTCTGAGCTAGTAAATGTAGCTGAGCAAAATGTTGCTTTTTATTTAGCGTTGTTCCTGCTTGATTAGGAGTGTGATGGAGATTGTTCTGGATATGTACGAATTTTATTTCATGAATCCCTGACTGTGGAAATAATAAAGAATGACACACACACGAATGCACAGCCACCCTTAGCCACCCGTAAAAGAGGTGTTGTGTCACACTGGCCACCCCACTGAAACATTTCTGGCTACGCCCCTGTCCTCAGGATGGGTGCTGGTTGTGAAAAAAAAGTAAATCTTGTGAAAGCAACAAAGGTCAAATTGATGACATTCATCTTTGTATTTGTTCCTATCTGGAATTTATACCTTCCAATGAATGTGCAAAGACAAGTGGTTTAGTTGAGTTCTATGCCCAGATGTTGTCCTGTTAAAAACACGAATGTCCATTCAAATTTTGAATGGACATTCAAAATTGACATGTTTTTCATATGAACGAGGGCTGATTGGTGGATGGACATTGGCTCCCATGATTGGTGACATCGGAGGCTCAACGCCTTGAAGAGCAGATGTGTGATGACACCGAGGAGGGGACTTTCTCTTCCCTTCTGTTTGGAAGCCTTGTGCTTTGTGAATGACAGAGAAGTCAACTTCCATTTGTGTTTCAGTGTTTTCTTTTGTTTCTGTTCGCGAGGAAGGGGTTTTGGTTTCATTAACCCGCATGTTACATTGTCTACAATTTTCATTATTGAAATATGTTTACTTTCCCACAGAGAAATGTTTTACTTGCTGTTTTGGCCTTGATTAACTCCTCCTCTTGTTAAGGTATGGGTTGCTGGAAAACTCAAATTGTAAATTTGATCCCATGATTCCCTTATTCCTAGAACAATGTGAACTGGAGTCACATATCCAGAAGATCATTACTTTTGTATAGATATCCACTGTAGTGACTGACGTGGACTTTTGACCTAGTGTGACAAATCCAGAAAAACACTGCTTGAGTATAGCTGGAATGACTGATGCTCAACTTTGAATTCAAGACTCACACACCCATACCTGTCAACTTTTCGGAGCGCCAACCTGTATAAACTACCCAAAAAATCCTTATAACATACCAAAGCATTTTATATGTCAAAATAACGGCAGAAAAAAACCCACGAAATTTTCAATATATTATTGTAGATCTCCATAATACAATGTCTGGTTAATGTCTAATCATCATTCTACTTAGTGGCATTACTGTGTTCAGAGTTGTATTCCTGCGTTACTTTTTTCACCAACTCCAAATGCTGACCCATCGGCAAAAAATAAATAAATAAATAAAACAGGGGGCAGCCCGGTAGTCCAGTGGTTAGCACGTCGGCTTCACAGTGCAGAGGTACCGGGTTCGAGCTCCGGCCTCCCTGTGTGGAGTTTGCATGTTCTCCCCGGCTACATTCCAAAAACATGCATGGCAGGCTCGTTGGGCACTCTAAATTGTCCCTAGAGTACTGGCAACCATAGGGTGTCCCCCGCCTACTGCCCGAAGACTGCTGGGATAGATTGAGGATGAAGCAAAATGGATGGATGGATGAATAAAACAGGAATTTTCAGAATCCGTATGATTTGTGCGATACGGCCATATACGTAAGATTCACCACAAAATCCGTATGAACTATGGCTAAACCGTATGAGTTGACAGGTATGCACACCAAGAAGAACCCAGATTTTCCATAGCATGCCACTGTAATGTTGTTCTCTTTTATAATGGCTGGTATGTGAAGGGCTCCATGTTGCTTTTGAAGTTTTAAACTGAAGTATTGATTGGTAGATTGACATACTGTATGTTGTCAGCAGCATTAAAAAAAACATGCTTCTGACTCTGCGTAGTGTATATGTAGTGCCACTGATTGCCTTATCCAACATTTTTGGCCATAAAAATGTCATCAGGCTCCAGTTTATGGCAGAGAAAGTCTCAGAGGGATGAACAGAGAGACGCAATGAGCTGAACGAAAATATACGCTTCACAAACAGCTCGTGACACTCACTTCTATTTGAATCTACACCATTGCTGTTGTCAATCGATCTTTCTCTAACTCACCCAATTGCCCCCATATAGGTGGGGGGAATATTCCCTACAAAGTCACACTTTTACCGTTTCACGTCTTGCCAAAATGTTATTTGGTCTTTTTTGTTCAAAGTAATTGGTCACCCTACAATATACTCATATTGATATTTAAAACAGGGTTGTGTATGCCTATGTTTTGAAAAACGGTTACATCGTAGTATCGAAATATTACATACATTTACCTAAAAATCGGTTATTTAGACCCCTTCCCGCCGACCAGTAAAATCATGTCAATGCTAAATGAGTAAGGCCACGGGACCTAAGGACGTGGCTGAAATTCAAATTGGCTCTACCTAGTGGTCATGAAAGGAATGATAGCGGGACTCTGTCCCAAAATGAACTACAAACAACACCAATGTTTTTTTTCCCCTGAATTGAACAAGATAATGCTTGACAGGTCAGTGCTTATGTATAATGTGAAAAGAAAGGAGGTAATTAAAAAAATAAACGAATTTGGTTTCATTTGGGGTGGGAATGAGGCGTTTGACAGAACTTTAATGGACAGCCCTACGGGGCGGGTCTAACGCGAACGAGTTACTTCCTGGTCACCAACGACAACACGCGAAGGTAAAGTTTAAAACACAACTCTGAAAGAGTTGGCCACGCTTTATACGATTTGCATGCATTTTATCTTGCTGGTTTATCACCAATCGCTCGCCATCACTGCTACTCAGCGATCGATGTCAATGACACTTTTGAGCCGCCAGTCCATAACGTTAGCAAGCCAGCTAGCAGGCGAATAATCTGCAACGCATTTAGAACGAGATCAAGTAGTTAATTTTGTCTTTACATTCACGTCTCACTCATGCCATAACACACTTAACCCTCATATTATGTTGAAAAAAAAAATCACATTGATTATGTTGTGGTTCATTTTCACCCGTACTGTAAAAATCCACACAAAATAGTCAAAAAACAGGTTACACCAGTAACAACTTTGTTTAAAATGATGTAAACATTCAGAAAAGAGATAGACAACATCTTATTAATCCCAACAGTATATTTAAGAACTTTTTAGTTAACGTTTTCCATGTCACGTTTCTTTTTTTCATTGAACTTTTCTGAGATTTTCAGTGTTTGATCTACAAAGTATTGCACTGGCAGTTGTATGTGTGCTGTCAGATTGTCAAGCCCCCATTTGGTGGAGTTTTAGTCCAGGATCATTTGTGGCTCTTGTGCTCAGAGATGCATCTGTGTGCATGGTGCCTAATGACAAGAACATTTTTGTTTTTCTTTGGGCAGTATGAAACAACTGCTGCTTTCTCAGTGAAAACAAATACTGAGGAATACAGAGGTCTGCCCTGCATATTCAGAATTTCACCGGGAATTTCTGTCTAATTTCTTCTGACTGTTGCCAAAATAGTCAGCTTTCTCTCCTGAACTTCATCTCTAAGGCCGTACGTTGTAAAGAAGTTATGACTTTACAGTCCTTCACTCATCTTCCGCACTACACGCATCATCTGATTCTTCTCAGATGTTCTTCACATATAGAGTGCATTTTTAGTCACCTCCAATGCTCCGATGGGCGGAGTCGTATGCCAGTTTATGAAAAACAACGCTATCCTGTTTAAGTGATATTTCGTGACTCTCACTATACGTAGAATAAATCAGTGTACAAACATCCATTATTTGAAATGAATACGATTTTTTGGGGAAAACATTTGTGTTCAAGGACTACGTTAAGATTTGAAAACCGAGTGATCATTTGGCGATGAGATTTAGAGTTGTTAAATGGTGTCGAAAAATATTTTATTTGAATGAAATTGTCAAAAACATTTTTTAATACACTAACCAGTAATGTAGTCCAAAACGTAAAATTATGCTATATTGTATATTTTAGTAGTCCAGTGTTTAGCACGTCGGCTTCACAGTGCAGAGGTACCGGGTTCGATCCCAGCTCCGGCCTCCCTGTGTGGAGTTTGCATGTTCTCCCCGGGCTTGCGTGGGTTTTCTCCGGGTGCTCCGGTTTCCTCCCATTTTTTTGGGCACTTAAATTGTCCCTAGGTGTGGGTGTGAGCGTGGATACATTCAGGGTCCCCCGCCTACTGCCCGAAGACTGCTGGGATAGGCTCCGGCACCCCCCGCGACCCTAGTGAGGATGAAGCGGTTCGGAAAATGGATGGATGGATGTATATTTTATTCATGCACTATTTTTTTGTTAAATACATTCTTTTATTTAATCTAGAAACTGTACAGTATACAGAAAAAGGTTTTTCTATCTATCTATCTATCTATAGAGAGGAGAGAGAAACAACAGATGTTAATTTGAGTATATTTTAATGGTCTTATTAACAATAACGTATCACAAAATAAAAGCATTTTATATCTTTTTAGATGTACTTTTTAATCTCACTGTTATTTAATTTTTAAAATAATTCAATGATTATTGAATTCAGAAGTAAAATATTAAATGCATATGTAAAGTTGTTCATTGTAGTATTATTGATATTTTATTATTCATATTAACACAATTAAACAATGAATTGGATCAATTAATAAAGCAATTATGAAGAACCTTTTAATGACCAGTTTAAGAGGTTAAAAAAACACGTTTCATTAGCACAATAAATATGACAGATGTGTTGAAGAGTGATCCACAATTTGCCCTCCTTTGAATGAAATATTTGATCTCAATACATTGTGTTGATTGCAGTGCAGCCATGTTGAGAAGAGCCACATCTTCTCTCGTTGTTGCTGTCGTTTGTTGTCCCAGATGAACGTGGGCGTGGCTCACAGCGAGGTCAACCCCAACACGCAGGTGATGAACAGTCGCGGCATCTGGCTGGCTTACTTGCTGCTGACCGTCGTGCTGCATGTGGTCCTCCTCAGCATTCCCTTCTTCAGCGTGTCGCTCATCTGGACGCTCACCAACGTCATACACAACCTGGTCAGTTATGCTCCCTCATCCAGCAGCTTTGCCCTCTTACAACATTGAGGCCCATGAGCCAGTACACACATGAAGATTTTGCAGATCTTAAAAGATTATTTATCTGTCCACACGTGAAGATATTAAAAAAAAAAAGGCATTTAACAGTTTTACACACATTAAGATAATCATTGAATATATAGTTTGATGTCATAAGACATATGTGCAAAATAATACAATTAAAAATCATAACAATTCACCAGATTTAGTTTTGCAAGTAGAACATGTGTTTGGGAGATTTTATGGTCAATGCTTTTTTTGTGTTTTTGCACAATAAGACATTTGAACATCTGCTTTTACTTTGGAAAAGTCGAATAAACATTTTTGCCGACGTCGCAGATGTTGACCAAACCCGTAACTGATACAAATCATAATCTCCATTGCAATTTTCTGCTGTGGCAAATTGAAATAATGTCCGACAAAATAATTGAAACAATCACTGATTAAAATAATCGCAAGTTGCAGCCCGAGTCCAATCAAAATTGAACTGGGGCCTCCGACAATATAGAGAGAATTACTACCTGTTCCAAAAAGCAGTCTGAGCAAAATATTTCAGGCTTCTGTTGGGGGGAAAAAAAACAAAAAACTAAAGACATGCCAAGTAGACCAACTTTGAAATGATTTATCTTGGGCTTATGTTCTATTACATCACAAAAACCTGGCATTTGAACAGGGGTGTGTAGATTTTTGCATCTACCAAAGCAGACAATTTCTCACATGTTGGCACTTTTGACCTGAGGTATGTGCTTGCAGGAACTCGTTATTTTGCTGAGGTTGCCTATCCTTCACTTGTGCAACTCACCATGACAAAAGATTTGAAATGATTGATCATTTCAAATGTTAGCTGATTTTAAGACTTATGTTACGATCCATGCTGCCTTTTACAGACATTTGGTTTTGTCATATCTGTGATATCCCAAAATGTCATTTTAGAGAGACGATAGAATATGTATTAATGTCACGTCAGTGAGCGACTTTTTGTATTTTTCTTTTCTTTTTGGGGGGGTGCCAAATGCAGGCGATGTACCTGTTCTTGCACACAGTGAAGGGAACGCCCTTCGAGACGCCCGATCAGGGCAAAGCCCGCCTGCTCACGCACTGGGAACAGATGGACTACGGCATCCAGTTCACCGCTTCGCGCAAATTCCTCACCATCTCACCCATTGTGCTGTACGTATGCACCGCTCACCTTCTCACAAAAGCCCGGCTAGGAAAAAGGCGGAATATTGCGATCACAAACTATGAGGGGGGAAAAATTGTATTGTGGGAAAATTTGGCTGTACTTATGTATACATATTTTCTCAAGATAAAAAGTCATAATCTTACGAGAATAAGGTTTTACTTAGTCTTAAGATGACACTGATCAACAAATTCTTTTTTTTTTTTTTATTAAACCTGCAAGGAAACGTCGATTATTTTTTACTAACCATGAGGGCAAAATTATGGAAATTGCCCATCTGTGGTATTAATATTCATGAACTGATGGTTCAGTTCAGCAACAGGTTTTTTTGGGAGCTATATATGACAACGTATGGAAAAATCTGTATTGCACAAGTTTTAAAGGCCACCCTATATACAGTCAAACCTCGGTTTTCGACCATAATCCGTTCCAGAAGGCTGTTCGAAAATCGATTTGTTCGAAAACCGAAACCAGGTTTCCCATTATAATCAATGTAAAAATTTTAATCCGTTTCAAGTCTAGAAAACAACTTTTTTAAAAGCATTTTTTCAACTATTTTACACCATTAACTGTATACACGTGTAATAAGAGAGCAGGAAACAACAAACTATTATTACTACTATATAATTTTTGGTCGAAAACCGAGGTTTGACTGTGTAATGAAAATATCTCAAAAACCTGGTGTGCTTGGAAAAAGGAACCATTTTTTAAATGAGCAAAAAGAATTTACTGTGGACCAATGAAACCATATTTAAGTCATTTCACAAAGGAAGAAGGCCATATAAAGTGTCTATAAAAAGGAAAATTAAGGGAAAAAATCTGCCCGTTCTTCAAAAAAGAAAACAAATTAGTGCAAATTAGAGGTAGTTTTTTTTCTTCATGTTGCAGATTTTCATCTGTTGTTGGTTGGAGTGTCTTCCCAGCATTAAATGAGTGTTGCCTGTATAAACTTTTGTTGGTTACAATTTTGCTCAGTGAGCACCGCTTGAAGGAATACAGTATTACATTGCTATGATGTAGTTTCTTTTCTCGACAGGTACATTTTGGCCAGTTTCTACACAAAGTACGACGCAACGCATTTCTTGATCAACACATGCTCCCTTCTTAGTGTCCTTTTGCCAAAGTTGCCGCAGTTCCACGGAGTGCGAATATTGGGAATCAACAAATACTGACCAATGAACACTGGAATGCGACAAATACAAACACTGGACTTTCAGTTTGTTTTGTTTTTGTCTAATGTTATTTCCTTTTATGTCTGGAAGCTCTTTGCACTGTATGCATTTTGAAAATATTGTGCACGATTATCAGAGGGCTTTTATTCAATGACATGATTTGCTCTTGCTGTGGACAAAGCAACACTTTTAATCTGCAGCAGCTTTGCCCATTATTTGAGGAGTATCAGTTACTGGACCACTCTTTTTCCCTTCTTTTTTCGGGTTTCCCCTCATTTTGGTTTCATACAACTTTTGTCTTAAACCAAAATGTTGACTTCATGTCTGTATAAGGACTGGCCATCAAGTCTGTAAACTTGAGACAATTAATGTGAATCGTTTCTATTCATTGTGAGATTCCACCTTTTCATGTGCGTGTTTTTGTGAACTCTTGTGGTTTGCATTTTACATGAAGGTAATAAATATTTGCTTTGCCTAAAATGAGAATTGAATGACTGAACCCCCAGTTATAAGTGCATAAACAATGTAGAGTAACCATAACCTCATTTCAGTATTATTAGATATACACAATTGCCTCTCCATTCGATAATTAAATGACTCCATCCCAGCTGAACAAATGTTCACCCAGATAAAATCACACTTAGAAAAGATTGACCTGTTTTATTTCACAAGTGACAGGAGGGCTAAGCGTACCAAAGACCCAACCATTGTTTGGTATAAACATTTTTTTTTTTTAAAGTATTTCCAAGACAGTACATTCCCAAATGTCTTGGGCATTGTTCTTATGAGCCTTTTTCACTGTAGTCAATATGACTTGTAAAACATGAATTAATGGGACTCAGTAGGTTCACACAAATGAAAACATGAAACTTGGTCAAGGAGTCTTGCATGATCGGTCAACCAACTGCATTTTATGACATCCTTTACGGTTAGGATAAGGGTGCATTATTATTTTGTTTTTTTAAATCGGAGTCACGAAGTGTCCAACTACCAGACTAATACTGGTGGCTCCCGTCTGTTCAGCATCGTCCGTTGACAAGAAAGTAGCCTGCGAGCTAGCAAACAAACCAAATGAATTTTCACATTTATTGATCATTCATCCCTGGTGGGGGGGGGGGGGGCTGCACTGTACTTATTGGCCTTCTAGTTTTCATGCTCAATGTGTTATAGCCCAAAAAAAAATCAAACAGTGGCCTGAGGCTTTTGCACGGTGCTATACATCCGATTAAAAACAAAGAAGTGTCTGCGCTCCTCTAGCCTCATTTCAGGAGTCAGCTCACCCAGGGGTACGGGTTTCGTGGCAGTCGATTGGAGCAAAGACCCCACGACAGCAAATTCACCAAACCTTGTGTTCTTTTCTACATTCACATCTGGCAACCAATCACCCTTTGTCAGTCAACTTCATTGCACACAAACGTGACCGTGTGTGGCTGGTGATACTCAAGGACTTGGCTCACAGGCGCCAGCGTTAGAGCGCCAAAGAGCCGTCATAGTTTCCAAACGGCGTCTCCTCTGGCTCGCTCTGGTTTTGGCACAGGTTGGATGAATCTTCCTCGTCATCCGTGTCGAAAAAGTCCTTCCAGCCGTATTCCTGCGCGTGCACTGACACCTCGTTCGCCATCAAGTGGGAGGAGCCCTCTATGAAATCGGCAAACCTGGGCATTGGACAGATCACATCCACCTGTAAATAGCACCGCTTGGAGGCGGGGATGCATTTCATGCATAATTTGGACTAAAACCACAGCTCCATGTTAATCCAGTTTAATTTTTAAAATGTTATTTATTTTTTCTTTATTATTTTTGGTTAGGGGTGTAAAAATGTAATATATGAACACACATATCAAATAAAGCGAGCACCTCTTGGGGGACTGTAGCCTGCTGACAGCTTTCCACGGGCTGCACTCCCTGCTGTTGCAGTACTTGCGCAGCTCATCCAGCGCTCGCAGCGTCTCCTCCTCTCCTTGCTTGCGATACTCCTCTTCGGTCAAGAGGCGGCGCTTCTCCGGCTTCCAGTGAACATACTGGCAGATTTTTCTGGACAACAACAACAAGGTAAACTTCATTTGGAAGATCATGAGTACTTTGAACGCAGTTGGTGATGTGAGTGTGAATAAATGGACGATCGCATGCGGAGTACCCCAAGGGTCCACTCTAGGGCTGCTTCTACTCAACAGGGAATATGCTGCCACTAGCTCAGATCATAAAACATGACGTCTTATCATGGTTACTGTATGCAGACGACACACAGATCTACATCTGAGTCACCATGTCGCCTTACTCTCTCTGGTTGAATGCAACGATCATATCAATTTGTGGATGAGTTCAAACATTCTCCAGCTCAGTGCACAAAGGACAAGTCATTGTTTTCTACCCTCAACCTGAAGGGTAAAAGGTCCGTGCTCAACTTGGTGTGTCATTGACAGCTACAAGTCAGGTGACATTTTTTGGTGAGATTATTGGCAAGGACCTGTATTTTAAAAACTGTCACCAAGTCTGCTCTTTAGCTCTTGGAAAACAGCTTCAAAATCAAAGATCATCTGTCCAAACATGACACACTTAAATATTGTTCCTTCTGAGTTGATTGTAACAGCGTTTACAGGTCCGAACAGATAAAAGAAAACCAATCCAATAGCTGCAGCTGAATCAGAATGTAGGCACTCCAGGTTTTACTGGTACCAGACAACCTAAAATCTCCAAACTGGCTTGCTGTCAGTCAAAGAACACTTTAAAATCTTACTGTCAGTCTAAAAAGCTTGATATAACCTTGGACCACAATATCTTCACAACCTAGATTCTTTTGAGATTTCTGCACCCTGGGGTCATCCGGTGTCAACCTATTGAGTGTTTCCAAAAGCACAATGTAACAGAGTGTAGCAGCATTGTATTTCTGTACTCCTCAACTATGGGGGGAAATAACCTTCCCAAACATCTGATAATCCGCTCAAATTTGTAATATTGAATTTGGCGTGAACATGTTACCATTCACTGTTGCTGTTTCATAAATCCAAACTATTATTTCACCCCTTTGCTTTTATTTTCTGATTTTAAACATGTTTTGTGACCTCACTTGTCCTGATTTCAGGCGGCATCTTGTGGTAGCGCTCACCTTATTGCAGTGACAGCCATCATGACGGGGTACTCCAGATTCTTGGCAAAAACGGCGGCCACAATGATGGCGAAGGAAACTCGCTGAATTTGAATTCCCATGTAAACGAGGAGCAGGCCCATCAACTGCAGCGACCAGGACAGGATGTTGATGCTTTTATCGTCCACCAGAGGGCCATAGCGGTAACACACGGCAAAACTAACAAAGCCAACTACACCCATATAACCTGCAGGGTGGAAAAAAGATAAGCCTGAGTTACACAACTCTACGAAACCTACTAAAAGTCGGACAATTCGGTTTGCTCGCGGTTTTCATAATTGGGGACTAAAATATGTTTAGGAAAATGTTTTAAATATTATATATATATATATATATATGTTAATATATATATATATATATATATATATATATATATATATATATTAACGTAGTCCTAATTAAATCCCACATCTTTATGTGACCTCCATCTGAAATTCCCATGGAAATTAATCAGAAATTAAATATATTGGAAATTTTCCACCACTTTGCAACCCCTAACCGTAATTTAAAAAAACGTAGTGCTCTTCCATGTGTTCCATGTTCTTCCACAATTACTGCACTCCCGCTACATCGCTTGATCGCACTTTTTCATAGCCGATAGTGAAACCAGTACTGTAGCCTCGAGCATTGGTCAATACTGATTTTATACCGACCCGATTCTTTTTGTCACTCCAAAAGTTGTCAATACAGTAATCCCTTGCTATAACACGTCATCTTTCACGGCTCTGCTGTTTTACAAATTTTATTCATGCAGTTTTTTTTTGTTTTGTTTTTTTACAGTGCATTGTGTTCTGCATCCTGATTGGCTCAGGGACTGTAGACTGATGTGAACAGTCTCCACGCCTCATGTGCACAGCTTGCCAAATGTTCTCCATGACAAAACCCACAATGTCGACGAATCATTCTGCACAGTATTTCTAAAAACTGTCAGTTGTTTATAAAGAAAACATTTATATTTTTGTATTCTTTTTAAATGGGGTCATCCCCATGGTCATTTCCATGGGGCCTGGAAAAAAGTTTAATCTTTGGTTTCATTCAATACAGTATTGTATTGTATATGTAATAATTGTTAAAAATATAGATGACTACTTCACGGATTTCACTTATCACAGGTTCTTTTTGGAACATAAGCCCTGCGATAAACAAGGGATTACTGTAATACGTGCACAGGCCTGTCACGATAAGTTTTTTTTCCGGACGATAGATTTTCCCAGAAAGTATACTGTCTGCCTATAAATAGCAAATCAGAGGAACTGATCATTTTGCGTTGGTCCCTTCATATTTTCCATAGATGTTCATTTATTGCGGGTGGGTACGCCCCACGATGAAGGGGCGTTGACTGCATTACCTGACCGATTTGCATGTACCTAAAGCCACAGGCCAATGTTCTCGAAGGATGACGTTCAGGTTCCTGCAGACAAGCTGGATGGCGTATACAGAGAAGGACCAGCCGCCGACAATCAGTATGTAAAAAGGGCTTTTCTGTGGAAACATAAGGGGTAGATGCGTTTTTTAGAGCGATGTGCTTACTTACTGCTCTTTTCAGTAGAAGGCCGCACAACGCTACCCTTGGCAAAAGACGAGCCAGGATGAAAAAGAGAACAGCCAGGGAGGCGATCATTCCTATGCCTGTGCCGGCTGAATAGAAAAAAACTTGACTCCTATTGTAAAAATAAACAAGTTAGGGACAAAACAGAACTGCCTCTGAAACCTCAATAACATAATCGCTTGCGGAAATCAAATTACCTGCTGAGGGAGTCGGCAAAAACAAATAAAGTGACTCCGAGGAGGACAACCAAAAACAGATAGATGTCAAACTCTGAAAGACAATACAATCATCATGTTGGCGCAATATAATTCACCTTCTGACATAAAACATGGACATTATCGTGACGTACTGCGGAGCGGCTTGACCGTGTATTTGGTATTATCGCTGGGCTTGATTTTGAAACACGTCTTCTTCCTCAACAGGTCAATGTTGATGGTGGTTTCGTTTTGCCCTTCGTGCAGCAAACTGTGCAGCCAGTTCCACATGCTGAAGCGTTCCAGCTGCTGCAGGTCCTCCTCATCCTGCACCATCTCCAATATAAACACCTTTGAACTCCAAATTCGGACCTGGCAAATCATGATGGTGCCAAGTGACTTGGATGAAAGGTGTTCAATTGCCTTTTGTGGAATACAAACGAGTCGTTTTCAGAGGGACAGGGCCCAACCGATGTGCCTCAGGTCTGCAGACCTGACTTTACTGTTACGGTTCCGAGGGTTAAGCGGAGCCTCAGAGAGGATCGAGCCTTTTCCGTTGCCGGTCCTTTTATGGGAAATGTTAGGTAAGCAAAGTATTGTAAAAACAGTCAAATCTTCTGCCTGTATTTCAAATCTTTTTGGTTATAAGCGTTAAGAAGCTATTTTAGTCAATAGATTTTTTTTTTTCATTAATTGGCCGTCTAATCGGTTGTTGTTGATTTTTTTTTTCTCTGCAGAATATCATCCTAAAAAAAATCATTCCAATCCCAAACATTATGGCCCTTATGTTAAAACAATGATCATTTGACAATCAATTTCGTATTGCTCATATAACCAACCTGAATTGTCGTCCAGGTTTGGCTCCAATTGGGTACGATGGAGTTAGTGTAGCAGAACAGGTTGGAGGCCGATAGTTCGTACATCTCTCCATCCTTGAGATCGATGATTGGAGGCTTGTTACCTGGATTACAAGAGCACAAACATTCATTTCCCATAAAAAGGACATCAACAGTACATTGTGAAAGCATGAAAGTCAATATTGGTTTGTCCACCACTGGCTGGCTGGCACTTTTAGACCCTCATCCCTGGCCAAACACACCACCAAAAGTAACAGCAGCCATGTTTATTTGTAATGTTACTTCAACCAGCATGATAGCCCAAATTGTCCGTCGCTTCCAGTGCTAATTTCATGAATGTTAAAACCTTCAAATGTCTCTCTTTATTGTGCTGTATTTAATCCTTACTATGTATTTAAACAATGATTGTATAATTTATATTGTATAATTTATGTTGTTAGTGTTTGTTAACTCGCAACTATAAATGGATTTTCTCTCTGTATGTTGTAAGATCGCAACTAATTATTATTTTAATAATTGATTCATCGGATTCTTTTGTCGAATAATTGGTGAATCTGATTTTTTAAAGATTTGATTTCCATCCCTTTATTTTAAAAACAGAATATTATATATTGAGAGTGCACAAAATGCAAACATAAATTAACTAATATTAAGCTACTGATTTGCTCCGTAATGTGTCAGAAAAAAAGGGCTTTTTTTTTCAAAAGCAAATCAAATGTTTGCAAATATTTTATTTGATTCAACACGAGAGTAAGTCTGCTTTCCGGTATACGAGGATTACAGAAAGCACAGAATACTTTATTTACTATTGAGAGGCTGAAACGCCAAAGATTTGGACACTTTTTAAGTTCAACTGGGTCAATCGATTATCAAAACGGATGATCAATTAATTAGATAATTGATTCCTTGTTGATTAATCAATAAATAGTTGCATCTGTAGTATGCTTTGTGTGCCAAATGATTTCATTTAACTTTGAATGTATTTAATTTGAAACAATGACATCATTTTTGTTGTCAGTTTCTGTATTTATCAAGATATGCGACGATAACAAACTTTTGAAAACAGGATGGAAGTTTGAATCTCAGAATATAACAAAAAGGGCACACCAAAAATCCTGATTCCTGTTGACTTGGTCGTGAGACGATGGCCAGAAATTGGTGCGTTTTCACTGTTTTTAAGGAGTCAATCCATCTATATATATATAAAACAGGAAATCAGTACCGTACTTATACCACTTGAATCGTATTTAAACGTCTCATAATGCCGGTTTTGTGTCAATCGATCTGTGGAATGTTACTCACGTACCCAATGTGAGGGGGAAATCTATCAATGGGCTAGATTAGAAACATCTTTTCATTCAACAATACAATGTTACATACTACAGAATTTCCTTTGAATTTCCGTGGATCAATAAAAGTAAGTTATCGATCAATCATATAAAAAATAGTGTCTAGTCGTGTGTCGTTTTCATAAAACATCTGATCTTAATGTAATGAACTTGTACAGTTTGTGTGGTGTCGATGATCACGCACAAGCTAATTTGAGTCGAGAGGCTAAACAACGACAGTCTCGTGCCGCATTGCTCTATGCAAGGTATACGTGTGTGCGTCTAAATACGTCGTTCCGTCACATATTACCTGTAGCCTGTGACGAGGTTACAGCTAAACAAGACAACAGCACCGTTAAAACTAAGGCTTGAGCTCCTATTGTGAATATTCGGTTTCGTTCTTTCATGCATCCCGCCATGATGATAGCACCAGTTCACTGTCTTTAGTCCCGCCCTTCCTAGTTGGATTTTTTTGCGTCATAAGAAATACAGCCAATCACACTGGCTGAGCTTTTGTTGTTGTAGTTTTTTTAGAAAACTTTATTGACCATTGTAGCATATTGGATCACGTGGTTTAGATGGTTACAGTTCTGTTTAAAACAAAGAATTTTAAAACGTTTAAAATCCCTTCAGTTCTAGTGCGTAGTCTATAAGGGTCATTCCAGAGTTGGAGGACATTTTCTATGTGTGCGCGCGCGCGTGTGTATATGTGCGCGCGCGCGTGTGTATGCGTGTACGCGTGTGAGGAGTGCCTGGGCATCAGTTGTAGCCAATAGCAGCTCTTGAATGAACGAGCATTCTGGTAATAAAGCAAGTCAAGCACATGAGTGACGGTGTGTTATCCATGACCACATACGATGGCATTGCAGTATGATTTTTGTTGATGTGTTCCTTCTGATTGTTGTATTGCTTACAAAAATTTTTTTTAACAGTTCTAATTCTGCTCTGAAGTTTCCTCTCCCAACATACACGCAACTCTGTTATTGAAACCTTATGAGCCATTATGTACAGTAGACGGTACAGGAAGGAATTAAAAAAGTAAGAAACACCCTGCAAAAGTGCAGCAAGCCAAGATTCATACACAGAAATCTTCAGCCACTGGACAACACACTCTTACCAAATGAGGCACAGCAGCAAACAGCTGGTTACCAGCTTTCTTTCATCAGCTTCTGCCAAGGCCCCAGCAACATGCTGACCCTGTGAGGCAGTTGTGGCTGAGTTCATAGAGTGGGTTACCCAGTGACTGAAGGTTCAGCTGTTGGAATCTTGGCTGTTTTGTTGTGCTTTTAATGCTGGTCTTGCACAAAGGCACAACAAAACCATGCTGGTTTCTACTGTTTTTTATTTTGTTTTGGGGTTTTTTTTCCAAGCAGGGACACCTCTCAGTGGGGCTTGTTGCTTTTCAAAGAAAAGTACTGTATTTTTTAACCACATAAACAATCATTTTTTTATTTGTATTTATTTCATGTTGATTTCATTGAAAACAGGACACATAAAAAATAGGAACGTTTACAAATCATCATCCATACAATTGTGAAAAAAGGTTGAGGTTTCTCAGAAGTTATTAGTCAACAATATGAAGGTGTTGCTCATCATGCTTGAATGGATGAAACACTTCGCCGGGAGTTGAGGTTCCTGCTGAACAATCTGTCGTGCAAAATCATCATGAATAAATATTAGTGGTGGAACAGGTGTCTGAGAGCAAGCATCGTTTGTTTATTCTGGTATATATTAACAATATAAACCAGCAAAAAGACAAGAATGTGTCATAAATGTGATTTAGGTTGGCTACCTCACAACAAACTGCCCATCCAGTCAGGTGAAGGGGCGTGGTAGACTTTGAGAACTTCATCCATCCATCCATTTTCTGATCCAATTACCGTCACACGAGTTGCGGGGTGTGCTGGAGCCTGTCCGAGTTGTTTTCGGGCAGTGGGCGCGGGGCACTCTGAATTGGTTGCCAGCCATTCACCACTCGGCTGCTAACTGCTCCACTGAGAGTTGAAGATCAGGGCTTGATGAATCTGCACCGAGAAATTCTGCCCATAAATGTTACAGTATACACAGAATCGGTGACAAGGGGTAGCCTTGGCGGAGTCTAACCCTCACTGGAAACAAATCCAACTTAGCGGACCAAACTCTGACATTGGGGGGTACAGATACTGAACAGCCCATATCAGGGGTTCGGTATGTCCATACTTGCGAATTAACCCCCCGCCCCCTCCCCGCCTCCACAGAACTCCCACATGAACATGGTCGAACGCCATGTAGGTTGGTTGGGTGAACTCCCATGGAACCTCAAGGACCCTGATGAGGTTGTAGAGCAGGTCAACTGTACCACAGCCAAGGCGAAAATCATTACTGCTCCTCCTGAAACGGAGATTCGACTTCCCGATAGACCCTCCTACCCACCAGCCTTGAAGAGACCTTACCAAGCGAGGCTGAGGAATGTGATGATCCCTTTTAGTTGGAACACAAAAAGAGGAACGACCTCCTCGCTCTGCCAATCCCGAGGCACAGTCCCCGATGTCCACGCAATGTTGTAGGGCCGTGTCAACCAAGACAGCCCCGTAACATCAGAGACTTTCGGAACTCTAGGTGGCTCTCATCTACCCCTGCAGCCTGGTCAAAAAGAAGCTTTTCATCATGGTGACTTCAACCCCAGAGAGAGAGAGAGAGGAACCCAACTCGGCGTCCTCAGACTCAACTTCCTCAAGTGAATGTGTGTCTGTAGAATAGAGGAGGTCTTGGAAGTATTTTCCACACTCTGAGTTCTAATTTCACTGCTGAGTTGAAATTCATTTTGACAGTTTTGCATATCCACTTCAAATGTTGATCAAACTTAATTTAGGGGTCCAAAGTGACATCTAAAAATGTCAATTCATCCAATTGATCTCCATTCCTCTCCAGAACTCTCAGAACAACAAGGTCAATTTCTTTGTTTTTGCAGTACAGTAATCCCTTGTTTATCGCGGTTAATGGGGACCAAAACCACCCGCGATAAACGAAAATCCGCGAAGTAGCGACCAATTAACATATACAGGCAAAACAACTGTGAGCTTCTCGCGGACCGTTTGCGGACTTTTTGCGGATTAAAAAAAAAAAGTTTTTTTTTTTAATCCGCAAAAAGTCCATGAATATGTTTGAAAAAGTCCGTAATGCACCGAAGCCGCGATAAACGAACCGCGAAATAGCGAGGGATCACTGTATACTGAAAACCTCTGGGGCTCAGAAGATGAATGTGAGAAAAACAACATCAGAAATCCAGCTTTATGTCATGGTCTTTACGTCTACATGTGTAAAATAACTCAGGAGAAAGCACCTTTTGTTTGAAGACACCCACTTTTCAAGTGAGCAACGCGACTGGAACAGACATTAAATTAACTTAACTCGACTCTCAACTCACAATTTTAACGGGTTCGTGACAGCTGCAGCTGTAACAAAGCGCTTTACAGAAAACATGACATAAAACATTAATCTGAATAATATCATCAAAAACCAACCCCCTTCCCCACCCCCACCACCCCACACATCTTTCTTTCCACTTTATTGTTTTGAAGCAGTAATAGATAAAAGATGAGCAATTCAAAATCTCTTTTCATCAGTGAATCAGAAACCTCATGATCCAAGTGGATTTGGTGGCCAACCATTACTTCTGATAGTGTGGTTTATTACAATGAATTTCCATCCACACAATCGAGTCACATTTTGGGAGGAGTTGACTTATTAAATTTGCGAAAAGAGCAAAGTCCCTTGAACGTTACATTGAGCGATTGTTGATTTCACAAGGAGTCCTTGAATGTGTCACGTGAGTCGGTCAATCTGTATTGGAGTTGGAGGCGAAGGAGGGCAGCCGTCATCGTCATCGGCTTCTTCGTCGTCACTTGGGGCGGGACTAGCAAAGAGCAAGGACAAACGCAACTTTTCCTAAACTTCAGCGCTTTTCATTGCTTGTCCTCCGTCCGCGGAATTTACTCAGCTCTAAAAGGTAGGCCATAAAAATTCTACTAAGGTGACTCCCCCTTGCGAAGGATTTTCGTGAAACGTATACTGTACTGTATTCCTCCTTTTATTTTACTAACGCGCGACGCCTTAATGATTCTCCCAATTTGCTTTAAAAAAAAGAAGCTTCCAAGCTGTTGCTAAACATGGATGACTGGTTCCGTCCACACGTCGGCTACAAATTGACCAGACAACTCTAGTACAAATTCAATAAGGCTCCTAAATGGCTTCATTCGATGTCATTTAGCCGCCGGACAAAGCTGGCTTTGTCGTTGTCGCTGGCGGCGGTGTTTGTTGCCAGTTAACGGAACGAAGCAGAGGCTGAATTCATCCCCTGCGGGGAGAGGTTCTGCTCGGGTCACTTTGCTTGGATGTCAGGGCTTACGAAATTCAAAGTTGAGATATTTTTAGTGACTTTAGAACTCTTGTTAAAGGGAGTACTGTACTCTTAGAAATGGATTTGTCGCTCTTCCTCGAACTTCTCCAAACAATTTTTCTGTTCACGTTTGGGGAAATGACTCAGATGTTTTTGCTTGGCAAGCAGCTGCTACTTCCACACTCTTACTGTCGTTGGGAGGGGAAGAACAAAATGAAATAAATGTATTTTATTTCGCCCTCTTAGTTGATCCAGGAAGCTGATCCGCTTCAACCATGACTCTCGAGGGGGGAATGAAATGCGTCAAGTTCTTGCTCTTCTTCTTCAACTTCATCTTCTGGGTGAGTCTCTGCTATTTTTAAATAACTTACAGGTCGGGAATGTAAAAGGACAATTTGAGTTGTTCCGATTTCCAACCACGTGACTGGAAATCAGGTCGCAAACGTAAATTACAGACGATCGGAATCAGGTGAAAAAGATCGGATTTTTCAAATTTTCTTTTCGTTGACCAAACCAGGAAAAGGTGATTGTTGTTTTTTTTCCTCTTGTGTTTTTCACAATAACGAACAAGACAACGGGTCACGAAGCCCCCAAAACAAACAAACAAACAAACAAACAAACAAGCACACTTTATGGCTGGGGTCTTTGGACAATTGTCAAATACAGCTATATAATTTATGTGTACGAATATGATAATAATAATATAATAATAATACATTTAATTTATAAGCGCCTTTCAAAACACTCAAGGACACTTTACAGTCAAAACAAGAGCAATAAAACCACAGATAAAATTATAAATAATAAAAGGAGAAATTAATTTAAACTGAATATGCGATTTTAAATAGTTGACGCCGGCAACATCGCCGTCGCGAGGAGCATTAGCCGACCCAGCCAGGCCGGCCAACACGCCGTGGTCCGCGGATCGGCAGCCGTTTCTGCCGTTGTCTCTGCGTGGCCGGCGGGAGGACGACCAAAAGGAGGGCATTCCCTGGAGCCATCGAGGTGGAAGCCCCGACGAGATCCGTGGCGGATGCACCTCCGGGAAGGACGAGGAGCGACGCCCGGGAAGCGGTGCAGCGCAGGCGGGGAGCCCGACCGCCGGAAGCGGAGCGCAAGAAGCCCCGCCACCGAGCACCGTAGCAGTCCCCCACGGGCAGACGGCGGAGCGACAAGGCGGTCCACAGCAGCATAGCCCAGACACAGGCCCCGTCGATCCCCCACCGCAGAGGGGTGGAGAAGGCACGAAGCCTCGTCCGACAGCCGAACAGGCAGGACGCCGCGACCGAGGCCAACCGTGCGACGACTGACAGTCCAAAACTACAACGAAGGAGTGTAGGGGTTCTCCCATGACGAGAGTAAACCGTGAAAAAAAAAAAACGCTAAAAAAGAATACCGGTAATTGCGGGTGAGCAGCGGCAGCCAGACGCGCCAGCGTTCACTCAACCCGGAAGTGACCCGGAAGTGATATTGCTGGCACGGAAACCTGCCACAATTTGGTAAATTGAAATGTTGAAAATGGCTTGCTGTCTTTGATGATGCAATGTTAATAGTTAAACAAACATGCTGTTTTGGGGTCTCCTGGAAAAATAATGATTTTGGTGGTACAAAGATCCCGCCTGACACCAGCGGCTTGGCTCAGTGGTAGAGTAGGCATGTCTCCCAAACTAGAGGTTGGGTTTTTAAAAAATATATTTTTTATTTTTTCTATAGCTGTATAGTGTTTATCAGAAGGAAACAGGAGGGTTCATGTGAATAACACTTGATCATTGTGGTGACTGCAAGAGAACAGGAAGTAGCATAAAAATTAAGAGGAAAAGAAATGCACTACAAATATTTTTATGACATTTTCTTTTGAAAAACATGAAAAAACACACATAGGAAAGCATACAGAGAACAAACAGGCATAAAAATGAATCAACGCCCATGTTATTTTGGTCTTGTGACTCAGAAGAGCCTCTGTACTTTTGTATCAAATGAAATCACCATGAATGTACCGCCTGACTGACCAGCTGTTCAAAAAGTTTGACTTAAAAGAAACAGAGTCCAGCCGCATAAATCACACGGTAGGTTTATCTTAAAATGCGTGTGTGTGTTAAGCGCTTTACAGCAAGTGCTGATGATGGAATGTGAATCTTGTGACCAGATTGTCAAGTGTGTAATGGCGTCATGTGACTTTTTTTTCTTTCTCCGCCAGCGACATGGAAATGCTTTTTAGGTCAGTTATAGTATGACAGGAATAAGGAAGCTGTCAATGACAAAGCGGATTTTATTCTTTACACAGCTAGTTAGTTTCCCTCATGAAAAAAAAATCCTGAATTGCAGAACATGTGAAGTGGTACTTCCTGAGCTCAGAGGGCATTTCAGTCAAAGTTTGCCTCAAAAAAGAAAGTACCGCATTTTCCGCACTGTAGGGCGCACCAAAAAGTCTTCCATTTTCTTAAAAGCTCACCGCGCGCCTTAAAATCCAGTGCGCCTTGTGTATGGTCATTACGGTAATACGTGGACCCCAAGATGGCTTCTTGCTGGAGACATGATTACAATCTTATAACTTGCTGTTGGTTCAGTGAACTGTGTCGCTGCTTTAGTAAATAAGTTTTTGTTGCAGCTCCGAAAAAAGGAGAGCTGTGGTGTGCACACTCTATTAATGGTTTTCACGGTCTCAACAAATACAGGTACGTCTTTGTCCGTCTCCGTGCCTTCTCTTCTTCCGTTCGACTCAAGAGGCGTTCATGACCGCCTCGGAAAAACGTAAATGAACTATTCCTTCAATGAAACTACGAAAATTGGAATTGGAAACACGATGTTACAGCGTGTGCTAAAAACAGTTTTTCCCCCAGCAACATTTCCTTGAATGACAGTCAGACGCTCTTGTTTAATTAAAGGGAACATGCAGTATATTCTGGAAATATCACTTGAATTTCTTGGATACAAATAGCTGTGTCTCGAGTGTGTTTGTTGGATACACAATTTACTGTCTGCAAGAGTCATTGTTTACTCTGAAATTGTTGACGCAGTCGGGGCTAGCAGTGGAAGTTGCTACTTTTATGTTGGGTGATATGTCGGCTGCTTGCACCACATTCACTTCGTTGCCCAAAAATTGACAGGGCAATTCACAGGCTGGTGATGACGAGAGTTGGGGAACCCGAATAGCATGACTTGACTCGAGTCAGAGTTAAGTTGCCAATTTTCGGACTTGACACGCTTGTCTAAAATTGATGAAAGACTTGACTTGGGTTTGACTTGAACTGCAGTCTAGTTGGTTTACTTGGGATGTGGGGGTGGAGGACTAGATTTTCCAGGTACAGTGCCATTTTTGTTTTTGAAAAACGTTTTTTTTCTGTTGTATGTAAACCTGGTAAGCTACAAGTGTGATATGAAGGATTCTGCTTTTGGTATCGGAAGAAATGGAACGGCAATGTGCAAGTTAGCAATTAGGAAAGAGGCACGACAACTAACATCTATCCCAATAATTAAGAAACAGATGAATACATTTGATTTCTATACATCTCTGCCAGTGTTTACATTTTCCAATAGTCACTTCTACAATATTCCTAGAAAATCACAATGCCCCATCACTACTAAACTATTTTTAGAACAGGCCAGCGGGCTACTCAAGAGGTCCTTGGGGGGCTTTTTGGTGCCCACGGGCACCAAATTGGGGACCCCTGGATGAGGCAGTCATAGAAATTGATGACTCACAAGCTCACATTGAGCTATTTGATTCATGGACACCCTGCAACGACATGGTGAACCTGCGTAGTCTTTTCAGGCTGCACATACATTATATTGTACGGAAGCATTTTATTAAACCATAAGAAGCGGTTTATCCTGGTAACTGTAGTTATATTGTAATAGTACAAAGGAAGCCAAGGAGAGAAGGTGGATATTTCTGCGGGTGTTTGCTCCCTTCACTGACTTCGACTGGTACATTTTGGAGGCAGAGGCTCCTAATGCTTCGCTTTGTAGCCAAATTATGAATACAGGTGAATATTGTGAAACACATTATATACACTCCTCCCTCATTATATCATGGTTTACATTTTGCCGGATCACTGCATTCCAGACTTTTTTTTTTAATAGTCGTACTTAGATACTTTATTAATTCCGTTGGAGAAATCCATCGCAAATTATTGGCTATCTTGTGAAATGTTTGAGGTGATTATTTTTCCCCCGGACTTCTGGTGCGGACTCACCAAGCAATAAATGGGAGCTAGTCAAGAGGAAAGAGTGAATAAAAGACAATGGCCAAGGTATGGGACAATTTCGCACTCGAACATAACAATCTTACATAACTGCATGTCTGCGGTAATGTAAACATCGTTTGCTAATTTAATATACATAGCCTACCGGTTCGAGTTACCACGGAGCATCATCCCTCCGCATGTGGTTAGGCTCAAGGACTGCTTGTACACATTCAGCCGCTGCTTGTGTATTTTCAAACGGTAACAAAATAAAATAAACACAAGTGCATTCTTGTACGATCTGCAAGTGACCTCAACTGACGTAGTCACTGAACACCAGAGGGGCTAAGGTAGGGGTGCCCAAACTTTTTGGAGCGAAGATCTACTTTTCGTTCAACCAACCTCCCGGGATCGCCCCTTACCGCGCGCGCACGCACGCACGCACGCACGCACGCACGCCATGATGAGAAGCCAAACATGGAAGCAAGCGGTGCACGTTTGCAGCCTGTTGACTATCGTAGCTCACACGTACCGTTTTAAAGTGCTTCCCTCAGCCCTCTAGATTCCTATTCTTTGCCCGTGCCCTCGGTGAATTGTACACGAAGCAAACTGTGAATGAGAATAATGACGATCAAAGATAAAGCGCAACAGCTCTGATCACAAGCTGCAATTGCAGACTGCTGAGCGCTAACAACTTCCGCTGACGTAGTCACGCGCCACTGTAGGTTCAAGATTTACCTGCTTTATTTTATTTTTAAAATCTTTCTTTGGGAAAATGAGACTGATAGGATGATTATGGTGCAGTGTGCATTAACACAAAAAATATGTTACTAACATGTACAAAGACACCCAAAGGTTTTTTTTTCTTTTTCTCCTCTACACCCTTCGGATCTAAGTGGGACAAGTCCTAGATCTACCGGTAGATCAGGATCGACGTAAATTAGCACCCCTGGGCTAAGGTATAGCCTGTCAATAGCCAGTCAGTTCTACATTATCAATCGCAGACTTTTGAAAGTGACGCATGTTCAACATCACAGATACCACAGTGTAGAATGTGGACAAAAATGTGACATTCACGACTCTCATGTGACAAAAATACCTGCAAGTCACATGCAGATAATATTGGTATTTTGTGTAAGGCTTTCAAATGTGTATATAAATAATAAAATAAATTATGCAATATTTAATGCAAGGGTGGTCTTGAACTGATAAATGAGGGATTAACTTTGTCCTCTATTTGTGCAGCTTGACATACTTGTGTTGTGAAAGCTCATGTGATGCGACACGGCATTTTCAAATGGACGTTATATCTGCAACGCCGTTCACGTGCCTTTTAAAATGTCACATTGGATTGAAACTAGTTGGGGACGGTCGTCCGCTCAGGAAAAGAAGTTGCTGAAATCTGCATCCTGCGTGACATTCACGACTCTCATGTGACTTACTCCCAGGTCTGGATGAAGTCCTGCCTCCACAAAGGAAATCTTGTAAATGTAATTCTTGATCACTGTCATAGTTCTGCAAAA
This sequence comes from Hippocampus abdominalis, assembly GCA_018466805.1. Lineage (NCBI taxonomy): Eukaryota > Metazoa > Chordata > Actinopteri > Syngnathiformes > Syngnathidae > Hippocampus > Hippocampus abdominalis. The sequence continues at coordinate 9,154,527 of CM031694.1, read as the reverse complement.
GCATGTTAAGGACATATGAGGACACCGGGGAACTGTTTTAAATTATGTTTTTAAACCAAGTCTTTAATACTTAATGAAGTGGATATTTTGTTGCGACAACCTTTTACGTAATAGGTCATGTCCGAGACCGAAATGATTAATATACATGTTGCAACTGAGTAAACGCCTCATCCTTATTTTATTCACGCTACAATTGTTCTGTGGGCTTGATGTCCTGTTTGCCATGTTTGCCAGGTCTGTTGGCTCCTTTGTTTTCCTACAGCTGCCATTAGCTACCTATTTGACGCAAGGTCAAATATTTACACTGCTAGCGAGTACTCAACAAAAGGAACAGCACACCGGGACAAAGCCTCTGAAATACGACTGGTAAAATGACTTGCAGTGTCATTTGTTTTCTTAATGTCCTTACTGTATATTTCATCACAGCCATTAACCACTGTCTGGGTTTCCCAGATGTTTTATTGGTCACCATTCTTGAATGGCCAAAAGTTGACCACTTTTCCTTAAAGTGAAAGGCTATGACTTTCTATCAAGGCTTGAAAGGAAGCTGAAGGATATACCAACTGACTCACTAAGTCATTTGAGGAGTGCTTGAGCCAGTTCAACACGTGTTTGGCCATTATGAGTGTTTAAGTTGGTGACTTTTGTTTTCCTTTGGGATGTTTGGAAGACTTCGGCCCACCACGAATGCTTATGTCACGTGGGTGTGTCATAAAATTACTGGAATGAGATTGTTCCTCGCAAATTATAAACGAATACAATGACTCAATCAAATTAGAGGTGTAAAAATTAATTGCTCAAGCAACCACTGGCTGATTATACTTCGACACATTTCTCCAAAAATATTTGCAAATCAGAGATGCAAGTAAACTTTTCTAGATTCATTTTTGACACCTTTTTTTTCCTCTCGAGTACATCATGTTCTCTTCATATAATAAATATGTAATATAATGAGGGATGCACATAAACCAACTCGGCATGGTTTTCAGATGAGCACCAGAGGTTGTTCAGTGCTCTTTGTCCCCCCCCCCGCTGATGCCCTCATGAATGAACTTAGACTTATGGCACATGTGGGCAAGGTTTGTCGTTATGCGTAGATATGTCATTTTAAGATTACAAAATAAAAGTTGTTCTTTTTTTCCTCCCCCCAGTTTTTGTCTAATTCCGCTAATACAGTAATGACACAAAGGTACCCAGGCTACATAATGGCAGCTTATTAAACCAACATAATTTACAGTTTTATAAGAAGACATTGCAGTACATTTATATTTAACTCAACTGAGTTGCATGGCCTGGACGAAAAATTAGTTGCCCTCCTCTGACTTGCAGTATGCGACCCTGTGATCAGTTACCTTACTTAGCTCAAGTTTCTTGGTTAGCCGTCCCCCTTTCCTCTCTCACCACTTTTAGTTTTTTTTTTTTTCCCTGTACCAAGGACCACTTCCTAGGCATATTTTGACGGACTGTTGAAGCTGCGACGGAGCGACGTCGAGATAACCATCTAACCAGCAGCTTTCCTGCATCTATGTTTGGCAGCCATCTCATGTTGAATGAAGAGTTCGCTGGAAACTGGCCACCACACCCATTGTTTATAGGCCACAACGTAATGCACTGTGAGGATCATCTTCAAAATAAAATAAGTGACAGTACATTAATAGCAATGCCTTACTTCACCCCCCCCAAAAAAAAGTTGACCCTTGGAATTGAGGCTGGCCTGACCGATACTTGGTATTCAGACTGCAGGCATGTCCGATTCCAATCAGATTCTTCCGCAACTCCGAGTACCCTGTTATTGGCAAGTGTCTGTGGGATCTGACCCTGTTCTGACTAGGCCACCTGATTGACCCCCATTTCTAACAGGTTGCAGTAGCAACGATGCTGGAATCACGTGTAGTGTTCGACGTTAGGCACAGCAAGGCTGCTCTTTACAACCCCCCCCCACCCCCCATTTTGGGGAAAAGTAATAATCCTCATTTTTAACCTGATACAGAAACATTGTTTTATTTGTCACCATAGTATGATTGCCCTTTAAATGACATGTAGTTGAAAATGAAGCATTCACAGAAGTGTAGTATTGCAAACTAGTAATTCTTCATTTGCATGAATCGGTAGTAGCTCTCAGTCTCAAAAAGGTTGGTGAGAACATCACTCCTGCGTGAATTATTGCTTCGTTTATTTGGTTTTGTTTAGTCATTAGACAATAACAGACAAGTATTGGTTGCCAAGCAACAATGTAAAAAATTGGGGGGTTTTTGCATTAGACTTTTGTTTTCAATTATCTGGTTGATAAATAGCATGTATGATTGCCGAAAGATTTGATTGCTTCAGCTCTACAAAAAATGCACCATCATAAAAGTCCACTGTACGCTTGGTCATATTCTTGTAATTGATGCGGTTGTTCTACTTGCTAATCATGAAGGATAAATGCGATTTTACCCAATAGAAAACCAACCCAACTACAAATAGTATTTAATAACAGGATTAGAGAGAAATTGCATGACCAGGAAGCTTTCGAGACGCTGCTGGGAGCAACGCTTTTCATGGAGAAATGTAATTTGATTTTCACACTTCTGCATGAAAACAGGCTCTTGTAAATGTTATGTCGGCGTTGTCACGTTTGTAAGGTTTATGATTTCCTGTTGGTGCATCTTGGTTGTGATCGTTTATCACCGCCAGTCTGGTACAGGAAGCAGACGACTGGTATTAGGGTAGTAGTTGAAGTTTCTTGAGACTTAGCTCCTGTCTTTGTCCTCAAGATGACTGGCACATTTGTCAGCGGACACAAACTTTTACACTTCAGAAAAGCTGAAAGTGGGAATAGTTGCTCAATTAAAGTGTTTTTTGTGAGATTTTTTTTTCTCATGCATTGACATAATTCCACATTGAATTGAATACAACTTTATTGTCAAATGTGCTGTACGTATGTATACAGCACAGATTAAATTTCTTCCCCCTCAACATAAAACAAGAGGAGCCGCTGCGGGTGTTCACGCCGCCATCAAAAGAAAAGTTGACCAAAAAAATGACAAAATAATACAAGACAACACATGAAACACAGACAATTGTGCAATCTTAACCACGTTCCTGCATACACTTTGTTGTTTGAAGCCATAATAGATGAAAGAGGAGCAAATCAAAGTGTAATGTGTAACACATGTAATGTGTTCACGTTTTATTTTTATTTGCATTGTGCTTTTTTGAAAGAAAATGTGTAAATAGAAAGTAATTAGCCATGTGGTATTTGATGGAATTTTTTTTTTTTAAAAGGAGAGAAAAAAAATCATTTTACAGAACTGCTAGCCCACAAGAACTGAGCAGACCGGTATAACAGACATGAACAAGGTAAATATTGTGTAATGTTAGTTTTTCCCAACGGTGAACACATTATGGTGAAAGGAAAAAAAAACAGAAGTGAGATAAAACAAGTGTGAATTAATTTTTGGGGGGAGATCCATTTGGGTGTTTGACTTGAAGAGTGTTCAATTTACTGCTTGTGGTAACACTGGATCATTACCTCTTCAAATATCCCAAAGTGAAACGGCGTCCTGGTTTTTCGTGATACAAGTTGTCATTTAACCAATTTACTTGCTTTTGACTGGCAATCCTGAGATGCGAGCCCTATATAGTGGCAGTGAACTCATTTCAACTCCATTGACCATAAGCAGCAGTTTGCCAAACAGTAAAAAACTCATTTAAAAAACAAAAAACAAAAAAAAAGGAGGCCTCAAGCTCTTTTTGGCCACTCCCAGTTCAAGTTTACTCTAAAACTAAACATCAAACCATTGAGAATTGCATGTTGCACTTGTGTATATATAAAACAACGTTTCCTTCAGGGTGGCCCACTAGCTTAGTAGCTAGTATCATGTTAGCTTAATAGCTAACATGATAAAACATTCCATTGACATGCTATTGCTTACGATCGATAGTCATGGTTTTCCAATCTCGAAAGTACCGGACATTCGAACACAAATGGGGAAATAACACATAAAGGCATTGTAGGTAATGTGACGGTCCTCTCGTGCATATTCGCTGCGAATCGGCCTCTGTTAAAAGTTTTGGGAAAGTGTTAAAAACAATGTTGGTGTTGCATTGAAAGCACTCTGTATTAAAATAGGTTGTGTTGTCTAGGATGTAACGCGGATGCATTTTTAATAGCACCTGGATTTGTCTCAGATGGGTGTCTGTTTGAAAATTGAAACCACACCTTTACGTCATTATTGAAATTGACTGGTTAGAGTCCAAACAATTTTCTTCAGTAATTTTTCCTCTCACTTGTAAGATGAAATGAAAATAAGGTCGGCAAAACTTTCGTAGGATGGGAAAAAAAAATCAAGAAACAATCGGTACACTACAGTTTGCAAATAGCTAACAATATGCCCTCATGTTGCACATCAGCCTGCGAACGGCTGTTGCCGTTGCCTAGGGGGCCAATATGGCTAACTGATCCATGACCTTACGTACTATTGTAAACAACTTTGTGTCATTAGTTCAGTGCTGAGAAAAACATCATTAAGGGTCGGTAATAAGGATTTATCAGTCAACTAAGCTTATCCTTGAGCTGGTCTGCTGCGGCCACAACAGAAACGGGAGACAACTTTTTATATTATATTTCATAAATTTGTAACGGTAGAAATTAAATATGTTGGAATGAAAGTAGGGCGGCCCGGTAGTCCAGTGGTTAGCACGTCGGCTTCACAGTGCAGAGGTACCGGGTTCGATTCCAGCTCCTGTGTGGAGTTTGCATGTTCTCCCCGGGCCTGCGTGGGTTTTCTCCGGGTGCTCCGGTTTCCTCCCACATTCCAAAAACATGCATGGCAGGCTGATTGGTCACTCTAAATTGTCCCTAGGTGTGAGTGTGGGCGTGGATGGTTGTTCGTCTCTGTGTGCCCTGCGATTGGCTGGCAACTGATTCAGGGTGTCCCCCGCCTACTGCCCGAAGACAGCTGGGATAGGCTCCAGCACCCCCCGCGACCCTCGTGAGGATCAAGCGGTTCGGAAAATGGATGGATGGAATGAAAGTATACCTTTTTTGCTACTTCTAGTGAACCTATATTCAATGTGAGAGACTCATTGAATCTTTTTTTTAGGGGGCCAAAAAAAAAAAAAGCCGTATTATTCACGGAAAATGCAGATACATTTGGGTTAGTGTTGAGTTATCTTTTGAATCATTTGCTTTTTTTACAGTCCGTGAAAGTGGTTTGCGGCGCAAAATAAGGAGCCGCAGATCTTAAAAGACTTGGGCTTGTGACTGTGCTTCTCATTGTTTGACTTCACCCTTCCGTGCACCCCGCAACCAGAGAACATGATACGCCATCTACGGTAGTAACCGCTGTCCCTGTAAGGGTGAATCATTGCACAGATTGACTTGCCAGCAACGGGTCAAGCTCTCCCACTTGATCCGACGGTTTACCGTCACAATGTTTGCGAAAGATGAAATGAGTCGCACAGTGACGCATAAATGAATGACTGTGAACGTATATGCTTGGAGAAACGGCAACCGCAGAGTGTTGCAACTTCCATCTTTCTGATGTCCTTTTGCTTACTCATCAGGCCCGACCGACTAATGTATGATAAGCAAAGTATTCTGTGTAACTCGGCCACTGAGAAATTCTATCAGAATGGCAAATGTGCGGAGCACACCTTTCGCTCGAAATTAAAAGCCAGACACCCTCTGTTGAAGTGCTTTTCAATAATTAAGATTCCTTGCAACGTAAGGCTTTTCAGAATGTCATTGTTGGACATTTCCCACCTCAAATACATTTCTCTCACACTATCTCTGTCCATTGTGTAGTTTTAAACTCGGCCTGCACCTTACCCCTTCAGGAGGTGTGGTTCATTTGCTTGCTTACCGGTTCACTTTGGAGCGAGCACTACTATGTTACCATAAATTATTCGGGTGCACGTTATACCTATTTTGTGGCCACAAATTAAATTGGTATTCTGTGCGCCTGTTATTATGTTTGCGGTATATTGTGGCCAGGTCATGCCAAGGGCTCCGTATAGATAGAAGGCGGGATAGTGAATGTTGGCTGATGGGGTGAGGGCGGTGGGCTTGAATCAAAGTAAACCTGCATTTTTGTCCTGAAAACTTGTGCCGCTCTTTGCAGTTATGCGGCCTGGCCTTGATTGTGGTGGGAGTCCTGGTTCAGGTGTCCTTGCATCAAACCGTCATGATCAATGACGCGTCGGCGTCAGGAGCGCCCATCGTCATCATTGCCATCGGGGTGGTCATTTTCTTCATCTCCTTCTTCGGCTGCTGCGGCGCCTGGAAAGAGAACTACTGCATGGTCACCATGGTAACTATGTGCCCGATAGTTTGCATTTCGCCATACGACAAAAACGCACTTGTGGTATTTCACTGTTTTTTTTTTGCATGTGTTTTTATTTTTCTCTCCATAGTTTTCCATCCTTCTCTCATTGGTCATCCTCGTTCAGATTGGGGCGGCGATCGCCGGTTACATCTTCAGAAACAAAGTGAGCCACCAAAACATTGTTTTTGCTGAATCTCTGCATCCAATGTGTTCTTTCCAAAGCCCCAGAATGTAAAGTTTACTTCTTTTCTATTGGTCTATTTTGTACACCACTCTCATGAGTCTATCCCAAAAAACTTCATATGAAAGTCGAGGTACACTCTGGACTGATTGCCAGCCAATCGCAGACTGTAAATCATCAGTTTTCTACCGTTGTGAGCCTACCACCCGCATTTTCCCATTGTCGCCGAGTTTTGCAGAAGTTCAGAACAATAAATAACATCTGTTGTTCAAAAATAGGCTTTGAAAGCATGTGCAATAACATTTTTCAATATAACTAGATGTTAACATGTTCAAAGTTCCTTTCAGAGTACTTGATTCAGAAGCATTAGGTCATGAATAGGACAAGTGCATGTGCAAAAATGAATAGCTTGCCCTTGATCTAGGACTGAAAAAAAATATCAGGACATAACTATTTCATATTAGTCGACATTGATATCTCTTGATTTTGTTTTTTAACTCTTGAAAATTAATACTCTGAGGAAAACACCTTTCTAAATACAATGTACGGCTGAAAAATGTTTCACAACGCAAGTCTTTCCTATCAGTCAATATTGACACGTTTTGATTTTTTTAAAATATATATATTTTATTTTTTTATCTATTAAAAATATTGAAATGAATTACCAGGTAGCTATTTTTGTATACTTTGTAATGTGCACTTTCTCCTCCACCAGGGTATTGTAAATGCTTATTTGCATTTGATGCAGCCCCAAAGCAGTTTTGTTGACTATTACATTAACCTTCATTCAATGTTGAGACAGTATTGCAGTGCAGGCCATTACCATTTGACCAACCGTCTTTGGTCAACTTTATCTTTTTAGCTTACTCATTATTGCCATACATATTTTATTTGCGTGATTTGGATTTGGTTGTGATGCCGAGGATCGCACATGGCTAACAGTGGCGCTCGCACGTCAAAGACAGGGAACTCCTTTACCTGCACACCACGTCTCCATCCGGAGATGTTTAACCGGGTCGGTGTGCACAATATCATCCGCTCGGGTATGCCGCACGCACACTTTGTCGTAGCTTTAGCGACGGCTTCTTCGTTGGTTTAGCTGCTTCTTCATTTTTGGCTTACAACACGCGGTCGTGGTTTGCGCTCTGAATTTTTTTCCTATGGAACATTTTATTGATTCTATTTTATATTGATAGCGTGTAACGTGTCTATCGCGAAACATACCTACCCCGATCTATTCCTTTCAGGAAAATGCAACGTCAATTGTTTGTCTTCTTTTTTTAGGAAATGAAATTCGAAGATGAAAGCAACTCCTAAGTCTGCTATCAAAAAGTTATTTTATGTGAGAGGTTGTTGAAATGCCTCTAGAAATTGCATTTACACCCCAAGTGTTAATTCTTATGTCAGTCAGTCTGTTCAAATGTTTTTCTTTTCCAAATTGAAAGCGAGTTGGAACACATCATGCCTGAATCTTACACTAACCTATGCGAGCGCAAAACTAAATTACACTAAATATTTGTATGGAAAGCGCTTCTGCACCATCGGAAACTGAGGACAGCCTGGAATGTCTTATTATTATTATCATCATTATTATGAATTTATTTTTCACCTCCTGTCCAGGACCCACCAGTTGTGAAGTACTGCTTTACTTGGGTACTTCAAGTTGCTTGTTTTTCAGTGCCTTGGATGCCGCCCATTCCACGTTTCTCGCTCAACGTCAGCTGGGATAGGCATACGATAAAAATGGCCAAATAGATTTAGGCTCGCCAGTGGAAAGAATGAATGATACGCGGATTTGATTGTTTTGTTTGATTTGATTGTTTTGTCTCCCGCCAAGGTGTCTGACGTGGTCCAGGACAGTCTGGCGGACATGATCACCAGGTACAGCAACAGCTCGGCTGAATTCAAAGCCAGCGTGGACACTCTCCAGGAGGACGTGAGTGGCATTATTGACTTAAACTCTGACTCCACCCTGGCGCAGCGGCGCCGCATCCTGGGGCGTCGCCACCGCTTCCACGCCGCGTTGTTTGACTTCGCATCCCGTGTTGTTCTAAGTCGACGTCGGTCACCGAAGGGCCCCCTTTGTGCTTCCAGTTGAAATGCTGTGGCATGAACGGCTCCTCCGACTGGCGAAACTTCCGGCCCGACGGGATGTCGGTGCCCGACTCGTGCTGTGTGAACGTGTCTGCCAATTGCGGCATCGGGGCCATGACCGACTCTGCCAAAGTGCACCACGAGGTAAAATTCCAAAGTAGCAGTTTAAGTATGACTTTTAAGATACTGGGTAATATGCCTTTGGAAAAAAAACCACATCTCCTGTCATTAAGGCAATTTTTAATCTTTTGGGGCTTTTTTTTTCTCTCCCCAACACCTTTTGCTTCCTACCTTTGTACTGTATAAAGTCGTACAAACATTGATATGTTTGTATGACGATGCCAATATTAAAGCAGACAATATATTCCAGCAAAATCAGATTTGAACATATCTGCATAAATGAGTTGAGAAGCTGGACTTTTTGCAAAGTATTGTTTTGTGCTGATCCATGATTCTGCTTTTTTTTGGTGGTAAAATGCCTTGCCTCTACAGGTTTGGAAATTGTGTAATAGTCCACCAAAAAACATGGATTGAAAATTATACTGTAGCTTGAGTCATGTTTCATTAATTAATTATAAAAGCCTAGAAAAAATGTCATGGCATACAAGTAGTGCATGAAACACTTGAAAGTTGATTTTCTGCAGCATGGTGTGCTCATGGCTGGTGGCTTGCGATCTGAATTTTGTGTGCAGTTTTGTCCTTGTGTGGCTTTTTTCCAAATACTCTCGCTTCCTCACACATTTTAAAAACATTGAATAGTACTTTTTTTGTCCAATAAATAAGAATAAAGGTCAGGAAAGACTCTACTGAGTAGACAGCTGGTAAGTTAAAGTAGCTCTGTCTCAGCAACTAGCCGAACGTCTGACAACACACCAGTTGACTTTGTTGCAGGGCGCGCATGTGTTTCATGTTCTCGTCTTTGTTGACATTTTACATTTGACTTGTCGTTGACTACACTGCAGGCTGTGCCGGCAGCAGCGTGTTGCATACCTCAGAGTGGAGGTAGCCGGAGACAAGGCACACAAGTGCGCAGACCTGTGCGAACCATTTGGCCAACAAACTACAGATGTGGGCCTCTTAAGTTGAACAGTTAGCCTTATTGTACCTTCTGCCATCAAGCGGAAGAACAGCGAATTGTTTTGGCTGTCGCTACAAGTCGCTGGCATAGAGGAACGTGCATGCAAGTTGTAAATACATTTTCTGACGATGTTCCATTTGAAACGTCTTGCCAATGAAGCCATCTGTGGATAAGCAAATGCAGTAAAGGATAGCGCCTAACTTTCCTCCCTGTTGTCCCTCAAGGGTTGTCGCACCGCGCTTGAGGAGTTACTGAAGAAAAATATCCTGTGGGTGATCATCGCCGCTCTTGTTCTGGCGTTTATCGAGGTACGTATCCACTGTGTGTGAACAACGTCCCAGGAGCCATTTGCGGTCGGCGTCATATATCAAAATGATCAATTGACCCCGCCCTGATTACTACTAACATAGCTCTGGAGAACACTGCAAAATGATCCGTTTCTATGTTTTTTCTATTGGAGGTATGTTTGAGTAAAATCTCCTTTCCCCCCCCCCACTTTTCTCTAAATTACTGACAATATATCTCCAAAATACAAATCTTCTCATTCAGAGAAATTATTGGCAGAAAATGATAAATGCTCAGTTTGTCAGTTTGAGTCAGGGCTCCAGTGACCAGTACGACGGTGCCCAATGCTAAAATTTGAATCTATTCCCTAGGGCAAAGAAGTTCTAATTGCTCTCTGTATCTTTACGAACACTCGTGGATTAGGTGAAGCATGTTATTGAATGTAAAGGTGATGTATGGTCCATAGCCCTTGCGTCCTTTCATTTTTCTGTTCATGACCCTAAGAAGAAAAACTATGGACACCCGTGAGGTAAAGAAAGTGACCATTGATTTCTCACACGGGCCCATCACGCCATCCAGATGCAAACATTGATTCTTAACTCGACTTGACTTTGCATTCTGTCGTCGTCTTCCCCTTGTAGGTCATGGGTGTCGTGTTTGCCTGCGTGTTGATGCGAGGCATACGGAGCGGCTACGAAGTCATGTGAGTCGCTCGCCATCAGCGCTCACGTGGAAGACCACTCACTTGGCGGGCGCCTCACTTTCTTTTTGTAGTGCCCAGAACAATCTTTCAGTGGTCACGAGTGGTTGTGGTTTGATACACTCGTAGGCGTGCAACATCCATTTCTTCCTTTGACACGACACTGTCCACTTCTTCTTGATAGTTGAGGATCTTGAATATCTTTGCTGTTGCATTAGAATTTGTGATGTTTTGTTTTTAAGGCTTGTTGGTTCCCAGTTTGTTTTTATTAAAGAACCTTTCTATCCAAATTGGTTTCACAATTTTATTTTTTTGGGACACCATCTCAACATGGCACAGCAACACATCACTGAGCAAGAGCAAATGTCCAACCCCCCCAAAAAAATTGCCTACAACCCATTTGAAATATAATCAGGCAGTCATTGCAAAAGGCACGAGTCATTAAATTAGATTGCAACCCCCCCCCCCCCCATTTTAACATTAAGTAAGCTTATGTAAAGTGCCAATACTCATCAGTCGGCTTCACTGCAGGCCAAACAGCAGTTACGTTTTTACCACAACCATGCAAGTATTTTTAAAGCCCAGTCTGCCTTTGATCAAGAGCTTTCTTTTTCTCAATTACATTTTGATGTCTTCCCCTTGCATTCAGTACAAACTTTAAATAAAACGAGAAAAATAACGGGAGTGCACTCACTGAGGTAAAACACGGAACGAAAATGTAAGATATTTGCATACTGATACATGCAAATGGAATGTGTCTAACCAATGACATCCATCTTAAACGGATGACATTTCACCTTAATTTTGATGAAGCAGTGATGCGTTTCCAGCGATGAGTCGAGTTTCAGCACGTGAAATGTGTAAACTGCACTCCGCACAACCAGCGTAAACACCTATCAAACACCGACAGATTCTGCATACTATGTGGAAACTTTTATGCGAAATCTGCAATTGTAGGCTATTTTTCATATCTAAATCTGAAACTCTCTCAAAGAAACCCATATTTTGAAATATTTTCCTCATCAGAAAAAAACATGCTTTCAAGTGGTGTGCACCGAAGCAGTAGGGAGGGGCTGCGGGGGCTCCCGTTAGGGGTGGCGAATACCATTCGGGTCCCTGGCAGAGAGGAACACGAGGCAGTGCAAAAGGAGTGACAGGTCAGAGTCTGGGGAGCAAAAAGACAACAAAAACAAACTGTTGAAATGGCTTGCAAATGGTCAGCCATTTTGGAAATGGTTAAGACACGTTCATGGTTGAATAGTCACTTTTTTTCCCCCTCCCCTATCTTTTGGCACCATCTTGTGTCATTTCAAAAAAGTACAACAGCACTGTCTAAATATGGTCCAGTGAAGCATGTTGAGGTGATACTACAGGATCTTAACGATGTGACAAGCTTTGTATGTTGGCGAGGCGCTAAGTTTAGCCTGAGTTGTTAAAGAAAGTATGTACAGACTCATTAAATGCGGTTTTTTTTCTCAAATCAAATCTGTCAACTATTTTGAAAGGTTATGTTGTAAGAGGAGATGAAGGTAGTTGTCTGATGACACCAAGATACCACGAAAAGATACCAAAGCAATATTTTGATTGGACTTGGCTTGGTCCTGTGCACAAAAAAAAGGCTTAAAAGAAAAATGATCCTGGTTGTTAACGTTAAGTTACCTTTGAGGGAGGAGGAGATCTGAAGCCACTGGTACAACCACACTCGGCACTGGTTGATGGCGAGACGATCAGAGTTGAGCCCCCTCACGTAGCATGCCTGACAGCGAAAGAAAGGACGACTGTGAGTAGCTGCCCTTCGAACACGGCACACGTCGCCTGGCCCGATGTCAAGGGTTGCACCTGTCTGACTTCCGAGTCGCTGAGCTGGTGTGGGCCCAGCTTGCTGAGGGCTCGGTCCAGCTGGAGCAGCTCCAAGGCATGACTGGTCAGCCGCCGGCCGACCAGGAAGCCGGGGAGGCGAGGCGTCAAGAAGAGCAGGGGGCTTATGTTTCTCTTTAAAGTTTTTTTTTTTAAATCACAGGCGATCATGTTATTGCACTAGAGGAGCCCTCCGTCATACTGCATTTTTGTACATTCGTTCGTGATGCCGATATTAAAAGGCAGATTAGGTCACTTAGGTACCCACAAAGGCCATGTCCCAAATGCACTGCCAGCAACTGACAAAAAGTGTACACAATTTAATGCAATGTACTCTCAAGGAAATTGTCAAAACTTTCTTTGCCTGAAATGTCTTTTTTTTAAGCAATATCATTACAATATTTATGAGTGTGAAACAACTAAACCTTTACTGACCATTTGACCCACACTCAGCTTGCTCATGCCCAGCGGAGTCCCCGAAAATAGGCTTTGCACTGCAAGGACTTCCGGCACTTTGGGGTTTGCTCCATTTTGCACCTGAAATTTAATTTTTTTAAAACAAAAGTATGTTGTTTTTGCTTTTTGACTTGATGTTGTCTTGTCAGGCGCGTCAACATTGAGGGCCTACATCAGCCAATGTCGTTTTTCAATTTCTAGTCAGGATCGTGTGTGTTTGTGTGTACGCCTTCAATGCCTGTAGGTTATAGGAAAATTGCCTCCCTCTGCCACAACCCGACCTGCAATGACTGCCACACAAATATTTGCATACGCGGTGACGTGCATCCAGAATTATTCACAATGCTTCACTTCTACATGTTTTGTTATGTTAAATTTTACACACAATACCCCGTAATGACAATGTGAAAAAAGTAGATTTTTGCAAATTCATCACAGATGGAAATTAAGCAATCAACTGTACCGTAAAGCCCGCTATACACCCTGTCTTATATTCATCGGCTAAAGCATGAATATAATTTAAATCATTTGATCGCAAAACAATTTAATGTTTCAGTTTATCTGACAACAGTAGAGGTTCGAGTGTCAGGTAACAACCAATCGCGGTTCATGTGACGTACACAAACCGAGCCCTGAGTACTTGTCATGATATTTTTAGCTTACAGCAAGTGGTAAAATGTGTTTTGAAAGGTGTTAGTTGCACAGGCAAAATAAGTTATCAAATTGTTTATGACAAAATATTTTGGGGGGGGGAAAAGTTCTGCGTCTCCTTTCCCAATGCAGTGCAAGTACCTGAGAGCACAGGCTGTCGAGGCGACTCCGCAGCTGAGAATCTTTCACCTGGCCGCCGGCATGCTGCAGGCCAAGCAGGACCGGCCGGTGCTGTCGCGCCCGAATTGAATGGTACAACTGGCGAAACTCCACCTGCTGCTTCGGAGTCCAGAAATGGGGGATCAGCACCTGGCGGGGGAAAAGGTACCTGGTTTTGGGGCGGGGTGGAGGGGTAATGGGGATACAATTGTTCAATCCGACAAATATTTGAAGGGCCTTCTGTCACTTGTGAGCGGGACTCACATCAAGAAGAAAACCAGGTAGTTGGCAAAGGGAGGGATGGAAATCAACACCAGTGGGATGCCTTTCAGCATGTCTCGGCGAAACTGAGCCACACACACACACACACACACACACACACAAAATAGCACAGACATCGTAATGCTGCAACGTCTTCAGTTTGAATGGTGATCATAATAGTGGCACGTAAGAGTTTTGAGTTTTTTTTAGGTGGTACTTAAAAAGTTTGAGAAGCTTTAACCAACTCACCTGTCTGAGTTTCTCCATTTCCCTGTAGGACAAATCTTGGAACTTGACTCCATCGCTAAGCATCTTTGTTTTGATTCTGCTGACGTCTTTGGCATCTCGGAAAAGAAGCTTGAATCCTCCACGGGGCGGGGACATTGAATTGGGGTAAAATAATCAAATTGTCATATCATCGACTTGATGTGCACCCATTTTGATTACAGCGGCAAGTGAGCAGTAGCCTCTCCAAGCTGACTTGGAGGTGAGATGGGGTACACCCTTAACTGGTTGCCCACCAATCACAGGGCAAATATATACAAACATACAACCACATTCACACCTACAGACCCTTGAATTTACCTTTAAAAAAAATTGGGGGTGGTGGGTACTCCAGCAAAGATGCAGATGCAGACAGCAGGAATTTTCATACTTCCAAAACCATTATTTTATTTCATTATGTTTTAGGATTTTTTTTATGACTTTATTGGTGAAATATTAAAACCTTTCACTGTTAAAGTTCTCAATCTAATTTCAACACTTTAGATTGAATTATATATTTTAAATAACTGTCAATGGCCCATGTGGGCACTGAGTAAAAATTATCAATTTGAGGTTTTAGAGTCCTGCTCAAAAGCAACAATTAGGATTCAAGGATTATGTTTCTGATCAAATAAAAATGAGAAAATTACAATGTGCAATGTTTACAAAGCAAAGCTTAGAGTCCAATTAACTACAAAGTCAAATGTCATCCATCACAAGAAAAACCACAAATATAGCTAAGCTATGTCATCTTCACACAGAACTGCTCAAACATGAACTAAACTACATGCTGGATAAGCATTTAATCGAGAAGACAGTAAACATTTCCAGGTGGGTGAGGATCCACATAACAAAATAATTTATATGTGTTACCTAAGTACAAATAGAGGGTGAAAAGGGGATCATGTGGTTTGAGCAAGAATGAGGATGACTCCCTTCAACGAGGTCGTGACTTGATTGTTTGCATTTTGCACCAGGGTAAGTCTTGAAACTTACTAAATAAATGACTTGCACATACAGGTAACTGACTTTCTCCCACCATTTTCACCTCACCTTCCACAAAAGTATAGTAGAGCAGATAAAAGCGTGGAAATCGCCTTTTGAGGAAGCCTTCGTATTTGCTGTTGACCCACTGCAGCCTGGACGTCACATAGCGACCAATCCCCCGTCGGACTTCGGAAGATGAGTAATGTCTACACATTACAATTCAAGAGGGGGAACAAGAAGTCATTCGTAGTGCAACAGTCTTGAAAAATAAGGCATGTACAATACTAAAGAGAAATACATTCAAATATAATTAAGCGTGAAGTGATGAATTGCTGCAAGCTGTCAAACTCGGCAGGTCGCAAGTGTCAACAGACTACGAAACAAAAAACAGGTCAAGCGAGGACAACATCCATCAACGTTCAATATTTTGGAACAAACCTGGACTGGTGACACACACACTGTCCGTACAGTCCATTGGCAATTTGGTTTGTTCTGACACTCCACAGTCGAATCAAAGACAAATTGTTGGTGAGCCTCGAACAGGACAGCGCCATGTCTGAACGAGACAACTTCCGCGTCGTTACCGTAATGGCGGAAATGCACGAAAACAGCACCCACAAAAGATGTGTGCTTCCCGTGAATTATCCAGCCTGTATTGCTGAATCAAGCTAATATTGAACGTGTTTTGAAATTATTATGATTAAATGCTTTTATCAAACAATCAAACACATTACACGGCAGAGGCTCTGTCGAAACCCTGAGACCGATTCACCGAATGCCTAGGGTTCGATCGAACTGCTCAACATTATCCGAACTGCTCTACATTGTCCGAATAGACCCACCGTACAAGGGTATGTTACAAGCCGTACTGCGCATGTGTGAACTGGCTGGGCATAGTTACGGCAGCCGTATTAACCCAAAGGGTACTCCTAATTTGCACAGCGAAGGAACTTAGTATTGCGAATAAGGCTTATTTTTTTTGAATAAAAATATAAACAAATGCATTAAAAAATAAATATGTGTACTGTTTCTTCAGTTTTTGTTGTTGCGTTCACCTAACAATCGCTTATAATTTGTCCAAGCGGAATTGCCGTACAATTTGTGTTGTAGTGCTAGTTCCGTATACATTGAAATGCAAATTTTGCCCAATAACATCGCGATGGAGTCCGTTTTCTTGAGGTTCGACTCGTATGATTTTGAAGCTGATCGAAGGTTCCAACAGGGCTTGCAGACATTACACGCTGGCGTCTCTGGGAAAGAAACGAACATACTCGATGCAAAACTCTTCTTTTATAACAGGTGGGAAGCGCTACATATCCACACGACTGGACCCCGTCATAATAAAGCCAATTCAACACAACTACCTGTGCACCCTAAGAATATATTTGTTGCAACTTTTGAATCTATAAAATTATGAGCTATTCAACAGAAAGATAAAAATTGCAATAAATGTAATATTTAGCCACAGGAGTTAATTTAATTTGTAAAATCACAGTCAGTGTTGCCATCTTGTTTTTGTAGCTTTACAGTAGTATTTTAAGTCCCGCTCAGAAACAAACTTGAGGAGAATTACTTCGACATTGTTTTGCGTATGTCAAGTAAGACCAATAAAACGCAGTCAGGCTGCTGAACATTGCTTTGGGCTTGGTTCTCGTCTATGTTGGAAAAGCAGTAATTTATGTACATTTTGGACAAGAGAGATATGCTTCAAAGTCGTATACATTTTGCTTATGTCGCCCTTGCCTCACCTGTGAAAGCCTACATGGAAAAAAAACACACTTGTTGACCGACAAGTGATGATTCTGATTTCGGAACTGCTGCTGACATGCAGGGATGTAACA
Organism: Hippocampus abdominalis; assembly: GCA_018466805.1. Lineage (NCBI taxonomy): Eukaryota > Metazoa > Chordata > Actinopteri > Syngnathiformes > Syngnathidae > Hippocampus > Hippocampus abdominalis. The sequence continues at coordinate 9,137,402 of CM031694.1, read as the reverse complement.
ATTATGGAGTCAAAATCATATCAGCGCTTTTGATTGGTTAACTATATTTGGTTTTCCAGATGTATGTTTTTTTTTTTAAACGACACACCATAACTTTCGGCCTTACACCGCAGAGGGATACAACTAGTTTTCCGTTCACAGCAGTGCCTTGGGGTGCACATTGCCATTAGACTCCCTATGTCAAAGAAATGAAAACATTTCCTGTCATGACTTTCTTGTCTTTTGTCCCAGGTTTGTGGAGCCCATGGACTCCATCATTTACAAAGCATGGTCCAACTCTGCTTCCAGAGTGGTGCCTCCATCACGCAGCGACTCTGAAGGAGAGACGACTGAGAAGTCTGAAGAGTCACAGGTCAAGTCGCTTTCCTTCGCTGAGGTGATGCGACTCGTGCAGGAGGGCAAGGACGTGCCCGGAGTTACAAAAGTGGACATACAGGCAATCAATCAGAGTGCGACTCCATCACAAATGGAAAGAATACGCAAACCCTGGGAAGTGGCATCAGTGCCCAGGTAACAAGTCACCCAATAAGTCGCCGTTTCGTTTTTACTAGAAGCTGTTGTTTCATAAACATGTGAAAAAGCATATAACCGATTGTTATGAATTTAAATGGGTTCAAGTTGGACAGGGCTTCATTTTGAGAAGATGAACAGGAACAAAAAGTCAGATCTTGCAGAAAATGAACAAGATTGACGTCTTTGTTGGACCGGGACAGCAAATGCTTTGGCCCTGGCCTGTTGCGTTAGTTGCCCACCCGTTTTTGGATCATCATCTTATGAACTACACCCAAGCATGGACTCAACATCTTTTTCATTGATCACCTCATTGGAACAGTTTCCCCAGCCCTTGGTGAGCCAGGACATATTTTGTATTGGAGGAGAATCCTGCGGCGCACCAAGAAACCAGAATGGATCGGAAATGTCTCTTCTCCCTCTGCTCATGAATTGGCTTGCTTAGTTTGAAATGAAATGTGAAATGTTCAGTCAAACACTTGTTCTGTTGTGTGATGTCACTTGTCAAAACATTATTCACATTCGTTGTTTCTTCTCCCATCTAGTGGAAGAGCAATGAATTATTCCGCCTGTTAATATAATACAGTACGTCACTGGCATAAATCGATGAACAAAGGTACATTTGAATACCCATCCATCCATGATCCCAACTGCTTATCCTCACCAGGGTTGCGGTTGTGCTGAGCCTATCCCACATTGAAGCATTACAGGCAATTGAAAGGAATTGATGCATTAAAAAATACTCCTCATGTGATGGGATTGTTGTTGTTACACAAATTTCATTTATGTGGGCTCAGTTTAACCATCCGCACAGATCAAAAGATGACAGTCTTGCACTGTTAGCATAGCGCTAGAGGTAAAATGATTTCATAAATCCCGTTTGTAACTATAAAGCTCGTATTGATGCACAACAGGACAATAAATGTGTCACAGTAAGTTTTTCTTTATGAAGGCAGCAACATTTTGTAAACTTCCAGTCACAGTGGAATGCTTCAAACAAAGCAACGATCACTCCAGTAACGTGGAGGCACACTAGACAGACTTTCTGACAGTGGGACAGTTCATACATTGAAAAATATGTCAAATCAACTCATACATCACAAACATCAAGATTAAAAGAAACTTAATAAGTGGATTTGCACCAAAAAAATCTAGCACCAGTATATTGCATTTTCATCATCATCATCATCATCGCTCACAATGACTAATACAACATCCATGTTGGCTAACGGCAGTTTATCTAAAAAAAAACAAAAAAACCCCGACATTCCTTCTATTTATGAAATTCATAAAAACTATAAAAATAAGAGTAACTGAAGAACTGAGGTAGAGAACAGCAGCCTGTGTCAGGAAGCAAGTCCTGTTTTGTTGAGACAAAAAAGAGACGTTCAACATGATACCTAAATATGACAAATAAAGATACAGTATATTTTTTCAGAAATCACCTTTTTGGGGGGCGGGGGGGGGGGGCTGTCATTTTAGTAACTCGGTGACTTCCAAAGATGAATTTTTGGTAAAAAGAAGGGAAAAAACTGTTTTCGGTGATACCAACTGATTGTGTTCTGCTCGTTACGAAAAAGCAGAAAAAACTCGAAACAAAAGTAAAAGAAACAAAAAAAGAGAATAAAAAAAAGATGTTCTCTTCATAGATTTGGCACTTATATTGTGACAGAACACAATATTTTGTGGATCATGAAAGATGAGTCAAAACACTCGCCCCTCTGCTTGGAAAACGGTTGGCAGTCAATGAGTTGATGAATATGAGCCACCCAAGCTTTTGATTTGAAGAAGTTGTTGCAATGACAGTGTGCTAAAGGGGAGAAGGGGGCATTTAACCCTTTCGGGGACAGCGGTTACTACAGTGGACAGCTTATCATGTTATCGGGTTACAGGGTGCACGAAAGGGTTCATCTTTTAAAACAAATGATTTCAGCTGCCTCTGTCCTGGCGGACACACGCGGAATTCACTGGGGTATTAGAACGAGCACGTACCATGCAAGCAGTTTCATTCGGCAACCATAATAATCACTCACTGCCGTCGTGCTCACTTGGTTTAAAAACTGACAGCCTAAAAATGTTGCTGACATAATACAGTAGATTTTAGCACCATTTAAAAGGGGAACTTGAACAACCACAAAAAAAAAAAACTTTTGTCAGATTTGTTAACAATAATGATTTAACATTTGAAGTGGAAAACTCATCTTGTGTTAAATTTGATCCATGGCCATGCTCGTATCTCAGATCGTCGTTCCCCATTGAAAAGAATGGAAATACAATTAATCCATTCCAGCGCCCTTCCCTAAAAAAATAATTTTTAATGCGTTTTCTCATTCAACCCCCCTCCCCCCCAAAAAAAAACCAACCAAAAAAAATGCACTCAACAGTAGTGTACTTCAGTAACTGTGTTGGGAATCATTCACTCATTTCCAAATCACGACACTGATTTTTCCAGCAGCCTGACTTAATTTTTTTCCCACATTTGCCCATTTTTTTGTTCCTGAGATGTGAGCAAAATTCTGATCTTTCCCAAATCACCCCACAAGGCTTTTTATACAGCGAACCTAGATAGCGCCACTGAAAATCCTTTAATCCTGATTTGTGAATTGGGAATGAGTGACTGAGTGTGAACACAGGGACTGTGTTACTTTTGGTCTTGAGATATTAGCACAATTGTCGTTATTCCCTAATCACTACAAAACGGATTTTCAGTGGCACTGTTCTAGTCCACCACATCAAAATCCCTGTTTAGCCACTCGGGGGGGAAAGTGTGAATTTTGCTCTCAAGAAAAAAAAAAAAAAATCAGTCAATGGATCGCTCGTATCCTGAAAAATCTTAAAGTCAAGGCACTCGTGTGTCAAGGCACAACTGAACAAAAACAAAACAAAACACGGCGTCTCAGGAAGGAAACAGCCACCGTGAAACAAAAGGCCTGATTTATGAGGTGTCAATCTCCAGTTGTGCGCACACAGTCATAAGCCACACCTTCTGTTTCTGATTGGTTGTTTTCCTCGGAAGTGGTGTTTTTTTGCCAATCAAATTATAGGCACAAATTTGAGCCAGAGATGGCAGATTATTATTCTTTTTTTTTTTTTTATAATCCCCACCTACAATCACCACACACACAAGCACACAGAACATTTTTGCATGGACCACAGGCAGGCTAAAATGGTACTTTTAACAAATATGACAAAAGTGATTTTTTTTCTTGTGTTCTTTTTTTAAAGCACATACTTCCCTTTAATCAACGAAACATTTCAATATTTTTAAAAATCATGACATTAAAAACAAGTTAAAAATCAGTCCATGAATTCATTTTCTTTCCTTAGTTGCGAGAGGCAGGGTAAGACCTGGACTGGTGGCCAGCCAATCACAAGGCACATTTTGAAAAAGTCATTCACACTCACATTCTCACACAAGGCCCGTTTACACGCATGTTTTTGGAATATGGGAGGATACGACCTGCAGCGGCAAACATTTGGTGTTTCAGGAAGAGCCCTGGCGCCTGTGCGTGGAAGTCTGCATGCGCGGGCAGCCTTACGGACCTGACTTTTGCGATTCACATTCAAAATAATCCTTGAGCGGCGCCATCAGGTGGCGGATGACGGCGACGCTCCAGGAGCGCCCCAGGACTCTCTGGCGCTGCATGCGGCCCATGTTGTTCACGTCCGTGTAGTGTTTGGGAAAACCAAAAATCCTACACACACACACACAACACACAGTGTTATTTTGGATGTGTGAAAATGCTCCAGTCCCACATTGTGCTCTAGGCGGTGTGTGTGGGTCGTGAAGTGTGTATTCTGCCCATGTTTGAACATAATGTACAACTATCCCATGTCAGCATGAGAACACACACACATCCTCATGCCTGCAAGTAGACCTTTGCACCATTGAATCATCCATCACCCTTGAATCATCAATTACTTGATTGAATCGTCAATCACTTGATGATAGCAGTACTTCCTTAGTGGAGACAATGCGCAGACGCGCACACACAGACCTTCGGAAAGCACCAGTTGATACAAGCTGATTAGTTTCGGAGAAACAGAGTCCGATGCCACGTCATAAGTTTTGGTACCGCCCCTGACGATATAAATGTGTTGTGAATCTTTTACACCTTCGCACTCGTGATCCGCAGCCATTGTCTGTAGACCGCGGGTGCCCAGAATATTCTGCAAATAAAACCCTCGAAGGTACTGTTCATTGGCTCCAGCCTGTATTTGAATAACCAACAGCCTCATCGTCCGAAATTAACGAACACGCGGAGGAAGAGTAAGGCCAACTCTCTCCCCCAACACTCGCCACACACTTAAGTGAGTCAGTAAACTGCAATGTGAATCCAATTACAGTACTGTAGTTGTTTCTTCACAAAGGACAGAGAGTATCTTCCTGTGTGTATTGTGCTATTGTCTGGCTACATATTTTTCTGCACCTTTGGCATTCAAATATTGGTTGCATGTTGACTGTAATTTCTCCTCTACTGTAGAATGTGCATCTCCAAAATGGCCCCTGAAAAGTCAGATTTTCTATCTTTCTGTGCATACACAACTCAGAATTGCTATTAGCTTTGCTCAAAACATGACATTTTATCCGTATTGGATGAGGTTTTTACATCCATCCATCCATTTTCCTATCCGCTTTATCCTCACAAGGGTTTCTGGGGGTGCTGGAGCCTATCACAGCCGTCCGTTTTAGGTAGGCGGGGGACACCCTGAACTGGTTGCCAGCCAATCGCAGGGCACACAGAGATGAACAACCATCCACGCTCACACTCACACCTAGGGACAATTTGGAGTGTCCAATCAGCCTGCCGTGCATGTTTTTGGAATGTGGGAGGAAACCAGAGGACCCGGATAAAACCCACGCAGGCTCGGGGAGAACTGGATGAGGTTTTTCAAATAAATATTCTGCTCTGAGCATGCACCGACCGACCAAATGTATTTCAATTTGCAATGTACCACCGCATACCCGCACACATGGACTTTTTTCTTCAGTATTTTTCCATTATCTTTTGTGTCTTGTGTCACATGCACAGAAGATGAATGCTTACTGTTCCATTTCGGTACACCATAGGTAGTCTTCTTTGCCGTTCATGATGACAGGAAGTCCCAACTTCCCCTGAATCAAGGAGTTGGATTTGGTTGTGATGGTTCGCACCTTATCCAGCTGCACAGAGACACCAATTTGTGCAATTAGCAATGCACAAAGACTGAATGATTTGGACAAATAACCTAAATGAATAATACAAAATAATGCAAAGAAACCTGCGGTGTTATCACTTCAACTTTTCATATTTCTTCAAATAATGAGACGTAAATGTAAACTGCACTTAAGGACTCACCTTTCTGAGATACAAAAAATTCATTACACAAATACGGTATAAATAATGACGCAGATGGTGTTTTTTTTTAATCTAGATTAGCAATTTGCGATTTGAAAAAGTCATTCTACTGCATTGTGATGTGCATTTGAATTGGATGAATTGTTCAGCATCAGTTTTTTGCCGTTGCGGTGTGAAAGCTGCTCTTACCTTTGCCACACGGCCGACTTCCAAACAATCCTGAAGATTCAATTTTTTATCCAGAGAGGCCGTCAGCGGCCTGAAGAGAAAAACAAAACCACCTCTGTTTATTTTGTCAATATTGCAAAGCGGATGCTCTGGCTGCAGCACAATTTTAAGGTGGCGCTTTGACATACGAGCCGACTTGGGAACTTTCGTGATACGAGCCGCACATCAGCTTTGACTGCTTTGACTTATTTAATGATGTGTGTGTCGCTTGGACACAAGGGCGTGCTGTTGTATCAGGACAGTTCACATTACATGAGTTTGAATGAAACGTTTCTGTGTAGCAAGGATTAAAAGCAAGTGGACACACGGCGAGGGGAAGAAAGGAAATGGAGACAAAAATATGATCCTTATACAGTATAACGAACTTCAAACGCCCGTTTACTCAACTTGTTAAAGTTGGATCACAACTAAGCATTTTAAGTGGCGTAAAATAGGTCTTCGGCATACATGAGATGATTTACTAATATATTGCCCACAAGAAAGCCTGTATTAGACCCATTCAGCTGAATCGATTGATCAATCATACAGGCATTAACCAAAATAAAAGACAGAGTTCCTCCTTGTCTTATTGTATCACTCACGTAAAAAGGGGCAGATACAACACATCAGATACATCTTAACGAAACACAAGAATTCTTACTAAAAATTCGGGAACACCTCCACATAGCAATTTTGGAAATCATGGTTCATTCTATCAGAAGCCTCAGTTGCATCAATGAAGCATAAAAATACAGACCAATTGAGATTTGTGTTCTTTGAAACAATCTTTTGGAGAGCACGGATAGAAAGGTCGGCATCCGGTACTTATTTTGAAGCCGAATTGGTTGTAAGAGCAAACGTTTTCAACTTTGCTAACATGGATAGCGGTGGGCTGAGTCTGTAGCCGGCATGATAATCCTTTTTAAACCTACTCGAAACATATTTGAACACAAATCTTAAGTGACTAAAAACAATGTGCCCCAGCAAAGCTCAAGCGCCGAAGCAGAAGGAATCTGACTTTTCATACCTGTTCATGCCTGGCAGGTTTCCCCAGAAGTAGCGAGCTCGGTGTGCAGGGCTCACAGTCACAGCATCAATTATGATTGGATTGCACTAAGCGACGACAACAATGGGACAAGTTAGCACAGAGTGGTCCCCAGCGACAGCAATCACATCCGATTACCTCCAGGAATCGACAGATGTCCGTCTTGTCTCTGGTGGACATGAACACCACGTTCTCAAAGAGCCAAAAGAAAGGACGGTCGTCACCCTCCTTTGGCTTCAGCAGCGTCAAAATGCGGTAGAATTCGAAGAAGAGCCTTCCGGTGCCCTCTGTTGGATCGACATTCAATGAGCTCATTTTCTCCAGTAGTGAAGCCAAAACATTCGCCCACGGGGCGACATTTCATTCAATATACATTTTATTCTTAATAGGTAGATGAATTAGTTCTCAGAACTGGATTCTGACAAATATCGGAATCAGCAGCAGCCTAAAAAAAATTCCATATGGGTCTGGATTTATCTGTGCTCTTTCTTGAACTTTCTAAAATGCCACAAGATGTCACCAAAGCCCCAAATTAATGGGAAAGTAGCAATTGGTGTCAAGGAAGTCAGTTTAAGTGATACATCAACATACAGTTTAATGGTCCCGGTAGCCACAGTTGGAATCTGGCTTACCAAACAATCCTTTTCGCAGGGGATTGACCATAGAGAGGTCATTGCACGGACTTCCTCCAATCAGCAGGTCAAACGGGCCCCATTCAGCCAGCTGCAACACAACCATTTCCTGCTTATTGGTTCATCCAAACCCCGAACAAATTTGTTTTCATGCATTAGACGCACATGTTTTCTCGTGATGGTGCGGACGTCCTTGACATATTCGATCTTGCCCACGTGCTTGATCATCCCGACAGCGATGGAATCCTCGCAAATCTCCGAGGCGATGTAGCGTTCCACCTTAAAGCCGAGGTCTTTGAGCACCAAATATCCTGTCACGATGGAAAAAAAGAGCCACTGACTGAAAAAAGACAGGCACTTTTGACTTTATAGGTCACCCCGCCGTCTCATATCTTTAAGTGTCTCATATCTTTACTCAATAGGCGCAAAACAAATACAGTCAAACCTCGGTTTTCGTCCATAATCCGTTCCAGAAGGCTGTTCGAAAACCGAAATTGTTTGAAAACCGAAAACCACGCTCTTTTTAAAATAAAAATGTTTATGAACACGTCTGCTCACAATTGAAAGCAACACAAGGAAGCGTCACTTCCTCGTGTAAGGAAGGCGAGAGGAGTCAAATGGTGAATTCAAGAGCGCTCAGTTTGTTCGAGAACCGAAATTAGTTCGTCATCCGAGGCATAAAAAACTCGAAATGTTTGGTCGAAAACCGAATTGGTCGAGAACCGAGACGTTCGAAAACCGAGGTTTGACTGTATGTGAACTTGAGTACCATATTTTCCGCACTATAAGGCGCACCTAAAAGCATTCCATTTTCTCAAGAGCCGCCAGTGCGCCTTGTAATCCGATGCGCCTTTTATATGGATCACTATTCTGATTTCTTGGATGCAGTATTTTAAATGTTCTGTAAAGCGCTTTGATGCAGCTGCAGCGGTTGCGAAATCTCTGTATAAGTAAAGCTGTATTGCATTGCATTTCCTTTAGAGTAGCTCCATCTAGTGGCTGTGTAATGCAACCGCAGCCACTATAGTAGCTTCTATTCTAAACGCGTTATAATGTGGTGCGCTCTATTTATGAAAACCGTTTTAGAGTAGGCCATTCATTGAAGGTGCGCCTGATACTCCGAAGCGCCTTATAGTGCGGAAAATACGGTATGTTTTAAGTACTGCGTACATACATACATCCGTATGTACGTACATACATAAAAAGGCACCTCAAATTATGAATTTAATTAGTTCCGTGAGCCTGTGTGTACCTTCAAACGTTCATAAGTCCATGAATGTTTTGCACTGAAATGAACGGAAATGCAATTAATCTGTTCTGGTTCACCTTTTTGTTTTTGAACTTGTGGTAAAAAAAATCAATATAAGGGAATATATAAATAAGTTAAAACACTATTATGAATTATGAGGCATGAAATGTGAATGCAGCCCAAGGATGCCTGAACAGCGTGCTCCTGATTTGATCTTAACGGACCTGTGGCAATGCCGTCAAAGAGCGACAGAACCTTCAGGGGCTTGCGTCTGTCTGCGGAGATGGCCGGGTAAACTCTGTGAGGCTCCTGGGAACAAACATGTTGGTCAACGGAGATGAAAAAAAAAAAAACAAAAAACACATTACATCTTAAACTTTCCAAAAGACATTGTAAACATGTTTTAACATGAAAAAATGCAGGCATAAAATGTAGGAAAATTATACTGTTTTAAAATAATATTGTTTGTGTTGTGCTGTCAAGTCCGTGTACAATGCATGTGCCTTTCAGGGGCGCGGCCTAGGTCGGTGGCGTGCGGTGTCGGCGAGGTTATGTGATTGTCTGGGCGTGAGCGGTGGTTGACACCAGCTTCTGCACGTGTACTCATTGTGTTTGTGTACTTTACTGTTCTCCTGGCATTCAAGAAACGGCTCTTCTTTCCCACATGCAGCGGCATTGCAACGAGTCTGGTGTAAGGTAAAAACTTACCCCCAAAAAAATGTATCTTTATAAAACAAAGATTTCCGTCACAGACAGAACTATATCGGGACGTTCCACAACTGCAAACAATGAACGGTGATATAGAGTAGTAAACGACACAATGAATATTATATATACTCTAAAGGTGTGATTTACTCAAAATCTAAAAAAGCGTGTGCTATATCACCCATTTGCTCCAACATGGTGCATCATTTAGCTGGGCGTGGTTTGAAAGGTTTTGAAATAATAGCTCATTCAACTATTCTTTAAGTTATTGTGAAAAGTAGTTTGGTGAAAAAGAAAAACGCTTTCAATATGTCAACATTACCAAGTTATATTACATAGGACAAGTTTAAATGTTTGATTTTCGCAAGCATTATGGAGGTTGCGGCAAATGATTTGCTTTTGTGGGCCACATAAAATGATGTGACGGGCCAGACGTGGGCCGTGGACCTCGAGTTTGATACCCGTGTCCCTTCTTGTGACTGGCAAACAAGTAAAGTCATTGGATCAGGAGTGGGCAATTAATTTTCCAAAAACTGCCGTGTGAGAAACTGAGACGATTGTCATTGTCATTCATCAAGCATGCTGAGATGAATTCTGTTCCTTTTTATATATTTATTTAAAACATTTAATGATATTGTTTTATGAAACTGCTAATTGTCCATACATGGAACAGTATGTTTTTAGAAAAAGCAAATAAAAATGGGCGGCCCGGTGGTCCAGTGGTTAGCGCGTCGACCTCACAGTGCAGAGGTCGTGGGTTGGATCCGGCCTTCCTGTGTGGAGTTTGCATGTTCTCACACCAAGTCCTCTCCTTGGATAACGCAGGATGTCTAAAAACCCGTTGTAAAATGCGGCTGTGGCGAAAAAGACTGGAAACGACTTCTTGCCATCTGGGGAACTCACTTTTATACAAAACACCACATAGGGAAAAGCATGTTTGTTTTGATTTATGGCCATTTCCTTGTTCCTTGCCAAATCCAACTAGTGAGGCCCTCATTATTCTTTTGTGAGCAATTTGTAACGTTTGACATTACATATCATATTGGAATGAATGTACACCTTTATGAAGACACCTAAGTGCCAGGAAATGTCTATCCAATGTGACATATTTTCATTATTTCATGTATAATATGCCCGCTCTTTTTTTAAAGAAAAAAAAATCAGTTTTATTCTTGACGTACAAACTTTGAGTAAATCACACCACAAGATGATGCATGACTGTCGATCACGTCGACATTTTGTGTGGTTCCATTCAAAATGATTGAAGGTCTTGCTTGTCTCCAGGAAATCCTGTTGACAGGTACCTCCCACCGAGGACAGACTCGAAATCCGGGCTCATGCAATTTGTGTGTAACTGAGAAACAAAGTGCGACACCGTATACTCACAAACTCCATGGCACTGTTGTTGGCAAAGAGGTCTTGGACCCTCACGCTCCAGTCGGGCCTGAGTTTGAGGTTTCCCTCGCACTGGGCCGGCTGGCAAATGTAGCAGCTCCAGGGGTCGACATCTTTCAGCACGCAAAAGGTTCCCCGTCCCACCAGGATCTCCACACAGTCCTTACAGAAACATCTGCCGTGGACAGCACACAACACAAATGGAGCTTTTGACACCAGTGAGCCGAGAGGAAGCTCAAAGAGCGGCTTTCCACTTGTTGAAAAATTCCAGCGGAAGCGTAACTTAGTTTAGTCATTACTTGCTTTTCACAATAAAATTAGAGCCAATATTAGCAAATGTGGAATGTGGGGAAAAAAAGAATAGGCTAGACGAGTCATTGGAAGAAAAAAAAATGTGGTTATAAGAGAGTAATACACCGGGTGTTCCCGGCAACACTAACTCTACTTAAAAATGTAAATGCTGGTGCCTTGAGCTCCGTTTACCTGCAGCAGCTGGCGTTGCCACAAAGAATGACCTCCGTGCCCCCGCAGCACACGGTGCAGTACGATTGATAGCCATCTTCATCGTAGCGATACAGTGTTTCTATGAAGTTCTCCTGCGGACAGTGAGCGCGATCAGCATTTTTTCAGTATACATACTTTTTGTAACATTTTTTATGGTGGTGTGCTGTGATTTTTTTTTTTTTTGTGGTGGGGGTGAGTTTGTTCAATAAAGGTTGTGAAACCTGATGTTAAAGGCAGAGGCTTTGCCAACTGCACCGGAACGGGTCGAGGCACACGTTGCACTCTGTCTTACCTTGCATTTGAAACAAAGACCGCCTTCAAACAATGGGTGCTGCACGACGATGTCAGCCGACCCGCAAGCCAAACAACAATCTGAAACAACAAGGCTGTCCTTTAGAATTTGGCATTAAACAAGAAGAGACAGTATAAGACAGAGATCATGATGCTCAAGCGGGACTGACCTTTGATTTTTGTGCCTTTGTCTTTAAGCCTCTCAATTAAAGTGTCTGCAAGTGAAATATCACAGTAAATCAGTCCAATGTAATAACAGTTGCAGGTTTTTTCACAACTACTTTTCATCATTAGAGCTATTTTTTTCAGTGTCACTGAATCGAGCCTCTTTGGGTTCATCTACGTATGGTTGTCGTGTGGCCATAGAATTGCATCACCGTGGTTCAGTGGCTCTGCGTCATCTTTTCTCAGTATCGCGACACACACATTCTACGACTTACTTTGACACTTTTTGTATTTATACCATGCGATATCTGTTCAAGTGTGAGGTGCCTAAACTTGTCTAACACTCTAACTAAATTATCTGTCTAATCTTTGTCTTCTATTCAAAAGATGTGCTCATCTCTAACACGATGTGATGCAACATCATCATCTACAGCTGGGTGAGACTCTCTTCCGTGCGTATCCATTGAAAAACATACTTGAGGAATATATTAGATGGTGGCAGGAAGCACTTGGATTCCGGATGACAAATAGAAATGTTCACAGCTGTCAATAAATGACATCCCGCAACTCTTTGACGGTGCGTAGATGTGTGTGCATGTTTTTTTTTGCCCGTGTGTGCCCTGCCATTGACTGATGACCAGTCCAGGGTGTACCTCACTCCTGTCTCCTAAGGTTAGCTGGGATAGGCTCCTGCTTGACAGCCAATCACGAGTGAGCCAAAGTGATAACTTGACTGACTGAGGATGAGCAGGTGGACGTACCTCTTGTGAAAATGTAGTTGGAGGTGCTTGCTCGACTCTTAAAAGCATGTTTCCTTTTCACAGGCGGCTGGTAGTCAGATTGAGCAGAGTCTGAATTGGACATTTGGACAGCATCTTGATCAACTGAAGGTAAGAAGACAGGGGGGGGAATGTTTGTCAGAAGCGTCTTTAGGAGAGAATTGTATGCAGTAGAAAGGTGCCCAATCTGGTGAGCTGGTGGCGTGCACACTTACCAGACGGTGCGAATCCCCGCGGTCCTGATGGCAGAAATCCTTTCACTGCCCAGTCCACCATCAGATTCAGTTCTTTTTCTTTATCGTCTTTTGCCTCTTCAAAGGACTTTTCAGAGCGTTCACTTGCCAGCTGCAGGTTATACTTGGGGATTAGCATGCACTGAATCTGATGTAACAAGCATTTTGCAGACAGCAGTCGTCTGGACGAATGTTATGTTCTCTTGGGCAGGGGGCACATTTGCCCGAGAAAAGAGAAAATGGTGGGGAGGAATCTTTTTAACCCCCCCCCCCCTCCCTCCATAAAAAGTCTTGAATTAGCAGCGATATACCGCCATTAATCATTTTTCACAGAAAACAAGGGCTGCCCCCTCCACATTCCTAAAAATCATCCATCCATCCATCCATCCATTTTCCGAACCGCTTTATCCTCACTAGGGTCGCGGTGGGTGCCGGAGCCTATCCCAGCTGTCTTCGGGCAGTAGGCGGGGGACACCCTGAATTGGTCGCCAGCCAATCGCAGGGCACACAGAGACGAACAACCATCCACGCTCATACTCATACCTAGGGACAATTTAGAGTGCACAATCAGCCTGCCATGCATGTTTTTGGAATGTGGGAGGAAACCGGAGCACCCGGAGAAAACCCACGCAGGCCCGGGGAGAACATGCAAACTCCACACAGGGAGGCCGGAGCTGGATTTGAACCCGGTACCTCAGCACTGTGAAGCCGACGTGCTAACCACTGGACTACCGGGCCGCTCCTAAAAATCATATTTTAAAATATTTTAAATACATTGGGGGGGGAAAAACAGTGAATAGGTTCATCGCAAGGTGCCAAACTGCAAGTATTCGGAGCTCCTCTGAATGAATTTACACATAACAAGGAAAAGGCAACGTGTTCAGAGAAAACAATATACAGAATAACCCTGGTGAATTTTGCGGGGGAAGAATAACTGCGGAAATGTTGCACACAAAATAACGGCAATAGATACATTTGTCAAAAGCAAGCCACTCTACTTTATAGACAGCGTGCGCAAACTAGAGGTGAACCATGTATTGTCATTACATCACTAGCTATATGTGAACATTCAAGATATTAATACCGTAAACGATATCGATTTTCAAGTGTGGCACTGGATGCCATTTTAGTCGCGGGTATTAAGGGGAAAGTTTATGTCACTGGAGGAACACTAAAAGAGAAGGAGGGAAGAGGAAGAAGAGCTATCCTATTGGGAACTCTTGGGGGAGGAAAACCATACAGAGAAGTGAAAAGGATGGCAGGAGATAAAGAAGAGGAGGAGGAGGACTGAAGAATGTATGTATGCCAAACAATGGTGCAGCTTCAATCACCTCCTTGGTGTCTGAACTGCTTCGCCCAGACTTGGTCTTCTTGTTGCGCTCCACCTTCACTGACCCTTCCTGTCTGGCTCTGCGCAATTGCTGGTCGGTGAATTTGGCGCGCATGGATATACTCTTGGCGTGCTCTTTGGGGTGCATCTTTCTCAAATGGTTGAACAAGTTTGTCGTGTTGCCCCTGCACGTTTTAACATTCCCCATGCACACTTTGCAGAGCACGAGGGCTTGAGCACTGTCATCTGGCTCGAAACCAAACCATTCCCAAATCACAGAGTATGAGCCCCTTTTGGGCACTAAATTCGCTTTGGCAGACATACTGAGTTTTGTGCGCAAAGGATAATAATTCACTGTTTGGTTTGTCCAATTACTTATGTTCCACTAAAGTTCTGTTTATTGTAAAAATATTTATGTTTACTGTTTGGTTTGACTGATTAGTTTTGTCCCACTAAATTATCTTTGACATACAGTACAAGTGTTGTACTGTGTCATGTTATAAAAGGTAATAATTGACAAGACTTTTTGGTGTGTCCACTTAGTTTCCCCTCCACTAAAATGAACTACATAATTCAGGATCGTAATTAAGTGTTTCTGTTTAGTCTTTGCAATTAGCTTTGCCCACTAAAACACACTTAATTCTGCTTTTTAAAACATAACAGTTTTACATTGTTTGCTTTGTCCAATTAGTTTTGTCCCACTAAATCGTCTTTGACCAACATCATGAAAATTATTTCATGAGGTAGTAATGATTTGCAGTTGCGATTTGGTTTGTCGAATTAGTTTTGTCCGACTGAAGTGTTTAAAAATCGGTTTATTCAAAGATAATCATTGACGAGACTGATTAGTTTGTCCATTTACTTTTGTCCAAATGTTACTGCAACCAATCAGGAATCAGTAAAGTTAAGTTCACGCGAATTGGGAAATTTTAAACTCGTCATGCTCAATCTCGAGTAGTGGGGACAGAAACAGATGACATGAAGGCACGAGTTGTAAAGGACTTCTTTCTCCGGCTTTCCTCCATGCGGACGACACGGCACTAAGACTTTACCCGTTTTTAAATCGGAAACGACACGTAAAACGATCGGAAAGATCAGCGCGTGAGTTCACCTTACTATTAAAGTTGGCGAGGACATGTCAATTCAAATTAGTCTAACACATGGAAATATATTTTCCATCAACTTTCATTGAAAATTGCAGCGATCGGTGGCTTTGTCTCCCTTCTTTGTCGGCCTTGAGAGCGCAGAAGTGGTCGAGGCTCTCCGGCAATCCGTTCCACGAGGCACTTGAACGCAACCATCCAGACTCTCGATGTTCGAATCGCGCTTCTTTGGAAAGGGACAAATTTGCGATGATGTTCTCAATTCGACCCTACTCAAGGTGTTTTTCTCAGTGGCCCCTCGGCGGAAGTGAGGGGAAAGGGCTGCCGGAAGAGTGGGTGGCTTGGGAGGGGGAGGGGGGTGCAAGAGACCCTGTGCAAAGGGGGGGTCGAACGGAATCGGACAAAGACTGGACTCGCTGCATTCTTTTTTCTGCTTTCGCTCCTTTTGACTCCAGCCAAAGGAACACGCTGGGTCGTGAAGTCACAAATTAACACCTCATGTTTGTGACTAATTGAAAATGCAGTTTGTTTATTTTTAAAATAGTATTGGATTTTATGATGTGGTCCACCAAAGCACATCAAATCTACTTTACGTTCTTTGCTGAATGGACTCATAATCCTTGAATCTCCAAAACCATAATTTATCAGGAAACAATCAAACCGGCACGTTTGAGTCATTCACATTGTGTCGTCAAGGAGAGCAAACCATTTAAATTGGTCAGGAATTTGTAAAAATAACACACACTCTCCAAACTCACTTGTCATCTATGGATCAACCGGAATTGCGCATTGATTGCACCGCAGTTTTGGTGGCCTGAGCCAAGGAAGGATTTCATAGACTTCATTGGGGCCTGCTCAGCCAGCGCTTGCGGCAAGACATCTCGTCAGCCCCCTGCAAGTCTGCTTCGGCCACTATCGGTACCGTCTCGCACATGGTCTCACATTTCACTCTATTTCATAACTGCTCTGCCCACGTCTCATGGAAAGTCTGTCATCGTCACTGTGGTGGATCGATTTTCGAAGCTGGCTCACTGCATTCCACCAACCAAGCTCCTGTCATCGTTGGAGACTGCCCAACTATTGATCAAGCATGTCTTCCTTATCCATGGAATCCCGGTCGATTTAGTCTCCGACTGGGGTCAAGAGTTCGGCTCACAAATCTGGAGAAAATTTTGTAGAGCCATGGGAGCAACTACCGTCCGCCAATCAATGGACAGACAGAAAGGGCTAATCAGGACCTGGAGGCTGGCCTTCGCTGTGTCTATATGCAGCAACTGACGTTGTGGGCTGCCCATCTGCCATGGGTGGGTGATGCCCTCATCTCGTCTGCCACCGGTCTGTCATTGTTCATGTCAGATTATGGCTATCAACCCCCTCTGTTCCCGTCTCAGGAGGGTCAACTTAACTCAACTGTATTTATAGAGCACTTTCAAACAGACATTGCTGCATACAAAGTGCTGTACATGGAGCAACTAACATATATACAAGGTCAGGTGGACCTTCCCTCTCACATACTGTGGAGGGAGACCAGAGCAGCTCAGTCTGCAATCGGCGATCAGAGACGATGTCCGGGACCGGGCCACCTACCAACCGGGATCTACATCTGGTGGGGTCTTCACATGAATTAGGGCCATTGGACCTTTCTAGGTGGAGGCTGTCATCAACCCCGTTTCCATGCGATCCTGTCGCCCACCTACCTTTAAGCTCCATCCTGTGTTCCACATCTCCCTGCTGAAACTAGTTGAATCATGTCCATCCGCCCCTCCACGCCTTTTCGACGGTGACCCGGTGTACACAGTGAAGGAGATTTTAGACTCCAGGCATTGGGATGCACTATCTGGTCGACTGGGAAGGTTTTGGGCCAGAGGGTATGTGGGGTCCCTGCTCCTGGATCTTGGATTCCCTCCTTTGGGACTTCCACTCAGCACGCCCATCGAAACCAGGCGGTCCGCTGGGGGGGGTGGGGGTCCGTTGAGGGGACTGCCATGTCTTGATCTGTTTGTTTGTTTTGGTTTACAGCTCCAGCTGGAGCGGAGGGCGTTCCCATCAGCGATGCAGCTGTCTTGCATTTTGTAACCAACCTCCTGGACTAATCAAGGACTGCTTTGCGCTCATGTCGCTGTCAGATTATTCGCCTCGCTCTTGTTCTACGTACCAAGTGCAATTTTCTCGTCAATCTTGTTCTCCGTTTTTGCCATAGTCTTAGTTATTGTTATTGTACTATTTAGTTTCTTATTTCTAGCAGTCTATTTTGTGTTTCATTCGTTGGATTTACTTTTCCTTTTGACAAGCAATTTACGTTGTTCATTTTTTCCCCTTGCCTTGTGCATGCGCGTTTTGTTATCCAGGGTTTTGCTGGCCCTGCTGGACAGCAATCCCATTTGGACTTTGTCGGTCTTGTGACCTTTGATGTAAGTAAACGGGTTTTTTTTTGTCAAGAGATTTTTATCCTTGTCTACATTTTTGGGATCCACCCTTTTCCGGGTTATTCCGGAACGTGACAGACAGCAGGTTGATTTTACTCTCTCACCTCGATGACCTGGAAGATGGCGACCTTGTAGTTGGCCACGCTGGCAAATGAATTTTTGCAGAAACATTCTGTGAAATCCCGAAAAGGCATCAAAGCTTCCGTGTGGATCTGTGAAAGAAAGTCCGTTTGTGTAGACTTGAGATTCATTTCTGCAGCACATTAATATAATTAAAATAGCTCGGCAGCTCTCAAACCTTGGAGAAGGTTCCATCTCCAAACCATTCGACCCGCCGCAAACCTTGTGGTGAAAATTTGGTTTTCCAAGGAATCACCAAGCCGGGCCACCAAGAGAAGCCCTCCACTCTCCCCCATATGAGCTCTCCGGTCAAAAAGCCTTTCCCATCCTGGGTGGGGGAATCAAGTGTTTTAAATTTGATCTCAACAGCGCTCAAGATATTTTCAGTGTTAAGTCCAACTGTCTTTTGAACTTTTAGACTGACCTGGTAATTGGCTTTCCGTCGCCCTTTGTGCGCTTTATGCCTGGGTGACGTCTTTTCCGCCTGAAAGTTAGGGGAGAAAAAAAATCATTTATCAAAAGTTGACCAAATGTGTGCATTGCTAACCTGAATTTGTATTTGTTTGTTTATTTAAAAAAGGGGGGAAATATTTTCATCAGACCAGTACGAAACTTTCTTGCGTATCATTAGTTACAGATTGGTTGTGAGCCCCCTGGTGGTATATTCATGACACTGCAAGATACAAAACTCCAAGTGCACAAGTGAACAAATAGAAAAAAAGAAATTGGGTGTGTGTGAATAGTACAACTTAAAAAACAGTAAGCTCTGTTTCATGATGTGATGAAGCTCTTTTATCGTAAACCTTGATGGCTTTGTAATAGAACTGTTTCATGGACTTTCATAATTGTTTGTGAAACAAGATTCCCGGTGGGAGAAGATTTTCTTTTGCCATATCAGCTGGGGGTTTTTTCGGTGTTAATTGTGTTCCTGGCTTTTTAATTTTATTTCTTTTTTTTTTTTACATGTTTGTTGAAGGTGAGTTGTAAGTCCGAAATGACTGAGAAGTACTGTTGTTGTTCATCTGCAATTTTTCACTGGCCAATGCCATCGATGTCTGCCGCAGTGTTTCATGGTTTCCATTTGCGGTGACACATTCAAAGGTGTCGGATTCCTTTGAGCTGCAACAGTACATTTGCGACAGTGGCAGTAACGCAACAATCACAGTTCCCATCACTGCACTTACAAGTCTGGAAGCGACGTCGCCATCAGCCTGAAACACTGTGCGCGCTTGTGGCTTCTGGCGTAAACTGCAATGCCAGTCAAGACCTCCCCTCGCGGCCCCCTGAGGGATAACCAATTATACCCTAAGTTGGTGGTCGGAAATCAGACAATATTGCATATGCATACAGCCTAAGCATGTTTGGCACGCTATTTGACACAGGAGCAACATGACAAGTGGCCACCATCTTCCGAGATGGAACGAACACTTCAAAAAGCTTGAAAATCCTACCCCCCCAAATTTTTTTTTTTTAAGAGATGGGGAAAAAAGCGATTCTATTCCATTTATGCCATTGACCGGTAGGCTGAGTTTTTAGAACAAGTGAAACCGTTTGAACCATTTTGACACGTTTACTTGGAGAAGCCATCGCAATTTCGGCCTGTGCGAGCTTATTGGTGGGAAGTTTGTCAGCCAATCGGAGAAGGGCTTCCACAAGTACAAACCAAACCCAAGGGTCCAAGATATATATCGGGAAATCATCAAGTTGTACTGTATGACTCACAGTTGGAGGCATTTTTGGAGCAGCTTTTCATTATGTAAATCCGGACAAAAACATTATCCCCCCCCCCGCCCCCCCACAAAAAAAAAACAGACTGGTGAGTTAAAGCTTGTTATACATAAATAATTTTCCGACAAATGCCACAGCACTCCTAATAATCTCCCACAGCACCCAGGTTAAAAAGTGATGTCTGAGTAGCAGTCCCTAACCAGCGGGTGCCAAATGACATTTAATGTTCACAAAATGCATCCATTTCAGCCATCACACACAGTTGACAGAATGGTAGGAAGATCGCATAAGTTGTATTTGAAGAGAAGAAAAGGAAATGTACCCTTTTGCCAGAATCGCCGTTCTCTCCAAGAGGGCTGTCATGTATGTTCAGGTCTAAGGAAGTCAAGAAAAACAGACGCTATCATCGTGTTCATGACACGATATTCCCTTCCAGTCTCCTCAAAGTACACCTGCACCAGTATGACAGCTTGCCGTCACTGGCTTGGCATTCGGATCCTTTGCAGACAAACATTTGGCGTGTCTAGTGCATAGGTGTCAAACTCAAGGCCCGGGTGCCAGATGTGGCCCATCACATCATTTTAAGTGGCCCGCGAAAGCAAATCAAAGATGACAACTTCCAATGACCCTTGCTAAAATCTGTACCAAAATCTCAAATTTTCATATGTAATAAATCAGTGACATATTGTAAACACTGTCTTGTGACCAAACCCATCATTACAATAGTATACGACAGAATAAAACGTTATTCTTGACTTCTTTGTGTAGTTTTAGTCATAACAGTCCTCTAAGGGAAACGGTAACTATAATGTGGCCCGCAACAAAAATGAGTTTGACACCCCTGGTCTAGTGTGACTCTTGCAAATATTTGTACATGGAGATTTTACTCGGCAAGGAATATACTTACTAGACCATACTCGTGCTTCTTACCTTTTAACTTTGTAAGGGCGACGTGACATGGCTTTAAATATCTCATATAGACCTCATTCGGTTCTGAGAATAAAACGGAATAAATATGATGACACTTCAATAAGCAGAGATCCAAAATCATTGCATAGCGCCATTTTTTGTTTGCTTTACAAGCTACTTTTATACATTTTTTAAAAAGCTGGACAATGTGGTCAATTAGATTCAATACAAAATGAATAAATTCAAGGGTGGCATCGTCGTGTCTCCAAAAACATTTCAAATGAAACAATTTCAAAGAGTTCAAAGACAATGACACTCACTGCAGTTTTTTTTTTTAACTTACCAGTGACTGTGTTACCTTGTGGGATTGTTTGCTTTTCGGGACTGTCTGACATGCGTTCACCGTTGCTCTCTATTGAGCATTCACTGTCAAACTGAGATTCGTCATCTGCAATTCCCGGGGTCTCACACTGGAAATATGAGCATTCAATTAAAAATGCACAGAAAAGAATCAAGTGATGCATACTATGCGGCGTAGTATCACGTGTCTTTAAATACCATCCCCAGCCGAAGTCGTCCCATGCAGAGCGTACCGAACAACATCAGCCCTGATGAGTACCGTATTGTAGTTTGACAAGAGTTTTGCAATGACGCCGTGCATGCATGTGAAAATTTGAATCTCCGGTGTAGAGTAATTTTGCTTTCATCGTGAAATACGAAACGACGAAGGAGTGAAAATTGACGACGGATGTTTTACTGTCTGCAAGCGCTGCTTGATATGTGATGTATGAAACACAAGCAGTCTAACCAAGCTTCTCTCGTGTTTGTCATAGAGGTGCAATAATTGGTGGATTCATTACCAACTGATTATTAGTTGACAACTATTTTGACAATCACTTAGGGCCATTCTTTAATTTAAAATCAGCCAAAATACTTTGCATTCCCTGGCAATGAAATGGTTGTGAGGGAATGCAAAGTTTTTTTTTGTCTTCTTCCATGTCACTTAGGACATGGCAAAAAAGTCTTCTTCGGTGTCCTTGTTGAGCATCGCCAAACTAAATATTAAGAGTGTTTCTGAATCAACTTAAAAGGCACCTTTATTTTGTTCAGTGGCTCAGCTTTCTTGAGTTCACAGTCCAGATCAGCAGAGTCCAGTCTTGTGCTGCCTAGGGAATTGAAAATGCGATTCCATTTCATGCTGTGCTCAAAAGTAGAAGCCACAACCTCGTGTTACTGTCACAGACGATGGCGAAGAATGAAATTACTTTTTGTCGGGCGCTTGGATGGCAGATACAGGCTGATGTCACGGTTGTTCCGAGCGTTGACGGCATCGTATTCTTCATCCGTCACGTTGGCCGTGTAGAAGGCTTTAAACCATAACAGGAACTCTAAGTTGATTTTAAAATCCCCTCTTATGAGTCCATCAGATGGAATGCTCTAAAGGAAAAGAAAATGTGACACATTTTAGCTTTCGGACTGAAAAGCCTGTCCTGGCATCCTCAGGTGAAATATCACAATCGGCACCCCCGACAATCACGGATGGGGTTACGCTCCAGAGCAGCACCAATAATCAAGGAAAGCAGCAACGTAGAAATACTCTATTTTAATACACTCTGGAATTTTTTATGGCATTTCAATCATTTCAAACGTACGGTCTTTAAACACACTTTTAAAACAATATGAATATGTTTCAAATGCCCCAATTAAATTTTTTGGGGGCACCTGAGTCAGAGTCATAGGACTCTATTTTCAGAGACGGCGCAGGTGTGTTTGGTGTAAAAACAGACGTGTCTTCGTTTTGGTGCCCAGGCGTGTCTGGTTTACCATTTTGGGGAATTTGTCCGGTTGCGCCATGCTGGGCGTTCAGGTGGTCTGCAAGTGTTTTCTTTTACACGTCACATGAGAACTATTTTGTCGCTTTACGGCCTTCATAGGTTCATAAAATGATTGAAACTGATTTTTTTCGCCCGATGCCAGATCGGGTGAAAGTCATGTGTTTGGATTTCCAATCACATGGATCGGGACATCTCTAATTTAATTACATAGTGAGAGAGAGCAAAAGCAAAAGATAACATAAAAACAAATGGTACAAATAATGTCAAAAAAATAGAGGAACAGGTGCAACAACACCCAATGTTTCACAACTTTTCACAATTTAAAGCAGCAGTGGTTCAAATCAGGTAAACAGATCAAATATATTATTCTCGAATTTGGAACATTTTCAACAGTCATTCTTTTTCACCCTGTGCCCATCAGATGAACATCAAATGATTGGCACAACCCTGTTTTTTAGTTTAATACATAATAAAAAAATTCCTTGATTATTATTTCTCTTTAAAAATGAAAAGGGATAATGCTTCATTGAGATTAAGGGGGCGTTGAGAGAAAACAGCTTTTGGAAAAGCATTGCAGTCGATCTTTGCTATTTGCAGGAGAGAGAGAGAGAGACCCGCAAATGCCAGCCGTGGAAATCCGCGTGGAACTGACGGCCACCGAATTACATGTGGGGAATCTTTTTTTTAATTCAGCAAAAAACCCCCAATAGGCGCCCCACCGCAAAATTTCAAAAAAAACGGCGATAAACTGTCGTTGCATATTTTCCCCCAAAAGCATGGGGTGAAATGGGGAGGGAAAAAATTAATTGAAAAAAAATTAAAAAACGAGAAATATGTGAAGCCGCAGATGCGGGTGTTACTGTACAAAATTCCCCACAAAAAGGGCCAGTTGAACAATTCCTCTAATATGAACTCTTCAACTCAAGTGACCTCAACTCATCTTTATCGAAGCAAACAAACGCCGTACCCTTGTGATGTGGTTCTTGGTGAAGGCTTCTTGAAGGAGACTGAAGTTGTGCTTGCAGTCATACTCAGCCTGTGCATCAAACTTCACCTTGCTCATGTCTATGGAACCTGGGATGACGCAATCCATGATTTGGCAGTGACAAGCGCCTGAAAGATAAATGTAATACAAATGGCAGCAATGTGAGTCCACCATGAAAGCGTTTTTGGAAAGGCGGCCATTTTGATCTGCTGAAATGAATACGAACCTGAAGAAATGTGCTGCAGCTCCTGGAATTTGGTCTTCAGAAGAGTATTGAGCCATGTCAGCGAATTTAACTCATCCGTCTCATCTGGGATTGAGTCTGGGCTCACGATCACTTGCTTACTCATCTTGCTGATTGTCAGGAAGGGAAAAGATGACAACTAAATGAACAACGATGTAGAGAAATTTCATCCCCACAAATACAAGAGGACTCAGAATACTATCTTTAGACTAGGGCCTGACCGGTATTGATTTTGTTTGTCATTTTTTATGCCTCAATGCATTTCATTCATCAATTATTTTCGCTATAGATAGTATTCACTGACCTCATAGGTACGTGTACAGTAATCTCACGAATAAGCGCCATTTTACAGGTCAAGCCTAATGCATGTCAGTCATACCTCATATACCGTAAAAGACACCGGAGCGTTGAAATGTCATTCCTCAAGGGCCCATGGTGCAAGTGTTAAACAGTATGTGTAAAATGAGTTTAGACTAGTGGAGGTGCATTGAACATATTATTGTAAAGGAATTTTCTGACTTGACTTAGAGAGTGGATGATGCTCTTTTGCCACATACTCATCCAGTTTGCTTACTTCTTCATGGTTGCGCCGGTCTCACGGAAACTGTCGGCCTTGCCTCGGAAGTCTGCTGGCTGTTTTTGGCCCGCTGGTGTCTGTGCTCTGATAAAGAGGCGGTTGCGTTGCATGAAGCGGTAACACCAAGAAGGTCCTCCCGCAAATTCACTAACATTCATCTCCTTGGCAACTACCAGGGCGTGGAGACGTAACTTAGTGGTTGACAAGCCTCTCCCGGCAGCGCGTTGGTCAAGCGCCCATCTATGAACTCGTTCCTCCAGCTGTGGCCATCTTGCTTTTTGCCCGCGGTTAGCTCTCTGCGTTTTCTTCATTGCAAGAAGAGTAACCTTCGCTTTTCGCCATGCCCTCACAACAGCCTCACTCACTCCAAACTTTCTTCCTGCTGCCCGATTACTGTTTTTGACGGCGTATTTCACAGCTTGCAGCTTGAACTCTGCAGGATATGATTTTCTTTGGGCCCCCATTTGTGTTCAGTCTTTCTCAGTTGTCTTTCCGGCACTCTTTACTGTAAATTAACTTTCAGTGGTGCAGGAGTAGCAGATACTTGTAGTTGTTAACATTTATGAGCATGTGTAATGATATATATTTTTTCGACTGGAGCAATTTGTAGTCCCAAAAATACGGTGCACATCATGAAGTTGACCTTGCCTTTAGAAGCGGCCGTGTGTGACGGGTGCGACTGCGTGCCTTATAATTCCAAATCCTCTATTGTTTGTCAGGCTGTCTGTATGGTAATGAGAAAGAAAGAGAAAGAAAACCTGACAACTTTGCATGAGCCTTTTCACTTACAATATAGGAAACCCCAAAAGGGTGATATGGAGAGTAGGGCTGGATGATTGGGGGAAAAAAAATCATGATTATTAGAAGGAATCTTTATTGATTTCGAAGCTTTAAAAAATGGTGTCCTTAAATTTTGAGGAAAAGAAAATTAATTGAATATTTGAAAAATCCATTTTAAATATACTGTAACTACAAATATAAATAACTCTGATATAATAACTAGAAAGAAAATACATTTGTAAGAACGTAAAATAAGAACATACTAAAATGATAGCAATTGGGAAAAAAACAATCAGAACAAATACCGTCTGTTTCTTCGCGTTTTGGCCTCTTGGGGCATTGCAGTGCCGTGCAAGGATGGAGTACACGCTTGGAATTAGAACAGAATTTGTGATTAATTGATTATTAATTGATTGAGAGATTCTTACTGACTTCTAAAATGGAGGAAAAAACGGGAACAGAAACATGGAGGAACGTGAAACGGAGCATTAATGACATTCTGAGAAGCACAATATTTTCCGTCCACATTCTTATTATAAGGGAATTGTTTTATGTTGTGTGTATTTTGTGTGTAAAGTGATTCCATTATTGTGAAAACTTCTAAATGATATTGTAAAAATGATCTTGTGTGTGTGTGTGTGTGTTTGTATATAGTGTGTAAATTAATTTTATTGCTGTGCAAAGTTAGAAAAACTGATATTAAAAATAAGTGACAGTACAGTATTTGTTTTTTTACTTCAACGTAACTAAAGGCGATCAAACTGTATTTCTACTTATACCTGATCTTTTTCCCCACGAGTGTTTTAGCGTGTTCTTGTGGGAGTGGGGGGGGGGGGGTGAACGAAGGGCATTAACCTTTTGCACTTTGTTAGAATTTGTCTTTCTGCAGTTCAGACTTGCGTGAAATTACGAGCAGATCTGCCACATCGAATGTGGCGGACGCGCTGACCTACCATCGTACCGTGCCAGCTCACTCAAAACGCCTAGTTCAAGTATCGCGAGGTTGAATACGTTTTGACCGCAACCCCCGCGGCCCACCAGTGCAGTGTTATTATGAACCCCACTGCTTTTCCAGGCAGGACGCATTCTACGTGTGTGATTAGCTGCAGGACACATTCCGCGGCAATATGATTGGCTGCTGCATCTCGACAAGTTACGACCAATTGCTTCCTGGCGCGAAAAGAAAAATCCGATTTGAGCGTTGCAGCGTTATTGTGAATCCAATCGAAACCACCCTTACCCTAACGGTAACCCAAACCAGCTTGATTATTTTGATTCTCTCCAAACCTGTCCCTATTTGGAACGTGCGTCTCGCGGCACCCTGCCTACAACACTAGTGGGATTTGTAATAACGCCGGTGACCCCATCCAAAAGGAGAAAATTAGGGAACTAAAGATTAACTTGAGTCGAAGTTGACAACGCCTTGTAAAAAGTTGTACAAGCGAACGGTGCAATGCTTCTATTTTGTGGTTCTCTCTAATTGCGTGAAGTGAAGTGATAAAATGACTGGTCGCCAAACGAAGTCCGCAAGACAAGCGGCCACAACTACACGTGCATGCACGCGTTATTAAACAGACTTTCAGGAACGGAACACAATGAAAAGGACAATGCAAATTCCCATTTCATTTCTGCGATTCAAAGTACATTTCTCTCCGAGTTGGTATCGAAATGCAAACGTTGTTTTGTGTTTTTGCATGTACCGCTGGTCGGTTCTTTGTTATGGAAGCGATCAATTCGGTGCGCTTCACGTGGAATTCAACAAGCAGGACAATGGAAACGAGGCACCATCAATGCTTGCTTGGATCAAAGTGTCGCTTGAAATAATGGCGCGAGACTTACCGTTGCCTCAGCTCCCTTCCTCCGGGTTAAATGTGGCTCTGTACCCTAACACTCGCCGACGAGTCCCAGCCGGAAGTTCTTAGGGCTCACCGGTGGGACGTCCTCGCTAAGCGATGCAGCGCCGCAGAGGAAGAACAAAACAAAATAAAAAAAAAAACGCAGAACAAGGGAACTGACTGGCTCTCTTCTTCTTTTTTTTTTTTTGCTAGGTCGGCATTGTCGAAACTAACACACAAGTGTGTCTTCTGGAGGAATTTCGTGTGCATGTACATTTCACGAGATCATCATTGTCAGATAGATGTTGTGAAGACAATTGCTGTGATAGAAGTGTTGTGACTCTCCAGACCGGTCTCGAGACAACATTTTGGGCGTCTTGGTCTTGTTTCCACCTGGAACTGGCCTGACTCGATTTTCCGTCGAGAACAGCACTGATTTGCTATTCTTCAACTTCGTGAATGTGATAATAAGGAGAAAAAGCGAGGCTTACTCGGTAAAACAACAAATAGCTTCAATTAATGTGTGGCTTCTTAAGCTTGTGTAAGCTTATGTTATATTATT
Organism: Hippocampus abdominalis; assembly: GCA_018466805.1. Classification (NCBI taxonomy): domain Eukaryota; kingdom Metazoa; phylum Chordata; class Actinopteri; order Syngnathiformes; family Syngnathidae; genus Hippocampus; species Hippocampus abdominalis. The sequence goes on along the minus strand of CM031694.1, from coordinate 9,109,914 downwards.
AATTATCATTTTATGTTTGAGCATCATATTATTTCATGTTAAGCATACCTAAATTATATTCTGTTGTTTAATAATTGCTTAGACATGTTTTTATGTTGATAGGTTATGATTGGCTGTTCAAGTAAGAGAAGCAGGAAGTGGTTTTAGTTACGAGAGTTGTGTTCTCGAACGTCGAACACCTCAATTTACACTTGTGACCACCCCCGTCATGAATGCAACCATGCGGTGTTAAGAAAGTTATGAATCGTTAAAAGTCATCAAAATACATTTATTCATGACCAACGTGTTAATTCAAAGAAACAGGCGCTGCAATTTCAGGCATTAAAACAGAAATACGTCGTAGTAAGTTAAAACATTTTAGGCATTAAAACAGAAATACGTCACAGTAAGTTAAAAACCAATCAGAACAATTCGGATTGTAGGAATGTGTCCAGCCCTTATTTAAATCAACATTTGCAGCAATATCTTCCCAGTAACCTCACTCCCCACCCTCAGTTGCGTGTGAGTACACGCACAGCTAACGACGATACGTGACGTAACCATAATTGAAATACCACTTTTATTCCTCGTCCCAAGTTTAGCCATTTTTATTGTTGATACGGCTTCAAAATAGTAAATCTGTGGGTGATTTGCAACGCAAGGTGAAACTTAATTAGGTGCAGCAGGCGACCAACCGCGCTCCATCATCAGCAGCTCTCTTAGCTCCAACTTTTCTTTGAAAATGATGATAAATCGGTCCTTCAGTGAGTACAAATAGCGGTCACCACTTCCTCCTTTCCTCTGCGTGTGGAGGACGCGACACAGCCTATGCATAGACCATGACCTTATCATGACCTAATCAAGGAGACGCAAATACAGTACATCTCTCATTCAGTGGACCGTTAATCATGTTGGCTAATGATTGTATCCAAGTCAAACAGTTGAGGCAGAGTTTTCAGTCTTCCCAGGTGGAGGGAACCCTTACTAGAGAGACGTTTTTCTCAGGAGCTTGTCATAATTCAATCCTAACTACCACATGTATCCCTTTAAATGTGTTAGGAATAAAACATTGGCCAATTTTTCAAGTATCAAAAAGGTTATTGTTAGGATTACAAATTCATATTTTATGAGAGAAAAACTGTTGTGGTATTATGGGTTGAGAACAAGGGCAGAAAGTTAAATTTCCCCGTAAGGTCCCCCTCGTTTGAGAGCCACTCAATTTTGACACTTCTTGTTGGCTATCAGATGTTAGGCAGATGTTGGTTAAGATAAGGCAAGAGCTGATCAGCAGTTCAACAAGTAGGAGTTTCACACGCGCACGCACGCGCGCACACATTCCTTGATCGTGTCGGCTACCTCTGGGCCCCTTTGAAGGGTCAGAAGAGAAGAAAGGGTTGCAGGGGAAAAAAAATACTCGGCTTGGAATTCACTTGCACCTTGGGAATTAGAGGCTCTGTGCAGGGCAGCTTCAACGCCTTCTGTGACTTTTTGCATTTTTGATGAGGATAGAAACTAGAAACTCCGTGCACACTGCTGCCTTTGCAATTTTTAAATTCATGCTGACCGTTTAGATGAGATCACCCAAATTGGGAAACGCTGCATTGAGGCACGACTGGAACAAGACACTGGATAATTTTCACCAACAGAGGGCAGTAAAAATGCATTTGTAAATTATTTAAATGGAATACGAAGCACCTGATTTCCTAATCTGTCGGGTCACACTGGAAAAACGATGAACGATGGGACGAAACTATTTTTTAAATTTCCTCTTTTAACCTCTTTTTATCCACGTCAAACAACTAAGAACCGATTCTTATTTGCAATGCTGACCTGGCTGCATATACCAGAGTCAAACAAAGCAAAATCAAAGAAAATACAAACACAGGGCATACAAATGAATATTCATCCATCCATCCATCCATCCATCCATTTTCTGATCCGCTTCATCCTCACAAGGGTCGCGGGGGGTGCTGGAGCCTATCCCAGCTGTCTTCAGTCAGTAGGCGGGATACACCCTGAACCGGTTGCCAGCCAATCGCAGGGCACACAGAGACGAACAACCATCCGTGCTCACACTCACACCTAGGGACAATTTAGAGTGTTCAATCAGCCTGCCGTGCATGTTTTTGGAATGTGGCAGGAAACTGGAATATCCAGAAAACACCCACGCACTCCACACAGAAAGGCCGGAGCCGAAATCACCTCTGCAATGTGAGGCTGACGTGCAGACCAGTTGAACACCGTGCCGCCCCATCCAAATGAATAATGATTAAAAAAAAAAAACAGTGTTACATATACATATAGTCCCCAAACTTTTTTGACCGAAGATCAACTTTTCGATCAACCAACCTCCCGCGATCGACCCGTTACACACGCACGCCACGATGAGGAACAGTCTGACGTGGAGGCATGCGACCCACTTTGGCAACCTGTAAACTATCGTAGCTCACGTGTACCGTTTGAAAATGCTTCCCTCGCCCCTCTAGATTCCTATTCTTTGCCTGTGCCCTCGGTGAATTGTACACGAAATAAACTCTGAATGAGAATAATGATAACGATAAAAGATATAGCGCAACAGCTCCGATCACGAGCTGGAATTGCAGACTGCTGGGTGCTAACAACTTACGGTGACAGTTCACGTGCCACCGTAGGTTAAAGATTTACCTGCTTGATTTTTTGGGAGTTTTTTTGATACTTATTGTGAAAATGAGACTGATTGGATGATTACGGTGCAGTGTACATTAACACAAAAACATATATTACTAAAATGCACAAAGACACACAAATGGTTGTTTGTTTTTTTCTCCTCTACACCCCTCGCGATCGATTTGGGACCAGTCCGCGAGCTACCGGTCGATCGCGATCGACGTAATGGGTACCCCTACATTACATCATAGCATATGATTATGTCGTATGTAGTAGGCCTTGTAGTAGTAATAAGTATGAGTAGATATAGAATGTAATTTAGAGTGTGTCACAAAAATGAGTACGCCTTGCATATTTTTGTAAATATTTTATTCCATCTTGTCATGGGACAACAATGAAGAAATGACACTTTGTTACAATGTAAAATAGTCCGTGTACAGCTTGTATTAGAGTGCCAAATTACTTGTAGTGTCTTTTAATTACAATGTCATTTACTATCTCGTCAGAAGACGCAGTGAGCAGGATTTTATTTGGACCTCTTTGCCAAGAGATGAGTCATTTAGGTTTGGTGCAGATTTTGTAACAATTTGATCTTTGTTTTAGATTTTGCCTCTTTTTATTTGGGAAGGCGGGGGGGAGGGGTCAATGCATAATCTCAGAGTTTTTCTCGTTTCTGCCATTTTCAGTCCCTGTTGGCTTAATTGGCAAATTGATTCAATGTTTTTGTTCATGCTACACGCAACGCATGTCCTAAAGCGCCGAGAATGCAACCTTGTTGAGCCTTCATGAATCACAATTTGACTTTGCCCCTCCAGCGTTGCTACAGAGCATGAAGGAGCTGTTTTTTTTCTACAGGGTTGTGCCTTTAGGCCATGTGTAAAACTTGAAATTGCTCTCAGATACTTGTGAGACTGAGGCAGTGCCACCAAGACTTTTTTTTTTAGCACCCATCATACTTCTTGATCGTCAAAGTGAGCGTTTGCTCTCCAAATGTTCATTTGCTGTTTTATTTAAAGGTGTACAAAATGACGCAAACATCGGACTCAAATCGTTGAGGAATGTGCAAACCTTTGTCTATACAGCATGCTAACCCTGCACCACTGACACAAATGAAATAACATTCTGAAACAGGGTTGTTTGTGAAACATTCCAGGAGTACCATTTGCATTTTGCACTATCCCCATCTATTTGCTGAAAAAAACAAAACACCTACAGTATTTGTGGTTTTGAGCGCTGCCTGACTCTAAGTGCTACAAGGTGGTGCAAAAGTCCTGTCTGTCCCAGTGAGTGCAGTGGTGCTTTGAGATAAGGGTGAAATAAAAACAATTCCATCTGGTTCAAGTCACTGGCGGATCACTTGGCCTCCTGACCTGGAAGTAATTGCTTTGTGTTGTTATGTCGAAGGATGAGGCGGAAGTCAAACTTATCATATTAATGTGAAGTTATCACTTTGAAACATGAGATTTATCACATTCAAAGGTGAAAATTGGCACACCAACAAAATTAAGCACGTATGTCAAGTCACCAATATAATCCGGCTTTCTCCCCACTCCGTGCTCACACACACACACACACACACACACACACACACACACACACACACAGAACGGCGTTTCTCTCTCCATCTTGGGCTAACACAAATCTTGTCAGTCTGGTGCAGTGGCATTGAGCTCCACTGTTGACAGTCTGAACCTTACTGCCACATTATCGCCCATCTCCTTTCTTTCCGCTTTGCTCTCTTCATGATTAACCAGACTTACCACCCTCCATGCTCTGTTGTTTCCTGTTACTTGGTTACCAGTTGCCGCGATTTACTGGGCCGTTTGTGTTTCCATGGCGACCGTGCCAATTCTGTCGTCTCCCGATGGCCCGTAGCCACCCCGGCCGGCCGGGCCTTGACCCGCAGCTCGCCGGCCGTCTCTCCTCCCGGCATCCGTGCCTCACGGTCCCACCGGGATGTCAGTGCGCGTTGGCGTCATCCACGCCGGTGCCCCTCGCTCACCGCGGCAGACTGGAAATCCGGCTCGCGGAGGGCCCGGGTTACGCTTGTCTGGGCAGACAAATTCAAATTCGAAAGAATAGACATTAAATGTGCACTCAGCTTGTGGCCTCTGCGCAGCTTCATTTGCTCTCACGTCGAGCATGACGTCAGGTCAGAACATTAGCAGAACGCTATCGCTTTGAAACATATTATCTCCCGCAATGACCAACTCCAAAATGCCGCAGTAGTGCACTAGGCCGGAAAGCAAATGTCTTGAATGGAAAGGTTAATTGCTCAACTATACTTAAATTTACTGTACTGGATTTCAAAAAAAAAAAAAATTGAAGCCACTGTAACATGCAGTTTAAACATTTAATTTAGTGATTCTTTCAGACACCACAAGACGGAGCCATTATACGAGTGATACTCATACCACATTTTGAGACCACTAGTTCAACTTGTCCAAATCCATGGATTCAGCTTCCCAACAGAAAATATTCTCCAATTTCTTTAGTCCACCATGAAGGCAGACTGATTTGTGGTGATGGGTCAATGAAGCCTCCTGTAGCATTGCAGCACATTCGGCAAACTGTGTTGCTCTGTCAACACTGTTACTCTGTTGCTTAATACGGACAACTGCTGGATCTGACACATAATTGCATTGTAGGTTGCTGAATATTATTGAGGTATGCTTCTATTAAATTGGACTACCGGGCCGCCTGTGCTTAAATATAGGAAAGTAATCAAACAAACACATTCAATCAAATAGCACGTGTACATCAACATGAAGTAAAAATGGTATGAATACAAAAGTTTAAAATATTTTGTATTATGGTATGTTTTTTTTCCAAAAATCTATTTATTAAAAATGACACCGTTTTTCCAGGAAAAAAATAGTCTGAATTAGATTTTTTTTTTAAAAGAATCAAGAAATGATACAATGAGACAAAAAGATAACGGTGAGAATTTTAAGAATAAGGTCCGAATTCTGAGATAAAAGTGAGAATCTTGCCAACCTTGTTTTTTTCCTTCACTGGTCCTCATTCTCTTGCAGATTTTTTTTTCTTCAAATCAGACAATTTTTAGGAGCATGAACGTGGAGGAAATGTGAACATCTAATCTAATGCATGTGCTTTTGTGTGGGATGGGGTCAGCAGACGGGACACAAAAGGGCTGCAGTTTTCACTTCCACCTTGAGGAGGCAGTAGTGGTCAGGTTGCATGAAATCACGTGGCGACATCAAGAAAGGGACAGGCAGCGTCCACATGTCATCCTTAGTGAGGCCGATTCCTCATCACGCGCCGTCAGGGTGTGTGCCACGCATTGTCTTCACTTCAACACTCATGGCTTCACGTCACTCTGATTCTTTGCCCCCGTTTACCGGACCCCCGCTGCTGTGCAGTGTCCAGGATCTCTCACAGAGGTTGTGTGATGAATTAATAGTTAAGCTAAATACGTAACCTATAGGTGTGACTGTGACTAGGTTCTGCTAGAAACAAAACCTGTTCATTTTTATGGGCTAAAACAACATTCATCTGAAAAAACACATTTGCTCAATTACCTTTAAAGTGATTATACTTGTTGCTACATTTGTCTTTGTTTTTGGCCCTTCGCACTCCAGCACCCAGCTTCCTCTTCTGGGGTTTTCACAACACCGAGGTCAGAGTTCATACAATTGTCAATGCAATCCAGCTTTATTTTTACAACACATTTCATACACATGACAGTTTTACGCCAATTGTTTTTGTAATGTGAATGAGTACGTGGCTGGCACAGTGGGTGACTGGTTAGCCTCACCGTGCAGGAGTCGAAGCTTTGACTTCGGGCCCCGGCCTTCCTGTGTGGAGTTTGCCTGTTGTCACCGTTACTGTGTGGGTTTTCTACAGGTACACTGGTTTACTCCCACATTCCACAAACATAGCATCCATCCATCCATCCATTTTCAACACCGCTTATCCTGTCATGCTTTGCTTGCTTACTGGAGGCAAAAATAATGATATGTTTGCCTTTGGAGCATGCACCTCTTCATTCTGGATACCAGTATGTTTGTAAAAGGCTGTTTCAGTGATTGATTTGCTTTGGTGAAAGTCAGGTGTGAATGTATCAGTATCCCAAGATTTCGGACCTGGTCTTATGATTCCAAGTGTTTTTTACGCGCAATCCTTTTTTACATCTGATTTGTTTTGGTTAATCCAGTTGTTAATTTGTTCTCGAGCAGGGATACCCAACCTTTTTTGACCAAAGATGTACTTTTCAAGGAAACCAACCTGCGCGATTGACCGTTACTGCATGTGCACACATACACACGGGCACGCATGCGGATCCATGCACACGCGCGCATTCTCGCCTTGATGAGCAACAGCCCCTAAGATGAACGAAACAGGAAAATAAAGTAGATACAAGAGTTTGTGAGTTTGTGAAAAGAAATACACTGCCTATCTTAGTGGGAGACCTGACGTGGAGGAATGGGATGCACTTTTGCAGCATGTTAACTGCATGAACATCACTATCATAGCTCACGTGTACCGTTTCAAAATATTTCTCCTGGCACTCCATATTCCCATCAGTGAATTGCAGATGAAACAAACCGAATGAGAAAAAAAACAAAAAAACATATCGCAACAGCTCTGATCACAAGCTGCAGTTGGAGACTGCTGACGGCAAACAAGTTCCGGTGATGCCGGTCATGCGCCACTGTACGTTAAACGTAACCAATATTTTATTTTTATTTCATTCTTTCTATACTTTTTGTGTAAGTGAAACTGATACAATGCTTCGGGTGCAGTGTACACTAATACAAAAAGATAGAATAATAATAATAACATGCACACATACACATAAAACTTTTTTTTTCCCCTACACCCTCCGTGATCAACTTGGGACCAGTCTGTAGGCTACCGGTCGATCATGATCGACATATTAGGCACCCTTGCTCAAGCGAGCCAGATTACTTATCAATTGAACTGCTGTCATTTGTGGACACTAATAACTATAGTTGCATACATATCAAACTCAGGTAACATCTAAGAAGTGGGTGTCCGTAAGGTAAGTGGATGTGAATAGGAAATTAGCCAGCAAATGAGCTTTAAATAACGTTTATGAATTATGAAACCTCTGCCGTTAGCCTTTCTCCCACGGTGTCATCATGGATGCTTTTTTTTTTTTTTAAGTGGCCATCTCTGCATAAGCAGATTGAACCGAAAGGGTCCAAGGACGGACCCTTGAGGGACCCCAAATGTCATAGCTGTTTACCCATATTCAAAATGTCCAATGGTCACAAAAATAACTCCTTTCATTTGGTAATACTGTTCCATTTAATCCATCCAGCCATCCATTTCCAAACCGCTTATTCTCACGCGGTTTGGGGATGTGCTGGAGACAATCCCAGCAGTCTTACGGCGGTAGTTGGGGTCCACCCCAAACTGATTGTCAGCCAATCGCAGGGCACATATAGGCGAATCACCATCCACACTAACAATCACATCTATGGATAATTTTGAGTGTTAAGTTTAGCTGTGTGTTAAGCTAATGTTTTTCATTAAACTGCTTGTTAATTGGAGAAGCAAGTACACTTTTCTAGATTTTTTTTTTGTGCTGAGTCCACATCTGCCATCGTTTTTCTCAGGTTTTCATAATAACAATAATAATATATTGACAATAATATTATATGTAATATAGCAATGTATTTATTCAGTCATATTCATGAATTAAGGGTTACCTTCAGCAACAGGTGGATTGTTTTTCTGAAACATCACAGCTATAAAATACAAAGCATGGTCAAAACATTATAAATCCGCGTCAAAAATATGTTTATGGATGCATAAAACCATCTCTGATTAATATTTTCTGTTGACCAGTGTTCCCTTTGATGGGACAGAAACCCCTGCAAACATGTCGCTCCCGTGTGTCCATGCATTGCCTTTGATCAGAACATCGCCACTGCCGACATGGCCGCCACACTGACGTATGTTTTAGCCTGCTCTCGTCTACCATCCATGACGAGAGCAGCACAACCTGGAAAAATGTCACCAGTCAGTCTGTCGATGGAACCACAGCGCCGTTTACTGGCACTTTGGCAAATAGTGGCCAATTGCAGCCAATTCTAGAACTAACGGGTGCCCCCAAATGTTTGTCCATATCCAAATGTGGCCCATGTGTTCTTCTTGCATGTAATTCTGAGGGATGAGTTGCTGCTTGCCTCTTCAGCACACACACTGGTCAAAAATAAATGCAGATTAGCGCAAGACAGAGCTGCACTGATATGTGGTACGCAGGACGGGAGTCAATTGACTCAATAAAATGCTGATAGATTATCCTTGCAAAAATCAGGCTTGAAACACCCCCCCGCCCTCCAACCTATGGACAACCCATAGGGCCAGGCCAGTTTCGACAAAAAAAAAAAAAAAGTCTCCTGGACACCAAATGATGAAATGGAATGCAATGGCTTGCACAGGTTTCGGCCATTCACCACACGCACACGCATCAAAGAGCTCGTGCTGTATTTGACGTCTGCCGGTGGTTCCACTGTCCAGGGTGGGGCTTTTTGTCCAGTGTTCCATTTTGTGAGCGCGGATGGAGCCACGAGAACGGGCCATCCCACACACCCTTTGCATGGGCAGAGACTCTGCTGAGCTGCTGTCATGGCAACAGCAGCAGTCACCGCCGCCAGCTTGGGCCTGTAATGTACAGGCCAGGGGGAGTCACACACAAGCGCCTAACTGTACAAACAAGACCCCCCGATGAGGAGGAAAAACAGTCAGACCATGCGGGATGCTTCCTCCTCTCATATAGACTAATATATGGGTCATGAATTGATCATAGTGCAGACACTTGTCATTTTTTTTCCAATACAGCATTTTTTCTTCGTGCACTTGAGGTAAATGCACTCAATTCATGGCAGTCCAATGCAAACATCATCTGAACGACAACATTTCTTCCACTTGCGTGGGAAAAATCATGGACGATAATGACTTCGATTTTGACACAGCTTTGTTGATTGAACCTGCAATGACTTTCGCAAATGGTGATGGGCCAGGGAAATACACTTCTTGCATAACGGTAAGGACAAAAGTGCAGCTTTATTTAAAAAAGAAATAAATGTGTACGTTGCACAATCTCCACGGGTTGCCCTTCAAACTCTGGAGATAAATGTGTATAAATGATCCAAACAACTCATTGAAATCCATTCCACTGTTGTCTTTATTTGTCTTAGTAACGCTTCAGACATGAAATGATTCTGACACAAAGACAAATTCATAATAGCTCCCAATTAACAGCATCTATTTTGCTGTCTGCTTTTGTGGGACTGCAAAATTGCTGCCAGTTCCTGGCACTTTTGATCACTGATCCCTCTGGTGTATTGCAACAACAACACGAGGCTCTCTCTTCGTGGCATAAGTTGTGAGTACGGCTTGAGTGACTTTTGAAAAAAAGCAACAGCAAAAAAAGCAACTCTTAAGGCCCGAACGCACATTTGTGTTAGTTTTCACTGGAAAAGGCAGACTCAGCAATCAGAGAAAGAGCCAAAAGATGCAAGAAAGAAATTCACATCTTGAGAAAACATGTGGCGAAACATGACATTTCTTTTGGGGACACATCGTGGTAAAGCTATTTTGTCCTGAAGAGTGTGAAAAATATTACTTGAGATGAAATTTTTCACTCTTGGAAACTTTTGAATGATTGCAACTGCATACATAATGATATCAATTTCATTAATTGATTTGCAGAAATGGATTCGTGAATTTGAAGAAAATACAGTGATGGTCTTCAGGCATGTCTTCGCTGTTTTTTTTAAAATCAAATACACGAACATGAGCCACGCGTGCCATGCAATTTCATGTGCCGGGCAAGTTTCTGACATTTAGCACTTAAAGCAGTGTGTCCACTTTGTCCAAAGTTTTTGTTTAGTCCACTCATTCAACAATAAATCGAATAAAATACAATACATTTACTCAAATTGATTGGCCGTTAGTCATGTAGTTAAATGAATGTGAAAGAACTGATTTGCATGAAAGAAAACATTCACCCAAAATATTTTCAGTTTTTGGGGACACTTGGATGACAACAGATTTTTTTCCTGCCTGAAGTGAAAGTAACATAATGCTTTGCTTTTTTTTTTTTTTGCATGCCAGATGTTGCAATTTGGTGAATTTCGAGAATCCCCCTCTGCTTTTCTCTCTTTCAGTTTGCTGTTTGAATTGTAAACGTCCATTCAAGCTCGTACCATATTGCGTATTGCGAGAAAACGAAGGACCTCATGCATGCTTTGGACCACAACGGGACAGTTGACTCAGCCAGCAGCTCCACCCCCCTCCCTCCCGCCTTCCTGCAGGTGAGTATGTAAAAAAAGAAAAGAAAAAAACCAATAAAATGAAAAAAATTCTCGTCCTTAATCGGACATTGTCTTGAATTCGTGCAGGGACTGACACTACACACGAGATTCGCTTGCGGGACGACGACGCAAAAAGGCGTAGACGGGAAAACGAAGTCGGCAGTATTTCTTTCACTTCTTGTTCCTCTTTGAATTGCAGCGGAATTGCAAAGGCCCGTCTTGCAATCAGACAAAGAAGCCGTCCTCACTCATGCTTTGTTGCGCAACGGGACGGTTAAAGCCGAACCCTCCGTCTGTAAAAGTGTTCTTGTCCTGAAACCGGACGTCGTGGGCGTCTTGCGCGGATGTGGCGGGAGAGGTTCTGTAATGCACGTGCATATTTCGGTTCGCTGGGGGGGGACGACGACAAGAGGAAAAGGCGCGGATGCCATTCAAACAGGTGTGAGGAGGAGCGGTCGACGCACGACGCGAGCAGCTTTCTGCACGTCGAGACTCAGCCCACGTTACCCCCCCCCCCCCCTCCCCCCGGTCAGATTCGGAGGATAGGTCGACAGCAAGTGAAAGGGACATGTTGCTTCTTTTGTCTCCTCTGAGCTCAAGAAGAAGGTTTTACGCACAGGTGGGAGATGACCGCCCCGGAGCAGGACGCCCCCCCCCCCCCTTACACCCCCTCCCTCCCACACTCCCACCCTCGCACTCTGCTCCTCAGCTCGTGATTTGAGGAAGTGACATTTTATCACCGCTGCGTTCGGGACAGCCGCTGCAAACAGGTGTGCTGTCGTCCGTCCGGCTGGCCTGGGTCACTCGCGCGCAACCGAACCGCGTCCCGGAACACGAACCGATCCACATCGGACGTGGGACGGCAGCGGCGGCGGGGGCGGCTGCGGGGCGGGAGGGGGGGAGGAGGAAGCCGCTCAAGTGTGCTCTTTATTAGCCGGGCTGTTGGATCCAGACGTGGAAGAGGAGAGAGAGAGAGAGAGCGACAGGGAGAGAGAAAGGGAGCGAGAAGGGGGAGCGAGGGCGAGCAATGGCAACGAAGAAGGCGGCGTGCTTGGATGCTCCCAAAAGGAGCCGGAGCCGGAGCCGGAGTCCGATCGCGTTGGAGGCGGAGATGTTCACTGAATTTCAGGACTGGTGCCTCCGCACTTACGGAGACTCTGGCAAAACAAAGACCGTCACCCGGCGGAAATACAACAAAATCATGCAGACCTTGTTGCAAAACGACGAGTCGGACGGCGTCTACGTGGACAACAGCCACATTAACGCCAAATTCAAATTCTGGGTCAAGTCCAAAGGATTTCAGGTGGGGACCAACGTTTTGGGAGAGCACAACAAGAAAGGAGCTCCGGGGAAGCCCGTGCTGTACGTCCCAGTCAAGTCAACGGTAAAGTCTGATCGTGTGCGTGTGCGCGCGTGGCGTCTGCGAGCTGTCCCGTTGCCGTCAGCAACTTGTCTTCATTTCGAAGCTTCCACTAAAGGAAAAAAATAAACGCCAACATTTCGCGGTCCCATCTCCACCCCGAGCGATAACGCTCCACTTTGTCCGTGCATGCACATCCCAACGCGAGCGGCCCCGTGCACTCTCATCCCTGCTGCCATAGCAACGCCGCTGCCTGCCGGCGGTGGCGATGCTGAGAGGCTGTTGTGCAGCCGTGACGGCGAGAAGCCCCACCAACATTGACAATGTGCGGCATTATGCACTTTCGCACCGGACCCTGCACGACTCTCGCGGTGCAGTTAGGACTCCCATGGGTGCCCCTTTAGAGGGGAGTAAAGAGGAAGTGTGTGTGTGTGTTTTGGGTGGGTGGGTGGGTGGGTGGGGGTGTGTGGGGTGGGGTGGGGGTGGGGGGGAGAATCACCTGCTGATTGAGGGTGGAGGTGCTCACGACAGGCACCCTCCCTGCCCCATCTAAAACAACAAACGCATACATACATCCCATGTTTTCAAGTGAGTGTGGCGTTTTGAGTAGAAAATGTGAACTGCGGGTGCAGACCGTGTTGGCCGAGTGTCACTTTTCATTGTCCTGGCCAAAATGCGGGTTGACTCGCACGCTCGCAGGCGCTCGTTGCTCTGGCAACACCTGTGTGCTCCACCGGCACCGGCATCTGCCGCATTTTGTTGTCGACGGCATATCGCAGGTCGGTCACAAGTGGGAGGGGACACGTAGATTGGGGGTAATTGGTGCCTACCAATGAAACAAAAGGGGCAGAGAGTGTCACTTGTTTGTGCCCGATGACGTGACGTGTAAAAGTAAAAGTCAGGTGTTACATGTCTCCCTGCACCTCGGGGTTAAAGGAGTCATGTCATGTTTGCGCCAATCCAAGTGGTGCATGTACAGGCCCACATCCATTTTTAATTATGCGCCTTCTGGGAATCATCCTGCCCATGTTGTTAACAAACTAGAGGACATAATGGTGCAACTTAGGGAGCAAATGAGTGCATTCTGGTGGAGTATTAGATCCATCCACAGGTGCTCCACCTGTGTGAATGCACATTTTCCACGTGTGCCAAGTGGAAGCTTGTTCATCTCGTCTCGGGGCTGTATTATGTTCCTCTGTGGACAAGAGGGCAGGTGGAAAGTGTCGAGTGTATTGGCTGCCTTTTGTGTGCAGCTTTCTTTTGATGACATTTCCTTCAGTCTTCTTTATTGGGACAAATCTCCCTCAAATCTCACCCGGTGTTTCCTAACCTTTGTTGAGCCAAAGCACAAATTTCACATTTGGGGAAAAAAATGTTCCAAAAAGGGGACACGCAAGTTCATTATGGGCCTTTAAATGTTTTTCTTGTCACTATACATCGCTGGCACTGATAGACAAACAAAGATACACAGTGATGCCTTGTGATATGACTTTCATTTGTTCTGTGATCATGCTCGTACCTCAAAACACTCATCTATAAAATCATCCCTTGCCATTGAAATGAATGGAAAGGCCATTAATCTGTTCTAACCTCCCCCTAAAAAAACAAACTAAATGTTTTTAAAAAAAAGAAAAAATAGCATTCCATTATACTTCATCAGAAATAAAGTCATAACACAATGAAATACAATGTAAAGAATTCTGCAGTGTCATACATACTGCAATTCACGGTGCGGTTCCATCTGATATTGAATATGATATGGATATGGGGGGCATGACCAAATTATGCTGCCCCCCCGATGGTGCGGTTCCATATCAGATAGAACTGCACCATCGGGGGGGCAGCATAATTTGGTCATGCCGACACGAAATGAATAATCGACTTCTTTTAGTATACAATTGCCAAACTCAAGTCCCGGGGGCCAGATCTGGCCCGCCACATCATTATATGTGGCCCACAAAAGCAAATCAAGCAGGTCAACTTCCATGAATATTGTTCAAATCTGGACCCAAATTTCAAATTGTCAAATATAATGACTAATAACGTTGAACTTGAACAATAGTTGAACGAACTATTTGTAGTAACATGAGAAGATGATTAAACATTTACATGGTTTCAGTCCACCGTGAAATACTGTAACTACATTGTGGCTCACGACAAAAATGTTCTAATCGCATGAGTAATTTTTCAAAATGGATAAAGACTATATGCCTGCGAGTATTGCTACATCATCTGTCTATGTGTGTTGCTAGGGCTGCACAATTATGGCCATTGTTAATCACATTTTTTTCATAAATCGTGTCACCGCTATTATTTTTCACAGTTATTCCTTATGTCAGGGAAAACATTTGTACATTCATTGCACTACTTTTCCCCCCAAAAAAAAAAACGGCTGTCTGTACAGCATGTGACTTTCAAAGAAATCGATTAGCATTTTAGAATAAATTGTAAATAGAAAAATGAAATTTACATCGGATTAAATGAATGTTGATATTTTGTTTGACATCACATGCCCCTAATCCAAAACAAGTTCAAACAACAAATGTCTATCCCTTTCAGGGCACACGCTTCTCATCTCCAATTTCTTGCTGTACTTTCTTCTCTTGACATTACTCCTCATTAGTCCTCTGAAGTGACTTTTGGCTCCCACTGCGGGGAGCGTTCAACTTGTTAATTTCGGCAGTTCAAGGAAGCCTTAATCATGCCTTCACCTCAGGCTGGTTGGTTGACCACTGTTTGAGAAAGTGCTCGGTTAAAATGCAGCAGAGTTTGCATTTTATATGCAAATTTGGACAAGGATCACGTTAATTCAATCATATCTGCTAAAATCATGATAACGATCACAATTTGATGAATTGTACACCCCTATGTGTTGCTCCATCGTTTCTGATTTCCTTGGTCGATTATTCATTGCTGAAAGAGTCCTAAAACCACAATTATTGAGGCTAACTGTTTAGCAGGTCAGTGGCATTTTCCATTATACAGTATGCTAACATTAAGCTAGCAGGCCATTCTGTCCCCAATTCTTTGTTTTCTGTTTAGTTTTTGAGTCAAAATAAACTGGGAGTAGCAGTAAAACTCTTGAACCCTCTTTTGTGATGAAAGGCTCATGATTTGCCAAGTTAATTGTGAGGTAAGTTAAGTTGAGTTCATTGCCACTATACGGTGCTCAAGTCTGCGCTTTCAGGTCAAAGCACAAAAATCTCGTCGTAATGACGGCTCGGATCTTGGAAAAACTCTTAAGTGGAGTTACTGATAGCGCACTCATTTTCGGAAGCAACACATCTGATGACCTCTTATGGTGCAACAGTTTTGAACCACAGAAGGTCTAACAGAACTTAAAGTGTTTTATTTTCCGAGAAGTGTGTACACACTTTGGAGCGAATACCGTATGAGGGGTTGGGGGGTGGGGGTCTGTCTGACTCAGCAGCTCTTGGGAAACGGAAGAACGAAATATAACATTAGGAAACAGGAGCTACGTCTACTGGTGAGTCAGAAGAAACAATTCTTGGAATTGCGTTGTATGCATTTGCCTTCTGAAGTATTCCAAGGCAATTTTGTTTTGAGTATTCCAAGGCGATTTTGTTTAGCATTCCATTGGCGTTTGGGCTTTGTCGCAGATACGCCAGCGTGAAAGTGACGCACACACATACGTGGTTCATGGTCACAGGTCCACGTCCTCGCTGGGGCTGGGGGGGGGGGTTGTCGGAGGGTGGTGGTGGGGGGCTCGTGTCTCCGGACGCCCCGCTGCAGCTGCTCTCGGACCGTGCCAAGTTTCTGTATGGGGGCAGGCGTGCAAATGATGGGAGGATGCATGGGTTCGGGTGAGTGTGGGGGCGGGGACGGACGGTAGCTGATGTGCACACAGAGAAGGCCTCCTCTGTACGTCGCCCCAGTGCACAAGGCGGCTTCAGTGTGTGATGGGACAAAGGCTGCCGGGCGAACAGTCGCCGCTCCGTCAAGAGGCTTCTGTCCGAGCACGCCACATACTGGATTCTGCTTCTTGGTTGCCTGTATGTCCGTGTTGTCTCGACCTCTTTTCTGCACAGCTCTCCCGGCAGCCCCCAGCGTGGAGAAGCAACCTCGTTTATCTCACATTATGTCCTGATTAGGGAGGAGGAGGAGGGGGTCCGACCAGACGCACACCAAAGATGCGCCGCAAAATTACATCCCGCGAAAGCAGCGGCGAGGATACCGAAAATACATTTGCATTCACGTGAGCCCTGAGTTTAAGGTTACATATCAAGAGAAAATATGTTCTGAGCGCTTGCTTTTAGTTGCCATGTCAACTGAAAGCTGTAACTATGTGTGATTAGCGTCACCGCGGATTTCGGTGGCCGTTTTGTGGCTCTGTGTAGCGGTTGAGAAATCACGCGACTCTGGTGAGGGAACATTGCTGCACAGGCCTCAAGTTTTAACCGTAGGGTTGCACCTAACAATTATTTTCATAATCAAATAATCTGTCCAGAGGTGCAACGATTAATCGACAAGTGATCGATGATCAAATTAATAAAACAATTGTCATAATCAAATCATTTAGTGACCTCGTTTCACTTAAAATTGTCCAAATGATCTGATTTCAGCCTCTCAACAGCAAATATCCTCCACTTTCTGTGGTCCTCATTCTGTGGTCCAGACTTGATATTTTTGATGATCTTCATGTTGAATCAAAATTTCACTTGGAAAACAAGTTGATCAACATTTTCAACAATTTTCTGAGAGAAATCAGCAACTCAATCATAATCAATTCAGGTTTGGGCATTTTCAATTGGAAATAATGACCTGTTTTTCAAGAAAGGAATGGAAGTTGAAAAAACGTTGTTACTAAATAAAATAAAATACTTCAACAAATAACTCAATTATAAAAATAAATGTCAGTTGCAGCCCTAAATTTGATTAAATACAAAGATAATACTTTCATCAAGGACAACAGAAATAGGAGAATGTTTGCTATTGAGCCGGAAATATTAAGGTTAACAAGGTCTCAAAATGATGGATCGATGATCAAACTGTTGTCAAATAACTTTTATTTGGAACACTTCTAGTTTGAACTTGTATAATAACTCCAAATCCAGTAAAGTAAAGTGCGATTGATTGACGGACCATTTAACCGTTTCTTCATGTATTTGATCCGGGCATGCATATATCAAACGAACACGGGTCGTTTTCATAAAATTCCATTAAGAACAGTACAGACACAATATTTTTTTCTAACGTAACCTTTTTTTTTAATAATGTCTTGGTTTCATATCGTTCAGTCTGTCCAATGCTCAAACAGCCCTGCTTGAACTCATCATACACGTCTTGCGTGATGGTAAAGACATAAACAGTTTTGCAGCAAACATTTAAATTCCACGATTGACATGAATTTGAACTTTGTAGATACAAGTACGGAAATGAGCCAAAAAGCTCATTAAAGCCAGTTCACTCTTGTAGTTACACATTAAAAATAATGGTAAAGATACATAAATGTTCTGACGCTCTTTCAAAATTCTTACTTAGCTCAGAACACAACACCGTCTGGGCGGCCCGGTAGTCCAGTGGTTAGCACGTCGGCTTCACAGTGCAGAGGTACCGGGTTCGATCCCAGCAACATTCCAAAAACATGCATGGCAGGCTCGTTGGGCACTCTAAATTGTCCCTAGGTGTGAGTGTGAGCGTGGATGGCAACTGCCCGAAGACTGCTGGGATAGGCTCCAGCACCCCCCGCGACCCTAGTGAGGATGAAGCGGTTCGGAAAATGGATGGATGGATGGATGGACAACACCGTCTCTTATGCTGTCTACAAATGTGTGAATGCAAAATGGCAGCCACATCCTGGCCCTTTAGCTTACAGGTCACTAATGAGGCTCCCTCTAGTGGCCCTAACGGCAAAGACAGCTTGAGTGGAATTTGTAAAAAAGCGAAAAGTGGAGCACTGAAGACGCATTTGTGTTAGTTTTCATGAAAAAGGCATAGTCAAAGCAATATCCTCAGGACACATGTTCCAAATCATGAAACTGAATTTGGGGCGCATACCTGTTGAGACATTTTGTCATTAACAGTCGGAAAAATATGACTTAAAATATGTATATGTTACCTTTTGAAAGACAATCCCTGCCAATAATGCAAATACTCAAATCAGTCAAATTAATAGATTTCCAGAATGAAATTGATTCTCCTCTATCTTATTTCAAATGATATAAAAATGACCCGTATGCTTGCTTCTTTTGTTTGCTGTTGTTTGCAAAAGTAAAGTGAATGTCTTTTAACCGTGACTTGAAGTCTTAATTTTAAACAGGTGCTTTGTTGTATTTGATCAGCAAAAGGAATCAATAATGAAAACTCTCCAGTTTGTTGAGTTTTCATCTTTTTTTTTTGTGATTGGACAAGAGACAATCAAACAGGCCGACGTGAGGTTTTCAGGGTCGCGCCTCCCTCAATATACAAAATAAAAGACTTCATGGGGATGTCGTCTTTGTGCAGTAAAGCTTATTATTCTTAACCATCTCGGGTCTTGAAACGGCGACTGGAGATGTTTGCACCTCGGCATCAGCCGAGAAGGGGAACATCATCATTATTATCTGATTAATTAGGCCACGCTTCCCCTGAGAGACCATCTTTTCGGGGAAAGGGCCACAGAGTCAAAAGAATATTGGCCCTATTATTCCACAGCATTTGCATAAATACCTTTTTTGTGTGTGTATTTGGAATCTCCTGCGCTTTTGTTCCCACTTTTTGTTTGCTGGCTGTCTGGCAGCACTTATCAGCAGGCCACATGGCCTCACTTGAAGGGCTTCCCACTGTTGGATTCCCAAAACAAGAATCACAGAGTTGCTCAATTGGGATGCGCTTGTTGTGTCATTATTGCAGATTTCATGAAGGTGCTGAAGAGCGTGCTCGGACGGAGCTTAACTGGACAACAAAAGATGATTGGCATGCTAACAGTTAGCATTGAAAGTTATGACTTTAGAAACCTTTAAGCAACAGGTATTTGAACACAAGCAGTGGAGCAATACATGTTGACGGATAATATAAGTAATCAGAAGCATACTGTATATTCTTTATCCGATATGGAAAATGATGCATTATTACAAAATATTATGGGGTCGCTCATGTAGTAGAAGAACTACAGGGGACCGCCTCGATCCGCAAATAGCAAAAAATCTGTGCAGATTTAATGTCCATTTCAATTGCATTGGAAAATATAAAACCCTGAAAATATTTGAGGAAATGGGGATATACTGCACCTTGAAAATCGGGGTTGCTGACCCCCCACCTATGCCCCCCCACCCTGCAAAAAAATAAAAAAATCTGAAACAATCTGCGAGTAAGAGAATCTCCAAGTGTTAAGTCATACGTATGCTTATGCAGGGATCCACTGTATTCTTTTTTGTTTGTCTCCGCGACTGTATCATAATGGCCCCCGCTGGCAAAGGTGGGCACCCCAGAAGGAGCAACACACTGAGTTGAATTACAGCATTAAATCACAAAGCACGCATCGTTAAATTAGTCACATCCTTTTTAATTATGTTCCGATTCTATGTTTTTATAAAGTAGAACATTAAAGAGAGCTGTTTATCCTCATTGAACTACAAACACAAAGTTTTTTTTTTTTTAAATCAGTTGAGGAATACTGGAATGGATGAAACAGCAATTTCCGTAATTTCAATCAAAATAGACAGTTTGGAAGTCTTTTGAGTGTATTGGTCACAGGACAAATTCAAGTTGTATCTCAAGGCACAGTTGTTGTTGTACTCATCTCGAAATATCCTCACTGTGCTGATTTGAGATGCAGGTGCGCCCGTGTCCAAATGCAGACGTCACACGTGCGCTCGCTACTTTGTGCTCGTATGCACTCCGGTACAAAGAGGGGGTCGCTGATCGGCGTTTCCTCTCTTCAGCACCCTCTCTGTTGCCATGGAGAGACCGCTCTTTGCTTTCCCATAGGAGGAGAAATTAACACCATTTTTAACTGGCCCGGGGGCCTCCCTCCTGTGTGGGAGACAGTCAGAGTTCCGCTCCTAACGCACCCACACACTTACACACCTCTTTAAATCGCCAATAATCCCCCACCCCACCCCCCTGCACACCTTTTAATATAATAACCACACCTTTTAATACTTTTCCCGGGACTGAATTTGACAAAGTGAGACAGCGGGAAATGGACTGCGAGATCATGAGCGTGCGGCTCATTTGCATACAAGAGCGGTGCCAGTCCCGGGACCGGCGCTCCTCCCGCTGGTTCCGTAAGATATTGGGAGTGTCACACACCTCATCAAAGAATGTTCATCATGGGATAGACGCACACACACAAACACACACACACACACACACACACACACACACACAGGGTAGCGGCTTGGAGCTCTCTGCACCTAATGTGGATTTAATGACAAGCTTTGTGAGCGCAGGCAGAAGGGAGAAGATGATGAAAAAAAGAACGGGCAGCGATGAAGAAATAGGAAAAAAAAAAGCGATGGGGGCTAATACTCTCTTATCCCCATTTGATGTCATATGCACCTTAACCTGCCACTATTAATCAGTTGTGCACACACTGCTTCCCGCCATTGTCCCATTTACATGTCCATTAGCTGACTGATATTTACGGACTTCTTGATCATCTGTCACAAGTCGCGAGTCGTGGTGAAGGGCTTTTTACCAGCATGCATACGTGCATATTATTCCACTGATACGATACAGTGAGTCTGGACTTGTACTCGGGCTCATAAAACGCTTTGATACTAACGACACTTGATACAGTACTGGCTTGTCATAAACACACAGTGGTGGCCGGGGAGTTTAATTTGCTCTGTGACCATCTCAAAACACTGGAATGTGATGTATCACTTCCAGCGCCCCTAAAACACCAACATCTATTTTTTAGCGGAACGTTTGCACTCAGCAGTATTACACACAGCAATACCACTGACTCTCCACATAACATGCAAACATGGAAATGTGAGCACAAAACAGGACGGTGTCTAATGCACTGGTGTCAAACAAAAGGCCCGGGGGCCAAATTTGGCCCATCACATCTTTTTACGTTGTATAATTATACAAGGGCGGCACGGTGATCAACTGGTTAGCTTGTCCGCCTCACAGTGCAGAGGTGCAGGGTTTGATTCCAGCTCCGTCCTTCCATCGGCATGTTCTCCCAGTGCCTGCTTGGGTTTTCTTTGGGTACTCCCACATTCCAAAAAACATGCATGGCAGGCTGATTGAACACTCTAAATTGTCCCTTGGCGTGAGTGTGAGAGTGAATGATTGTTCGTCTATGTGTGCCCTGTGATTGGCTGGCAACCGGTTCAGGGTGTACCCCACCTACTGCCCGAAGACAGCTGGGATGGGCTCCAGCACGGCCCCCCGACCCTTGTGAGGATAAGCTCATTGGAAAATTCATAGATGGATGAATATCTCCGGCGGCCCGGTAGTCCAGTGGTTAGCACGTCGGCTTCACAGTGCAGAGGTACCGGGTTCGATCCCAGCTCCGGCCTCCCTGTGTGGAGTTTGCATGTTCTCCCCGGGCTTGCGTGGGTTTTCTCCGGTGCTCCGGTTTCCTCCCACATTCCAAAAACATGCATGGCAGGCTCGTTGGGCACTCTAAATTGTCCCTAGGTATGAGTGTGAGCGTGGATGGTTGTTCGTCTCTGTGTGCCCTGCGATTGGCTGGCGACCAATTCAGGGTGTCCCCCGCCTACTGCCCGAAGACTGCTGGGATAGGCTCCAGCGCCCCCCGCGACCCTTGTGAGGATGAAGCGGTTCGGAAAATGGATGGATGGATGGATGAATATCTCAATGCAAGCATTTTCTTGTTACCAAACCTCTTCTTACAGTTGAGCATTCCATTTTTCTCAACTCCCTATTTCAACTAGTTATCCATAAATTTGTTGTGCACTCGATTAGTAATAATTTGAGGAGGTGATTAATCATTCAAATGGTTTCACAGTCATAACGGCCCTCCGAGGAAAGGAGGCCTGTGACAACTATGACTTTGACACCCCTTGCCTAATGCTCACCGGCAGTTGGCGAGCCAGCGCATGAGTGTCACCAACTTCAATTGTCCTCCCACTGCAAGGAAACCAATGCGAATTGATGGAGGCCGGATGCTGTGAAGTTTACTGGCGCCATCTGGAGGTGTTGGGGAAGGTGTCTGAAGCGTACTCGTATCTGACTTTTTGTGCTGGTCACGCAAGTCAAAATATCGGCCTAGCGACGGCTCATATGTGGAAAATCTGTTACGCCGAGGCACTTAAATCTCAAGGCATCACCATAGGATTGGGGAAGACCGCAAACTCCCCTCACCGCGAAACCCCTGGCATGGGATGCTTTTGCATGGCCGTCGAGCTCATTTTTTGGCGGGCCGCGTCTCGTCCAGCAACTCTCGTGGCCTGCCTGCCTTTGTGACCCGGCTGCCTCCCGTCAAGAACCCCACCTCCTCCATCCCCTCCTCCTGACCTGCCTGCCTGTGTGCAGGACCGCTCCTCTCTCGTCATCAGCGACTCGTGTGCTCTGCGTGTGCGCGCGCGTGCGTGAGACTGCCAGCGGGGGTGGGGGCGGCCGACTCAAACCCTCCAGTCTCCTAGCAACAGAGCGGTTTGTTGCGGGACAGGGAGCCGACGCGAGGATGGGGGCTGGTCGTACAGTGGCTGGGGAGGAGAGCAAAGTCCTGCGGGATTACAAAGAAAGAGCGAGAGCGCGAAAGGAGGAAAGGAGCGTCGCGGCGTGTTCGTGATGCCTTGTTGCCATTTAGGGATGCTGACATGTCTCCTTTGCTCTTTAAAACGCCCCGCCGCCGCTGATGAGGCCAAATAGCTGCGGCTCCATTCAACAGCTGTTCTCCTCCGAGATGCTTGCAGCTCTGCCCGCTCGACGTGTACTGTACTCGAACGCGCGTAGCTCACACAAACAGGCACACTTGAAAGCAGGATGTGTTCAGGGGTGAATCTTGCACTCCCTGTTGACTCTCTTCTGGAAGCTTTTAGCTCGAGAGGGCCTTCACTTGCTGACGAGTCTGACGTCGTGGCTAACTGCGTTTTCTTACCTCCACACAACAGGTTGCACATTTTTTTTCCTGGATGGGTGTTTATTACACTCCGGAAAGAATAAAATTAGATTAGAGCTGCAGTTGGATTCTTTTTAGAATTGATTATTCCAGCAATCTATTTTGCATCACTTTATTGCATATAAAGTTGATTGCAAAATAATTCATTTTTTGGCAGATTACTGTCAAACTGTAATCCCTTCACAGGTAGTTGGATAGGGGACCGCTTGTCTACTTTCAATCTCTTTGTTGAACAATCGGTAACAAAACACACGCTGTCCTCAACTGATGGGGTCAGTGAACACCGGCGTGGCGAATGTTCAGTCTGTTGACAGCCAGCCAATTCGACGTTATCATTTGCAAACGTTCATGTACTGTATTGGAATGAAATGGGCATTTTTTACCCCCCATAATTGGATTATGATTCAGTTCCTGGTTTGATTTATAACATCTGTCAGAAAATCACCAGAAGTCTTGATCCTTTGTTTCCAAAGTAAAAGGAGACGTTTGCAAATATCTTATTGTGACCCAGTACAATGATAATTGCTCTGCTTTCATGAAGAACAGAAATGGAAGAATACTCACTGTTGAGAGGGTGAAATGAGAGGGCTTAGACAAGAAAGTGAAGTAATGGCAATAAACAACGATCAAAATAGAGGTGTAGCAATGCAAACAATCAACAGCTATTTTGATAATTGATGTAAACAATCGATCAATTGTTTTGAGATTTAGTGAAACTTTGAAATCCTCAGAATTTCAGACTGTCATTTAGAAATCGTGAATGAATCTGATTTGATTAGTCGTAAAAAAAACTATACAAAAACTCTACATTTATAGAATAAAAATGAATAGCAAGAAGCCTTTTATTTCATGATAAAGTGGTGAAAACAAGGCTGCGAAGGCCTTTATTTCATAGATATGCTTGTGCCCTTCCCAGCGAGTGCTGCAAACATCCGTCTTGGAGAATTTCGGAGGAATTCAGCAGAGATGCAGCAGTGCTGTGGGTGCAATGCACACCCCACACTTGTATGAGATTATCTAAATCCAGCGTGAATGGACCTGACACCATTGTCCCAAGCAGCGGTAGCGCTGGTGATGTTGACACTGGGGAAGGGGCGATACGAGCGGGTTGGGGGGTTGGCGTGGGGGAGGGGGGGGGGGGGCTTACGGTGATGATACCTTGCTTGATTGCAGCTGCAATGATGAGGTGGAGGGTTGTTATTATTTCATTTATTAGCGTTACATTTAGCCCATGCTGACAGGGGAGAGTGGCTCGGAAGAGGCGGGGCGGGCCGGATTAAAACAAACCCGCTCTGTGAGCTGGTTTTAGTTGCCATGGCAACGATCATTACCTCGCACTTGGGAGAGCCAGAGCAAGAAGAGAGAAGGAAAGGGGGAGGGCAGCGGCGAGGCGTAAGAAAACAGTGCACGACCGTCCGTCCGGATGGGACCAAGAAATGTCACAAATCGGGATCAGCGCACACATCTCAGGGAGGGAGGGACAACATGGTGCTCCCTTCAGGGCCATTCGACAACTTTTTCTGGTTGGGAAGCTCCTCTTACAAGCAGAGATCATTCCCAATCTCCTGGGAGACAAAAATCATAATTCTTTAATTTCTCATCCAGGCCTTCTGTTAACTGCTACCCGGGATGCTGAAACGATTCCACTCAATGACAATTAGGAACAACTCTGCAAACACGAGCAGCATGTGACGCGGCGGATGGAGACGGTTGTCCTGGCGATCCCACTTCCATGGTGCATCACGTGACCCTGTGCCCAGCACACCTGCCCGAGAGAAATCAGTGGCAGTTTCTATGGCGACAGGGTCAGCGGCCCAGGAGGCAGGACAGCTGCCAGAGGTGGTGGACGGTGGGAGGGACTGTTGGTCTTCAACGGGTTATTTTTAAACGGTGTGGAGATGAGATGTTTTGCGACCTCTCCGGCTGAAAGACTTGATACGACTGCCCCCACTTATGTGACCCATTGTGTGCGTTTGTGCCCTCATCGTATTGGATAGGGCCTGCTTTGGCTGGTCACCGGCTGGTCACCGGTCCAGGCTTTCAACGTCAGCTAGGATCAGAGCTGGACTGGTCATCTGCCATACAGCGAAGATGCCTGGTGGGCCGGCGTACTTTGGGGCAGATGCGGTGCCATTCAATGATTATTTCCCTGGATTTTACCCCAAGAGACCAGCTCACAATTTAGCGGGACCATCCCATTGATCCATTGACAATATAGACAGCAAACTGAACCAATCAACAATCAGTGCCAGAGCTACGTGATTGCCAGGGGTGGTCAGGACCCAGGGCTGAATACAAATTTGATAAGAATCTGTCTTGAGGCAAGAATGTTTGATTCTTGCAGTTGATGTCCATTGTAGTACAGTATATCCATTATTTGCTCACAAGATTGCATTAATTTTTATATAACCCTGACTGTGGATGTTACGACATACAATGACCTCTCAGTTACAGAGAGGATTGCAAACAAGTGGGCTGGCATGTTTTAGGCAAAATCCAGGGAATATTTTTTTTTTTTGTACCAGCCCAGCCCAGCCCAGCCCTGTCTGGGCCTAATTAGAATGAGCAGCATTGAAAACGGATGGCTATTAATCATTTAAATTTGATATCTGATAACTTAATTTTCACTGCTTACCAAGAATCATCACAGCCTCATGAGAAAACGGACATAAATTAAAAAAAACAAGCCGATGGCTCACTGATGTGTTGCTTTTTTGTGTAAAAGTGGGTAGTGCTCGATATAGCGCAGGGCGCAAAGTCTCCTTGATGTGACACCAAGACCTCCCTCTCGCTTGACACAACAAACAAAGAAGAAAAAAAAGTACGCTGATCATCTCGATACTGACAAAGTGTGTCCGAGGTGAGTATT
Organism: Hippocampus abdominalis; assembly: GCA_018466805.1. Classification (NCBI taxonomy): domain Eukaryota; kingdom Metazoa; phylum Chordata; class Actinopteri; order Syngnathiformes; family Syngnathidae; genus Hippocampus; species Hippocampus abdominalis. The sequence goes on along the minus strand of CM031694.1, from coordinate 9,083,704 downwards.
TGGAATTGGTTATGTGGCCAACAAGACTTGCTGTGGAAAATACTTGTTGCCGTCTGGGGAAAGTACTCTGATACATCTGGAAAGTCGTGTTTGTTTTGATTTACGGCCGTTTCCTTGTTTCTCACCCGGACCCATTTCAGGGTAAATCCACTTGCGAGACCTTCTTGATTTTTAGCGAGCAGCAAAAATAATGACATCCAAAAAATGGTCAAGAGTTCTGAGAACTTCTCCCCGGGGGTTGGGATAACATACACGGACGGGTGTTTGTCCATCTGAAGGAACGATGGTACTCAGAAATGTTCAAAAGTTAGTTACTTTGATGTCAATTACAATTATTATTTGCATCAAACTAATGTCGAGTTGTGCGTTTGTTTCAGTGTTCGGACGGCAATTCAGCCCAGGATAATTCGTCCCTGAAGCGTGTGGCTGTGGTGGAAGACTTCTTTGACATCATCTATGCCATGCATGTGGAGATTGGGGCCGACCCTGGCCGGGCCCCAAACACGCGGGCCAGAAGAAGACCTACAAAGCGGTGAGTTATCACACTTTGGAGTTTCACCTACAAGCGGGAGCTCAGGTCCTGGAAGATGACGGCGGACGAGTTTTCTGAGCAGTTTGAGTGACATGCTGATGTGGGACAAGACTCTGTTTGGCCTACTGTCAGCCAGTGCTTGAATTTCCAACAAGAAATTGTGTTGATTCATTCGCAACCGCATCCTCTTGTTCCACTGCTTCCACTGCAGTGGTGCCTTGAGATACGAGTGACTCGACTTGTGAGTTTTTCAAGATACAATCATTCGAGCCTATCCCAGCCACCTTTGGGCAGTGGGCGGGGGACACCCTGAACCGGATGCCAGCCAAGCGCAGGGCACACAGAGACGAAAAACCATGCACGCTCACACTCACACCTAGGGACAAGTTTTAGAGTGTTCAATCAACCTGCCATGCATGTTTTTGGAGGAAACCGGAGTACCCGAAGAAAACCCACGCAAGTCCGGGGGGAACATGCAATTGAACCCGATACCATTGGACCACTGTGCCGCCCGCTTGGCAAATAGTGAGCATTTAATCAAAAAGGAGAAGAAGTGCTTCCTTCAAGCTGTTTAATATAGCTCAACCAGAATAAGTTTACTTGAAAACAAAGAGAACGTCACATATATTTAAAACAACTAAACAACTTGATTAAAGGCCCTGTTAGCTTTAAGGCACAAGTGTAAAACTCAAGGCCAGGTGTGACCCGTGACATCGTTTTATGTGGCACATCAAGGAGAATTATCAAATGATGTCCCATTTTTTTAACCTTCAAAATAAAATACATGTTGTGCCCCGTAAAGAGGGTGTAGTTCCTTCATGATAATTTCTGACAGAATCACAAGGTAGGTGCACCAGAGCAGAGGTTGGCATCTGTAAAGCTGATTCAAAGATAATTTTCTGATTTTAAAAACAAGTGACATATTCAGCGCCAACTAGATCCATTTCATGTGTTATGTATAATTGTCTTTCATAAATTTGTCTGGAGGTTTTCAATTCAACTTAATGTTCAAAATGTATGTTTCTTGCAAGATGTTTTCATTTTTAACAGCACTGACATATAAGATATCCCAGCACGACACATTTTTACATGGTTATGAGTCAGCACTGGTTCACAAGAATGTTGTTCTTGACTTTAGAAATTAAGAAAAATTTAAAATCCAATATTTTCAGCCCCACCCAACCTAAAAAAACACGTGCTTGGCCCCGATTTCCAATCACATGAAGGGATCGGGACAAGGCAAGTTCTTCTTATGATAAAGTGATAAGTGGCTAAACATGTTAACCGCGGGTGGGTTCTTTCTGTTTCAAGAACAGCATTTATTTATTTATTTTTGCACCGGCAACGCAATGTATAATTTTTAGCATCAATAGTTTCCAAGGGAACAAAACCAACTTTACCAGATGTGTCACATGACCACTGCCTTGAGAACAAAAGAAAATCTGACCACAAGCCCACAAACGCCGTCGTGTGGCTTCTGATGCCCGGACTGAGTGGAATAAGACAAAAAATAAGCTTCTTTGTGTTTTTGTGTCCGTGTTGGACAGTTTTGCAGGACTTTGGTAAACCTCCCTCCCTTCCCCCTTCCCCCTGAGGAAGCCCCTCCTACCCCCCCCCCCCCCAAAAATGAAACCAATTTCTACTTGTGCCCCTGCCCTGTAGAGAGGTCCTGTCACGTCTCATAGTGTGTCCCCTTTTGAGGAGGCAGCATCAGTGGGGCAGGGCATAATATGGAACTGTCACTGTGGCCTTCTGGGACGAGCACGCTCCTCTGGGTGGCCTTTCCCTCTCAGCTGCCTCAAGGGGCCGTGATGTGTGTGTGTGTGAGTGCGCGCCTGTGTGTGTGCGTGCGTGTGTGTGTGCGTGTGTGTGTGTGTGTGTGTGTGTGTGTGTGTGTGTGCGCGTGCGTGCGTGTGTGTGGGGTTGGGGCAAAGGGGATGGGGAGCAGTGGCAGCAGTGGTGGGCCCGGTGGGGGTGGGCACCCCTGCTGTCTCTCCGTGGTCTCGTGAAGGTCGCATTTTCCAGGGAAACGCCAGAGGGGACAAGGAGGGGAGGTTGGCGCTGGAGAGCGGGGGTGTGTGTGGTGGAGGGGTTGGGGGCGGGGGTGAGGCTGAGCATGACACCAACACCAAGGTGGAGATTTATGGTTAAACACCCTATAAAGTCAATTCCGAGATTTGTTCCTGAATACATTATTTATGTTTGAAGATCAGTGATAATGTTTGAAGATAATTGCTGAAAAGTTACCAAGACTGCAAGAGTGTTGGGCCTTCCCGCGCACCAAGGGCCTTTTCTTTTGCACGCCCCCGGAGCGCCTGGCTATTTGGTGACTGCAAGTAGACTAAACTTTAGACCAGCCGGAAGCAGGTCTAAGTTGCGGTGCAGGTGGAGTAACACGATTCGATTGCATTTGATTGAGGTGCAGGCAGACAGATTCTGTGCTCCGTAGATGTGTGTGGTAGATGCTATCATATTCCATTCGTAAATACGACAGCATACATAAAACGAATCATTGTGGAAATCAATTCAGTGAACTTATTATTGTTATCATCATGTTCAATATATTTTTATAAGCACCAAAGTCCAGTGGGATGTATTCCAACACTGGCTTTCAACGTATATAATCTGGCGTCGCCCACATGTAGTTATGTGCCGGCACAAAAAAAGGTGCTCGTCGAAGAAGCATCCTTTTTTCCAGGAGATTAAAGTGGTATTTAATTGACAGTTGACGATTCACTGGGGTGTGGTTGCAGCAGATATAATGGCTTGATTTTTCATTATTTTGAAGCCCCATTTTATATACTGCCGATTTTTAATCATTCCAATTTGGCAGGGTTGTAACAGCACTCTTAATCTGTGGTTTGGCCAATTTATAACACATTTTTATTTTCACTTTCCAGGGACTCTTTGGTTCCTATTAAGAGCCAACCTACCATTGTGTCACTCACTAATGCATTCCCATGAAAAGTTTTCAATTTTGAAAATTCCTGGAATTTTGCGACTCTAAACAGAGCAAAAATACGGATCAGGGCTGCAGCTAGACTGAGGCCTTCTGCCGGCACGAAAGAGAGAGTGAGACGATCACCTGGAGGGGTAATCAATCACGCCACATGGCGACAACACTGATGTCGCATTTTGACACACACACACAAAAAAAAAAAAGCCAACCTGTACTGACACACATTTGATGCCATTTTCATGTCCATCCTCTGCCACAGATCGCGGAGACCTACGCCTTCCTGCCTCGAGAGGCGGTCACTCGCTTCCTAATGAGCTGCGGCGAGTGTCAGAAGAGGATGCACATCAACCCCAGCACCGCAGAGTTCAAAGGTAACACAACCTGTGCATGGCCCGCTCGCTCGGGAGACATCATTAACTGATGGGCTATTTTCAAAATCAACCTTTAAGGGCGCATGCTGCTCCCATAATCCCGCCTTGCAGAGAGCACTCCAACATAATTGCTTTTCAAACTTTTTATACCTCAAAACATATGCTTAGTTCTCCAAGTAGCACCATCATGACCAACATTCAAACACAGCCAGAGCCTATAATTCCTAAACGTTATCTTTCATATTATTATAAGTCTGTGCAACATTATGCACAGTATGAACATCATCTTTGAACTTACTCCTGTAAATTTAGGGAAATATTAAAAATAAATTAAATTGAAGTGTAAATGTTTAAAGAATAAATTGGTAATATAGATTAAATGCTGATTTGTTGTGCTTAAAGTTGAAATACAATTACACTAGACTTTACTTTAGAAAGTTGAAGCCAATGTAACATTATGCACAGTACAAGCATTACCTTTGAAAAAAACAAAAAACAAACAAAAAAAACTTGATGATTCAATTAAGATTTATTGAACATAAAAGTTACACAGAAAAATAAATGAATGACAATAACTACAGTACATTAAAAACATGAAATGCAGATTTTATTTTACTTGAAAAGGAAATACTGTACATTGAACTGGAAAAAAAAACACACACACACACACACAAACACATACAGTATAAAAAACGTTTAAGCCATTGTAACATTATGCACAGTATAAACATGCCTAAATATAGAATGTCTTTTATTTAAACTACTTAAATAATAATTAAATGTAAAAGTATTGGACCGATCAGTAAAATAGAAATTTAACTCCTTGAAAATAAACATATCACATAAATTGAATGGAATATATTGTTCCGAAAAGTTCATTTCAACTGAACTGTATTATATTGAAAAAAAAGGAACATTTTCTACAGCATGAATATGAACACCAATTAAATGGAAAATCAAAAAAACAACTTACACAATGATTAAAAAAATATAACTGTACTACACATACAAAGTTACAAATATATCGATTATACCAATACAAAATTTTGAAAACAAACAGTTAAAAAGGCGTAAATGCAGCTCTCTTGTACTAGTTAAATGCAACAGAACTTTGCCTAGCAAATGGACCATGTTGGATTTTTTTTTAAGCTGCTGTAAAATTAGGCATAGTTTGAACATTCACGCTTGTGTTTAACAGTAGGAAAAAAAACTATGGAACTTGCACATTAAGTTCTATTTTTAGCCGACGGCAAAGTTTGAAAGCCAAAAATAATGAGCAATCAAAAATATTAATACTATATTACAAAATGTATTGTGCTTAAACATTAAATACAACTGAGCTGCATTTAACAAATGTATTGTAGTAGATTTAAAAAAAAAAAGTTGGAACATATAACATTTTGCACATTTTGAATACTTAATATTTTTTTGTGAACGGATTACCCCGGCTACCTCCAACATTTCAAAATCATCTGTCTTGGGTTCACTGAAGACTCTACATTGTTCTTCCATGTGAATCGTTTGTCTACTTGTGGCTTGGAATTAGCTGGTGACCAGTCCAGGGAATACTCAGCCTCATGCTTCAAATCAGATGGGATAGGCTCCAACTCACCTCTAAGAAGGGAAACGCTGTCGAAAATGGATGGATGCAACATGATGTAACAAAGACTCAAGAGGCTCAGTAGCAGCAATTATGATGGCAGACTCCCCCGAGTGGACAACTGGGGGACTGCAGACATGTTGTTCCACTTGAGGCATCTGAGGGGAGATCCGACTTCTATTTGGTCACAGAATTACCAAACGAGGCGGCCCGGTGATCCAGTGGTTCGCACGTGTGCCCTGCGATTGGCTGGCAACAGGTTCAGGGTGTCTCCCATCTACTGCCCAAAGTCATCTGGAATAGTCTCCAGCATCCTCACGCGACCTGGTGTTGAAAAAGGATGGATGGATTTTGCAATTCTTTATTTTGTACTACAGGTGCAAAATAGAGTGGCCCGGTGTTCCAGTGGTTAGCACATAGACTTCACAGTGCAGCGGTACCGGGTTCAATTCCAGCTCCGGCCTCCCTATGTGGAGTTTGCACGTTCTCCCCGGACCTTTGTGGGTTTTCTCCGGGTACTCTGGTTTCCTCCCACATTCCAAAAAACATGCATGGCAGGCTGATTGAACACTCTAAATTGTCGCTAGGTGTGAATGTGAGCGCGAATGGTTGTTTGTCTCTGTGTGCCCTGCGATTGGCTGGCAACTGGTTCAGGGTGTCCCCTGCCTACTGCCCAAAGACAGCTGGGATAGGCTCCAGCACCCCCGCGACATGTGAGGATAAGCGGATCGGAAAATGAATGAATTCCCAAAAGAACGTCATGTCACAGTTAAAAACAACAACAAAAGACAAGCACACAAGAAAACACACACTTCTGTACCAAACAATAGTCTCCATTATTCTTCGATGATACAAAGAGAATAAATGTAACATTAAAAAGATGACTAAAAAAACGCAAATTGCTGTATTGATCGATACGTGAATCACTCAAACGAGTTCCCCACAGTGTTAATCTGGGTTCACTTGAAAAGGAATATCATTAAGATAATCTTACAATGTTTTTTTTAGAACGCTTTATATTCGCAAATGTAAATTTTCAAACACAAAGCCCATTTTTGTGTGTTGTTGAGAGAGTTGTATCTGTATTTATATCTGGTATTAAAAATAAAGGAGCGATTAAAACTTTGACATTGTGTTCCCATTTTAATATTTTGAATGTTCCTTGGTTTTGATTTTGGCATCTTTTATGTATGTGTTTAGTGACTGTATGTATTCTTTCCTTAATCTGATTTGTATTGGTTGTCTCTCATGTGATGCTTCTGTAAGTAAGCAAGTATATTTTCTTGACTGATTTATTTCTTTCTTTATTTTGTCAGAAAATGACCGCCCAACCTCTCTGGTCCCTGACCAGATTGACTACAACATGCCCCTGACTGCTACCTACCTGAAGCAAATGAAGCTGCAGTGCATGACTGCCACCGAGAGGGTAAGTCAAAAATGTCAAAAATATGCATGGGAGATTTCCAAACGGTAAGTTAAAAATGAAAAGGTGCAAACAAAGCTTATAAAGTTAGGCCCTTCCATGGTACATAAGAAACGGTTTTATTTGTTGACAACTTAATATTTGATCAATTCTGGTGAGGAGGATGCAGATTTTGCTAATTCAATTCCATGGATATGGCATACATCCATGATTTAAATTAAACCAAATTAAAAACACAGAATTTCAATATTTGCACGAGAATCATGGTAGCGAATTCCCCAGTTTTGTTCCTTTTTATTCAAATGGTGTATGACTTTAGTGTTTTTCTGACATGCGTTTGTTGGCATTGGTTGATCTGCCTCGTGGAACAATTGCATCTTTTCACTAAAAAGGGCGCTTAATATTCTCTGACATTTCATTATAAAAATGTTTTTAAAAAACTTTGTTGATTCCCCAAATTTCATAACGGCAATTCAGATATGGAAGGAATACAGTAAACATTACTGTACAGTGTGAATCTGACTGAAATCCTGTACGCTACACTCAAATCTTGCTCCTGAAGCCAGCAGCTCTCATTGTCCACTCTTTTCTTACATGGGCTATTCTTTTCAAAGGGGAGGACATTTTGTGTCACCCCATGAAATTTCAAACAATCCATGTCCAAGGATGCACTTGTTGTGTAAATTTTAATCATGCAGAGATAGAGTATAACTGTCGCTTTAGTAAAAGTGTTTCCTAACACAAAATAGCTCTTGAGAACCTCTTGAGAACAAGGTTACATACCAAATATAAGAAATGGGTTTTAAATGATCTTTTTTTAAATATGGTTTTATTTTTGTGATAATGTGAAAACATTCGCTTCATCACAGACACATTTGAAATCATGCTCGTGACGCTCAAGTTGTCTCACAAACCACGTGCAACCTGCTTACTAAAACTTTTCTCTAGCCATCTGGAGGAGGAGGAAAAAAGTGAGCTACATGACTCAGCAGAAAGGATACGATGCAAGTCCTATCTTCTTCATCCTCACTAGGGTCGCGGGGGGTTTTCATCTTCGGGCAGTTTTCTCGCCGTCCAATCATAGGGACAATTTAGAGTGCCCACGAGCCTGCATGATTTTTTGGAATGTGGGAGGAAACAGCATTCCATTCTACCTCTGCACTGTGAAGCCGATCTCCATTATATTACATATAAAAAAGAGCAAATAATCGTTGCCCTAGTTCCCCCTCGACTTGCAGCATACTCGGCAATGCACTACAGCACAATTAAAAATCAGCTCAAATTTTTAAGCAGATGGGTGTTTGGGTCACAAAAAGACGGGAATATTTTATGTTATATCCTTTTTTTTTTTTTTTTAATAACCAAAATTGATTCTTGACCAGTTAGCACCACAGCTAACACAGCTAGCATGTACTCTTGAGCAAAAATTCTTAAAATTAGCACTGATTTGCAATCCTTTAGCTGCAATTGGAGTAGTATCAAAATTAAATGAGTATTCAAATGTAATTTAAATTTCTTAATTAAATGGTAATGCGGGTGTTCAAGTTTCCTTAATCTACGTCATGTAATTTAATAAAATAGTAAAATGTTGCATTCTGTTGATTACATTCTTTCCGGATCTTAACACTTCATTTCAGATCTAAATGCTTTGCTTGTTTGATTAGCACATCTGCCTCACTGTGCAGAGGTGCAGGGTTTGAATCCCGCCCCCGGCTGTTCTGTGTGGAGTATGCATGTTCTCCCCGTGCCTGTGTGGGTTTTCTCCGGGTACTCCAGTTTCCTCCCACCTTCCAAAAACATGCTTGGCAGGTTAATGGAACACTCTAAATTGTCCCATTGTGTGATGTGAGGGCGAACAGTTGTTCGTCTCTGTGTACCCTGCAATTGGGTGGCACACATTTCAGGGTGTACCCCTCTTACTGCCCGAAGACAGCTGGGATCAGCAGGCTCCAGCACATCCACGGCCCTCGTGAAGATAAGCGGATAAAATGCATGGATGGATGGATGGATTTTGGATTGGATTTAGGATTGGCCTGGATACAACTTTATTGTCAAAACACATACAGCACAGATGAAATTTCTTCCCTCTCAACATAAAACAAGAAACAATTTGCGTACTTGATTTTATTTACATGTCTCTTTTGTGCAGTTGTTATTAGGGTTCATTTCCGTTTGAACCTCTTGGACCAGATCAAATTTTACAAAAGAAACTCTTCTTAATGTTCCAGCTGGATAAATAAAGGTTCACTACCACTGATCATATGAAATGACAGATCAAATATATCAAAGTGTTGATGGTTGAAGCAATTGATAAGACGAATTATCACCTGTTTTTTTTTTTTCATGGAAGCATAACAAAATAACTAAAAACAACTGGCCCGTTTCCCAGAAACTGGTGCCTAAATTCCCCACCGTGAACCGGGATTAAGTTTATGTGCGTGACGTCACGTGCAAGACCCTCCCACGTGAGAGGGAGGCTGTGACAGAAAGACGCCCCCATCGCTCCTTTCCACCCCTCCTCGTCCTCCCCATACGCCTGCCTTTCTATCAGCAAAGTGCAGGGAGCGGCACTTGCGAACGATGTGCGTTTTGGGGGAATCGGGAGCCAGGCTGGGACTCGCCGGTGAGTACCAAAAAAACAACAACAAAAACCACACTCAAGAACGGTGAAACGCTTGTTGTGCTGGTCTCGGCGTGTTCACTAATAATTCCGCATCTTCATCACCAGCAGCAGCTAAGGAGACTACAAGGCCGTCACTTGGGGGCTTCGCGAAAGCTTCAAGTGTGCTCAGTTCACATTACTTGACAGCAACAACATAGTGGCGGAGCTGCACCTTGCTTTGAAACGAGCACCACGCTTGATCCTCCACTATAGGAGCAAGCGACTGCCCTCTGTGACACGGAATCGGCAGCTCCTCTTGCTAATCATCACAAACTCACAGCCCCGCGCGTGTGTGCGTGTGTGTGTGTTTGAGAGAAAAATGTGTGGCAACTTCAAACAAGCCAGGATTGGAAATATCACAAAGATGGATTCCCTCTTTATTTTGCTTAAGTCGATTATTATTCATCCGGACTTTTTACTTTTACTCCCTACATTTGAAAACTGTTATGTGTATTTTGTACTTTTTCATAATAATTCATGTGCACAGTAAAAACCACAGCTGTAGCACTGAGCAATTTACTACCCTTTGCTTGTCTCCATCCACTGGGACACGCAATCTAAGAGATGGGGAAAAAAAAAGCAGTTTCAATAATGAAAGTTAAATACAGAAAAAAAAGGGGGGGGCGCTGTATGCAGTGTTCATAGGAACAATTTATTTTTGAATTTGTCAAATTTTAAAAAAGGACCTTGTATTCGTGTAATAATTGTCGAGCTCGTGCAGGGGTGTCAAATTGATTTTGATCGTGGACCACATTGTAGTTCCGGTTTTCGTCAGAGGTTCGCTATGACTGTAAAATCACAGAAATGTTTGTTTGTCTTCTCATATTACTACATGTCCATGGCAAATTGATGGATAACTAGTTTTAAAATCAGAAGTCAAGGACGGTAGTTTGTTAAACAGACAACTTTTGAAATATTGCAAGTTGGAGGCATTGCACAGTGTAAACATTCAAATGAGTAGGATTGCAAAAGCAAAACCTATATGAATAATTATTCATCAAAGCTTCGCCTACTTTATTTGTGATTCATTTAATGACTTGATGATGATGATGCAGTTGCTGTTTTGGTCTGTAACATCTGTCAGAAAATCATTGAAAATGTTAGTTGTTTTCCCAAAGTAAAAGCAGAGGCTTGCAAATGTCTTATTTTTATAATCGGCCCGCTTTCTTGGAGGACGACTCGAATCGGAGAAGATTTCCTGTTGAGAGGCTGAAATCAGAGGATTTGAACTATTTAAGCGAAACAAGCTCGCTGAACCACTATTTGATGATCAAAATAGTTGTTGATCAATCTATTAATTGTTGCTCTACTTGTAAGTACGAGCACTATGCAAAAAAGGGGAACTGTTTTGTGTGGAGAGAAGTTTTTGCTCTATTGTGCCAAATTATCACACCGGGTTTTGTGTGCAATTGACTGCAAAAAAATCCGTTTTACTTTTGTACTTAAAGTGCATTTTATTTATTTATTTATTATTCATGGAATTGAGTTGAATCAGTTCAGCTACTGCTACTTTTGACCATTTAAAAAAAAATGCAATTATCTGTATTAGGTACTGACTGTGATTCATTTTCAACGAAAGTAAACGTGAGAAAAGTGTGCGAGGCATAGAAATATTGACACGTGCGGGAAAGTTTCTGTTTTACGTCACAATCAGACATGCCCAGTGACATTCGCCGTCATTCGCAGGGGCCAAGTTCAATGGTGTGAAGGAGGTCAAAGGTCAGCATGGGCTGAGAATAGTTGGCAAGATTATGTTGGGTGCTCCTCTGCTAATCCTCAACACTCGACTTTATCCGTGTTGGTGTTAGGCTACAAACATTTTGCCAGTCGCTGCCGAGCAGTTACAAATGAAAGCAATCAATAAATCAATAGCTAAGTCCTTATCAAATTAATTGACAACTATTTTGATGATAATAATGGTGGAAGCAAAGCTTAAAATTAACAAAATTGTCCAAAACCTCAGAAATGTAGCCTCTCATCTATAGGGTTGGCCATTGTTTGGATTTAGACAACTTCGATTCTGATTCAGGTTTCTTGTTTCGATTCAGGTTCTTAATAATTCTCAACTATTATATACAATCAAACCTTTGTTTTCGAACGTCTCTGTTATCGACCAAATCGGATTTCGACCAGAAAATTCTAGATTTTTACGCCTCGGATTACGACTGAAAACCGGTTTTTGACCAAACTGAGCAAACCCGAATACGCCACTCGACTCCTCTGTGCTTCCTTACACGAGGAAGTGACGCTTCCTTGTGTAACGTTCATTGTGAGCAGACGTGTTTGGTTTTTTTAACGCAAATCTGACTTTTTTGGGGTTATTTCTGCATAGTGTTTTAGCCCCTAATCATGGGCTAATAAAACAGTGTATATATATCTATCTATCTATATATAGATAGATAGATAGATAGATAGATAGATAGATAGATAGATAGATAAAAATCCATCCATCCATTTTCCAAACCGCTTTTTCCTCACTATGGTCGCGAGGAGTGCTGGAGACTATCCCAGCTGTCTTCGGGCAGTAGGCAGTAGGACACCCTGAACTGGTTGCCAGCCATTCGCAGGGGAAACAGAAATGAACAACCATTCGCGCTCACACTCACACTCACACCTAGGGACAATTTGGAGTGTTCAATCAGCCTGCCATGCATGTTTTCGGAATGTGGGAGGAAACCGGAGGACCTGGAGAGCACCCATGCAGGCCCGGGGAGAACATGCAAACTCCACACAGGGAGACCGGAGCTGGAATTGAACCCAGTATCTCTGCACTGTGAGGTCGAGGCACTAACCACTGTAACACCAGGCCACTCTATTTTGTACCTGTAGTACAAAATAAAGAATTGCAAAATCCATCCATCCATTTTCAATACCAGGTCGCGTGAGGATGCTGGAGACTATTCCAGATGACTTTGGGCACAGGCGGACTACACCCTGAACTGGTCGCCAGTCTGTCACAGGGCATATATAGAGATGCACAACCATTCACACTGTGCCTGAGTGGGAACTGATCCCCCTGCACACAAGTGAGCCGAGTGTACCACTACACCATCAACGTCTCTGAATTGTAACATCTGCAGGACATAAATATCCCATCCTTAAAACGCATTTACTGCAATTCTAAAAAGGATTATGCAGAAGTTAAAAACTTATTTAGATCCTACTTGTTCACCATTATTTCAGATATATTAGTCACCAAGAAGTACACAGGATTTATCGTGAATAAACTGTGAATTTGAAAAATTGAAGGTCGGCCCTTAATAGGGAACTTAAATGATATTAAATTTGATATTTTCTAAAAAAAGAAAAATAAAAAATAAAAAAACAACTCGGGATGGGAGATAGGCATGAGCAAAATGTATTCTATTGCTCTCTCCCGGCAGGATGACTCATCGGTGAGCAGCGAGGACATGAACGGCACTGAGCCCGCATGGGCGGCAGCTGAGCAGCCGCCAGCGCCTGAGCCCGGTCGTCCGAATGGAGCGAGGCTCAGCAACCTCGCAGCTGCCGTCAAAGAAGATGACGGTGAGGCTGCCGGCATGCTAACTTCCCGCTTGCCCTTCTTTCAACCGTGCAAGTTGAAATTCAAGTTGAATTTGTTCCATGATCACATTCATAAGCCAGAAGATTTGTGTCTCTCTGATCATATTTTCAACCTTCCAATTCATCCAAAAAAAACAATCAACAGATTAATTGATTATTAAAATACCATCTAGGAAGTGTATCTCTAATTGTTGCTCGTAAATCAAAGCAACAAAAAAAAAAATCAGCCAAACGACAGCTCATATCTGGAAAAATTCGTACGTCCGGTCATTTAAGGCACCACTGTACTCACTGGCGGAAGGGATTCATCATACATGAACACACACTTGATGTTGGATGTGGCAAACAGCTTGGCTTGTTCTTAGTGGTCTAATCCAAATCGGTAAATCCACTCCTGCAGTGGGTGGGCCGCCAGCGCAGCCCCAATGTCAAGCACCCCTCCCTCTCTCTCCGGGTTCGAGACTTAGGAAAGTAGGACAAAGGAGGCTGTTCGGAACCCTCATACCACACACACACATCGGAAATTGGGACAAGTCATTCAACTCAACCAAACACGTGACACGCGAGGGAAGGAAGCGCTTAACACTGGAGAACCACATCCTTGCATATTTGAACCACATATATAGAAACATAAGTCATATTTTACTATTCACAACATCTCAATTGCCACGTTCTTTAATTACAGGCGATAAATCGATATTAGCTAACCAATTTTGGGGGGGAATTGGCTCAATGATGTTACAAAAAAAAAGCATGACAAACTGAATAGAAAAGAATGGCTTTGTTTCAGTTTTTAATACGGTTGCATTGCTTTTATCTTTTTTTTTTAACCTGTCCCATAACCCACTGTGGATATAAAAAGTCTACACACCCTGGTTCAAATACCAGGTCTTTGTGATGGAAAAAAAAAAGTTACACAAAACCTGTACCACTCAATAGATCCCCCTCCCTACAATAAAAATGAACTAATGTGGTTGCAGAAGTGTGCACACCGTAGTAGCTGGTGACACGACTGTGTGCAGAATTCACTCAATACATTCAAACTCATGTTAAATGAGAATCAGCACATACCTGCCGTCATTTAAAGTGCTTCTGTTTAACCCCAAATAAAGTTCTCATGTAGTAGTAGTCTTTTCCTGACAAAAGTTCAACCTTTGTCTCATCATACCAGAACACAGTTTGCCTAATGTGTTTGAGAGATTTTGCTGTGTAAGTCACAAGGTGTAAAAAGTGTTAAAATTATTTATCTTGGTCTCAGTTTATTTTTTAAATAAAAACCTTGCATTTGAACACAGGTGTGTAGACTTCTTATATCCACTGTAGTTATCTCATCTTCCGTGGACTTGTCATATTAAGGCAAGACTAGTCAAGTCAAATTTATGATATGAATGTATGATTTTTTTTTTTTTTTATGATATCCCCTGATCTTGGAAAGTGCCAATGAATTGCCCACACCAAATTTGTCTGAATGCGAACATTCGCCTTCTTCCCCTCCCAGCAGACGATGACTCCTCGGAGAGCAGTAGTGGCAACGGGGTGACACTGTCCGAGGTGCAGCCCGCGGGCGGGAACCCCCCGGAGGGTGGTGCCTCGTATGGGGAGGTGCCCGAGAACGGCTTGAGCGCTCCTCTGGACTTCAGCACCGCCTTGTCCTCATCTTCTTCGGATGACCAACAGCCGGTCAACCTGAGTGACCGATTGCTGCCCGCCGGGTGTTCGCCGCCAAACTCGATCCTGGCAGACCCGAACAGGAAGTACCCCATCAAAACAGAATATGCTAAGGTAAACATTCCCAAAGCCTTGATACTTACTTAAGATTTGTGCAAAGCCCTTTATTATTATTTTTTTTTAAATAAGAACACCCAAAACGTATTTTACGTTTTACCATTAAATGATTTAATAAGACCTGTAAATTTACAGTAATCTAGCCTCCTGAAAATAAATGGATGAGCAATTTCTGTGGCTTGTTGAGACAGAAAATCCTTGATGCAAATGATGGTTTTTAGGTGGAAATAGACAGATTAGTAATAGCTTTTAAATGGTTGTTAAAATTGTCAATAAACACACCAAGAATTTCAATGCCATAGTGTTAAGGTGAGCGCTGATCTTGGCCCTTTCATTTTTGGGACCAAAAACAGTCACTTCTGTTTTTTCTGGATTGAGCGAGAGAAAATTCTCGTCCATCCACTCATTGATTTGATGAATACACTTTGGGACTTTAGTCATGTGATGATGCTACAATGTAAAGTTGAGTATCATCTGCATAAGTATGATAAGAGATGTTGTGATGCTCCATAATCTGAGCAAGAAGAAGCATGTAGATATTAAATATAAGTGGTCTTAGAATGGACCCTTGTGGAACCCCACATGTGATCTTTGTTCGCTCAAACTCTTGACTAACAAATGAGACGAAGTAGTCTCTCTCATGCAAGTAAGATTTGAACAAATTTAACACAGTGTCAATAAGTCTCACCCACCGTTCTAGTATTTCAAGCAGTATATTATGATCAACTGTGTCAAATGCCGCATTGTGGACTAGCAATCCAGAGTCGTGGTTTAGAAGTGGACATGGGGAAAAAAGGGTAATGGAAGGTGACACCCAGGCACACTGTTTAGCAGCTCATCTGTTTCAAGGCGAGCACATCCGCAGTGCACCTGGACCATCACGGGGAGGAGGGGGGAGTGGGAAAGCCAACAAAGGCGGTGAAAAGCCAGGGATGTGTATACATTGTGTGGAGTCGTGAATTGTTTCAGCGTCAAGTCTGTTTGACCCAGCCAGCACGCCAAAACATAGCGTGTCATTGCCATGGAGACAGCCTTGTCTGCAGAAACAGAAACATAGAGCCCAAGAGAATGGGGAAGTTGAAGGATAAGCGTCCATCAGCATCACTTCCAGGGGAAAGTCCAACACTTCATGAATGTCAGACAGGCTGTTAATACATTTTGAAAAGATCTGTAGTTCATAATGTGATGTAGACAATTATTATGAGGCTGCGCATGGACCAAGTAAAAATCAAGCGGGATCTTACTACAGTGTTTATGCATGGAAAATGAACAGTATGTTTGCGATCATGCCATTTGACATGCTCACATGTGTGTCAGCAGTCACCTCCGTACAGCTCAGGAAGCTACGACTCCGTGAAGACCGAACTGAGTGCGTGCGCTGAGGATTTGAGCTCTGGCCGCGCGCAGATCATGGACGAAGACGACGACGATCACGATGACCACGACGACAGCGATAAGATCAATGACGCCGAGGGGATGGACCCCGAGAGACTTAAAGCCTTCAATGTAAGTAACCTGCCTGATCTCACCAAATTTTGAATTCCAGTACAAGCGCTTCAGCAAATAGTTGACAAAAATACAGTGGTTTTCTTAACATACAAGATTCATTTGGCGGCCGTGACCGGATCTCAAAAGACTTGTATCTTGGGTTGGACCTAGGATTATGTTAATTGCTGATTTTTTTCTGATTAATCAATTACTTTGATTTAAATGTAAGTGTAAAACAACAAGAATATCCAGAGAAAAACACTAAGATTTGCCTTAGGGAAGTCCGCTTCGCGTAATCCTAACAAGCAATGAAAAATGGCTTCGACGTGCGAACAAAAAGCATCGATATTATGGTGATATAACCCTTAAGGCAATTATTTGAAGACAAATGGTGCAGCATCACATGTAAACAGACAACGTAACAATACAGTACTCACAGGCATTTTGTCTCTTTCCTCCTGTGTAAAACAGTTCATATTGCTGCAGCTTACTGAGGAGTTGTGACCATGTCCATCGTAGTCTGACTGTTAAAAAAAAAAAGCGTGATGCACGCATATTGTCTTTCTCGTGATACAGCACTTTAATTTGTGTGTGTGTGTGTTTTTCCACAACCTCCCCCTCCCTCTTGATCCGTGCCTCTTCCACTCCCCGCCGTACGCTCTCCCCTCCCCTCACTGCCTTTCCTCGCTTTTGTTTTCAACTCCGCACCACTCTCGCCGCCATCCCCCCACTACTTCTGACTCCATTTTTTCTGCTCTATATCCCGTCCCTCCCTTCCCCCTCTCTCAGATGTTTGTGCGTCTGTTTGTGGATGAGAATCTGGACCGCATGGTGCCCATCTCCAAACAGCCCAAGGAGAAGATACAGGCCATCATGGAATCGTGCAGTCGCCAGTTCCCCGAGTTCCAGGAGCGTTCCCGCAAGCGCATTCGCACCTACCTCAAATCTTGTCGTCGCATGAAAAAAAGTGGTTTTGAGGTATTCATATCCACCTTTTCATTATCGCTGCGTCACAAGTACTGGTAAAAGCGCAAGGGTGCTCATAGTAAAGCAACACTTAGCCCTGGTACACACATAAAGACAATGGAGCTGTTTTTGTCCCAATTTTGCCCTTTCCCGACCAACAACAACAAAAGCTTGACTTCTTCAGAAAATTATCCTCTAAGATTATCCTGTAGTGTACCGTTAGACAGTTTTATGTGTGTGTGTGTGTGTGTGTGTGTGTGTGTGTGTGTGTGTGTGTGTGTGTGTGTGTGTGTATTATTATTTTTCTTATTTGCACAATGCAACAGAACAACAGGGTGCCAAGACAAAGACAATTGTGCGGGCGAGGAAAAGAAGCCCCAATGGCTTATATGAAATCCTCCCCTAAAAAATAAATGCAAATTAATAGCTCATCTAAATGAAAGAAAAAACACATTTGTCTAAAATAATAACTAAGCAGATAATAATGCATAATACTAAGAACTCAAAACAATGAAAGAAAAAATGTAAAAACAAGTCTAGCATCGCGTACGCAAGGCAAGAAATGAGAATGTTTTATACAATTAAGATGAAGCATTTTGTCTCACTTGCACTTAGTATGTTTATTCTTATTGACTTGGCAGAAGATACCTGATGAAACCAGAGCTCAACATTTTTCTAAAGTAGTTAAGACCTTAAAAGACGTTTCTAAGGAGTCGCGGTGTTTCATAAAGAATTTATGACACTGAGGTCATTGAAAGTTCATTTGACCTCATGCTGAGTCGGGTTGAATATCAGATGGGAACAGAAAGAAGTCAGAAAAAGTTCCTGGAATGACTCGTGATGAATGTATTTTTACTTGAATATAGCCCACTAAATTTTATTTCATGATATCTTCTCTCTACAATAAATGCCATACACTTGATTTCTCCTCCTCACTGATTCATTTAGGTGTTTTGGAAAACATTATCCTTTTGGGGATTATCTCAACTACATGCATATGCAACTCAAATACATTTTGGGCGTCATTTTCAGTTTAGTCACTCGTATTTGACCAAACCCCGAAATGCCCTTGCGCTATTTTTTGCAAACATTCCTAAAAGTTCTATCCAGTATTTCACATTTATTAAACATGCACAATTTCTTGCTGACAGATACGACCAACCCCTCCTCACCTCACCTCTGCCATGGCTGAAAACATCCTCGCCGCCGCATGCGAGAGCGAAACCCGAAACGCCGCCAAGAGGATGCGGCTCGACATCTACCCAGCGGTAAATACATTTCAGGATATACATTGACCAATCATGTGTATGCAGTCCGAAAAGATCCAATACAAGTACTGTTGCTAACATTGTGCCTCCACAAAAGGCAAAACTACAAATTATTTGGGTTGACACTCTCTGAATAGTAAGTGTGTTATTATAAGCTGTCTTGTATGACAATGAAGCCTCACCTAATCCTGAATTCCACATTGGGATGAATAAAGTATGAAGTATCTAATCATAAATTCCCCTATTTGTCCTTTTTCTTTGGAACCTGCCGTAATGATCTGAGGTGCCACGAGATGGCGCCAAGTACTGAAAGAAGTCATTTTGGTCTTGAGCACGTATGTTCAAGTGCTAGCTTTGTTTTTGGGGAGACCCAAGTTTAGCCTGAGTTGTTAAGGCTCATTATGGAGAGTATACTGAGTCTACTGTCCATCACTTCCAATAATTGAGTTCACTTATTTAGCTATAAGAGAGGCTGAAATAATATCAAAATATGTTTTAATTAGAATACATCGTAGTTAGCACACTGCAGTAACAAACATGTTCTTAAATGCAAAAATCTGTGCGTACATGCGCGCCTAATGAAGTGTCTTGAATGGCTCAGTGCCACTAAAGTGAAACATGCGCTCACAGGACGAGCCCGTCCTCGCTGAGAAGCCCTGCACCAGGGAGCCCGCATCTGTGGCCCCCTCGGGCTTCGTCATCGCCAGCGCGGCTTTTGCCCAAGACCAGCTCTACACCAATGGAGGCCTCAACTACAACCTGCGTGGCTACGGCAACGTCGCCGGCACCCAGCAGAGCGCGGCTGCGGCCCAAACCAACGGTGAGCACCACTTAGGAATTTTGCACGCATACTCGCTATGATGTAAACGTTTAGACAACAGAGACTTGAACACAAAGAGTGAAGCAACACATGTAGACAGACAACGTAACAATACTCACAGGCATATATTCTTTATTTTCTGTGAGACTCTCTTCTATATTATCTTAATGATTCACTGAGAGCGATCGTGGCTCTGAAAAAATAAAGAAATATTAACAATATCAGCGCAAAATGTGCCACACAGAAAGAAATCACAATAGCAATTTCACGTTCATGTCCAAAAAGGGGTGGTAAGAAGTATTTTATCCAAACCCGTCTCTGTCAGTAATAATCAGTTATTTATCTACATCAGCCTTTAGTAGTACAGTGGTACTTCCACGAACGTCTCTTCATACCAAAGTTACAAAACGCCTCAACGATATTGCCTCTTGTTACGAAATAAATTTCAAGATACGAAAGGTAAAAATACATTATAGGCTGCAACTCGCAGCTCTGAGTTTCTTGAACTGCTCTGCCATTGGCTATTCCTGAGCATCATCCTGGCATCCCATTGGCTAAGAGGGACCTCTACCGTATGTCTCCATTCGTGTAGATAGATAGATAGATGTGTCTATGCAGCGTCCTCATCATTCACGCCTCGGGCCATGTGGCGTTCCAAGAGTTTTACGTAAATGTGATACACCCAGAAAAGGTTTTGACCCGTGAGGAGATAGCTCGCTATGCTGATGTTTGCCTTGGATATTTTCGAAAATTGTAAAAAGCCGACAAAAGCAAACGTCCTCGGATCAGTTCTTTACAAAACGCCAGGCCAAAAACACTTCTGAGAGAGAGAGTTAAGTTAAATGACCGTCATTTGTATTCTTCACTGTTTTTTACATTATGCACAACTCTGATTTATTGTGCAATAATCTAATTGTAACATGTACAGTATTTGTTACATATTTTGATGCATTTTTATGCTTCATAAAACATTTATGGCTGAATGTTGGGGGGCTTGGAACGGACGAGGGCATTTACATGGAAAACGCATCTTAACTTTATTAATTTCTTCCGGAACCAATTAATTTTGTCACTAGAGGTACCCCTGTACTATTTTCTGATTTATATTTGTATATAACATACAGGCATTCATATATATTAACATACATTTATTTAAACATTTTGCACACACAAACATATAGCTTCATGTAAATACAAAACGACAAATGCTCATTTCCATCATTTATAATTGTGCATAGAAATGTATACGCACACCAAAGGGTATCCCACAGAAGCAAACATAACTAAACGGATGCTGGCAATCAATAACCCTCATTCCTGTATCTTGTGAGAAATGGTTTGTTCGCTAAGTGTTTTTAAATTGGTTGAGGTTTGCACATTCCTTGTGCTCCTTCTTCAACCTATTCCACAATTTGACACCGCACACAGCTAAAGTTAACCTTCTCCTAGGTCCTAGGTAATTATTGCTGCAAACCTCAGCGCTGTAACTTTGATATATTTCAGCCCTATGTCTCTCTAATGAGATGACACTTGCGTCCGCAGGTCCAACAGATCTGAGCATGAAGTCGTTGGCTCCAAACTCCTCTTCCTCCAGCTCCAATAGTCACGGGCAGGGCGGCGGCGGCGGGGGGGCTTCGGCTCAGCTCAGCCCTCCGGAAGTGACGGCGGTCAGGCAGCTCATCGCCGGCTACCGGGAGTCGGCCGCCTTCCTGCTCCGTTCGGCCGACGAACTGGAGAACCTGATTCTGCAGCAGAACTGAGCGCCGGCCGGAATTCGGCCTGTATGTCCGTCCATCTCCGCGTGTAAATATGTCACCCTGACATGCAAGTCTTGACGCTGTTGGACAGAGGCACAAGCAAAGGGAAGTGGTACTGCCAAGCACAGCAGGTCCTGTAAGGTACCTTGACTCATCCCACACGACTCCTTATGCATTCGCTTCCCTTTGACCTCAGTGCTCTGTCTTCTGTCGGCTCTCTGCTAAGTTTCTCTCACCCCCTCAACCCCATTTGTCTCAGGAAGTGATGATGTGTGGAGAGAAAACGAATCCAATAGTCCATCTAGTGCCGTTTTTCCCAACCTTTAATGAGCCGAAGCTCAAGAAAATCTCTCAGAAAACCACCAGAATGAACGAACTCGTCACAGAAAGTATTTCAAATGATGACGATCTCGTCTCAATTTACTGACAAATGTACTCAATCAATGTGGGGACAAAATGAGACCAAGATAAATCATTTCAAAACTTGTTCTTCCATGAATGTGATATAACTTTACAACTCAGTCAGGATGTTTTCAACATCTTTGCGAAAAGCTAAGTGAAGGGAACAACTGTGACGATGAGGTTGCACAAGTGTGCACACCCTCTTTATAACTGGGCACGTGGCTGCGTTCAAAATCAACCCGTCACATGTGAACTCATTTCAAAAAGGTCAGCACACAACTGCCACCTCTCATAGTGCCTCTGATTAACCACAAATAAAGTTCAAATGCTATCGTAGGCTTTTTCTAGCATTTTTTTTCCTGCCTGAATGTTTTGTGATCAAACTAGCTGCTTTTTTGAACTGTTCACAAGGCAAAAAAAAAAAAGATATATATATCTATATATATAGATATATAGATATATATTTTTTAGTTCTTAAGCTGCAGCAACTTATATTTTCTTGTCTAGAAACTCTTCGGTTACATTTGAATCAAGCACATTTCTGAGGTGGGGCAAACCTGAGCAAACAGACAGCAAAATGAATCAGTCAGCAGAGAGCGGATGTGACGCCCCCCCCCCCCCCCCCCCAAAAAAAACCTTCATTTGATCGAAATGTTTTCAGTGCCGTCAGCTGTTGGAGTTTTAATGTGTTTCCGGTTATTTAAAACGGATTTACTGCTGAATGATGTTCACAAACTATCAGCTCTCCCGCGTGCCCTTTTGAATGAGGATGGACTTACATTGCCCAAGCAAATAAACAACTTTTTTTGCACGTTTTTTTTTTAATCGCGACCGAAAGAAAAGTGGGTTCGGCTTGCCAGTCTAGCTAGTCTCTAAAAATGTCAAGAAAACCCTACTAGAACACCTGAAATTGATTTTGCACTCACTGGTGCTATTTGAAATGGTGGCAGGTGTGTGCTGACTTGAATTAACATGAGTTTGAATGTTGCTAAAAAATATATGTTTTTTCCAACTTAATCATGCCATTTATAGATCACATTAATGGTGGAAAAAGTTAAGAAATGATTTCCCTTGCTCTCATCTTCTTGTATATCACAAAAGCCTGTCATATCAGAGGGACGAAGACTTTTAAAATCCACTGTAATTGTTCTGCCTATCACTATTTGTGGCTGGCATTGATAGATGAACAAAAATACAATCTTGTTAGTAAATGAATTATAATTTTTAGACCAATGAAGCGAAATGGGATAATTCCCACGGCCCAGCGGGTGATCTTTAATGGTTGGGAATCGCTGATCGTAATGAGCAGAGAACGAGATCAATTAGTTCTTTCAGCCTGCATATGCAGGTTACTACAGGACGTCTCTATTTTGTCATCGCGCTAAAATAACTCAAATAGTCTGTACAAGATTCTGAAAGATTCTACTGGGTGATCTTCAATTGTAGATGGAATAATAGCAGTGTGTTTTTAAAAAATTAATACATGAGTAAGGCCATGTAATAACTTTTACTTCTACTAATGTAATGGGAGCGAAGCACATTCTATTCTAAATCCAAGTGGAGAAAGATTCATTAAATGAGTTGTACCGTTACAAAAAAGTGAAGATGGAAGAATATTAGGCTGTCCTAACTCTGCATTTTCTGTCCAAACTCAAACATTGTCTTTATCAAATGAAAAAGCACATTTTGGGATAGGAACAGTACAATCCTGATTTGTTAGAGAATACAAGGTTCGTTTCCAGAATAACTGGTGTGAAATTGTGAGAAAAAAAATTATCCTGAAAGAAAAGTGTCCTAAAAATCAAAACACATTCTCAGAACAAACTTTTCTCTAAAATATATGAATCTGTTATCGCAACAACATTTTTTTTAAACTCCGATGCTATGTAAGGGTACACTGTTTGGGAGTGTTACATTGAGGGGGTCCTTGGTAAAAATTCTCCTAAATATTTAACGACTCACTGTGAAGAAAAAAAATACACTTTTCATTTCAGACATAAAAAATGAAGCAGTTCTCAAGTTTATGTTTGTGCATTTTACGTACGGGCAATTTGAAATAGTGTCCTATATTTTTAATCAAACCATGACAATTAAAAAAAAGTTTAATCGGATTCATGTATTAGTCGTAAAAATAATGAATGGATTGATAAATTATCAAAATAATCATGATTGCAGGCCTAGGATTTACTCATTTGACACATTTTATTGAGAGCGTTCAACCACACTGCTGTTATTCTGCACCCAGGTGTACTGCAGACTGATTCTGTGTCAGCACCTTTCATTCAACAATTCCACTTTGTGGATGTCCATCAACAGACAAACCGCTGCTAAATTGCCTGCCACTGTTGCTGTTTGTGATGCGCTCATTCCGCACGTGGGTAAATATTCCCACAGAAGTCGGCTTCCTTTTCGGATGGTTTTCAACCGTTGTTCAAAGCTGTCCGCTCAAGACATTACCTCGTTGTCTTTTGTTCGAGACAAAGACTCGTTTTGTGAAAATGCCGGTCTTGACATGGCGAGGAAATTAGATGATAGGAGGTCACGAACACCTGTCAGGGAAGAAAGAGATTATTCAATATATTGTTGAGCGCGATTGGAAAAAGGTGCAATATTGATGATAATCACTGAGGGTGTGCTATTCATGTCGCAGGCGAAAAGGGGGAGAAATCCGCCACAATCCCAAAAGATGCCGTAATCCCATGCAGCATTGTAGCGAATTTCAATGTTGTGACGACTGATGTTGGTCATGAACCTCATCACTTTTCAAAACAAACATGACTTGCACACGTTTTTGTTTTCTTCTCCTTGTCGTCGTCGTGTTGTTGTGGAGGAATTGTTGTGTGCGTTTTGTCACGCGTTGAATTGAGGTGACCTCAAACATGCATGCGAGGGGAGCGCGTGGCTCACTCACGCCGATGGAACCGAGCCCCAACCCTCCCAACCCCACTGCGGCCGCCCTGTCACCACCTTGTCTGAAAAGTGGCAGTTGGAAAAGAAGCAAGAGACAATCTTTGACAAAGATGTAATTACATCACAGTTTACGCTCCCGTATGTGTGTGTGTGTGTGTGCGTGTGTACGTGCGTGCGTGTGTGAGGTCAGAGGGCACACACGCAGAAAACAAAGTCTCACACTTTTGATGGTGAGTCACTCAGCACAAACACGGTTGTCAAGTGTACCTTTTGTGTCTTTCTTTTCCCTGTTCAGATTTTTTACCTGTGTGTGTATGTGGGGGGGGGGGGGGCGTAAATGTCGTCATGGACCATTTGTGTAAAAGTGAAGCGTCCCACTTTGTACATGAATCTGTCAAGAGGTAATTCTGTCACTCAGCACATTCCAAACAAGGACAAGTGACACTCCAAGCAGCCGACTCGGCCGGCTCGCACCTTACAAAAAAAAAGAAAAATAATAGAGAGAAATATATGATTTTATTGACCACATTATGAGACATTCTATCAGCGCGTGTCCATTTGTCCGCATGCGTCCGTCACACAGTCAGTGCGCCGCGTGCTGTTTGCATTTCAACTGTCAGCTTGATGAACTATTGCAAGTTTGGAAGCACTTTATAGCTCAGGATTAAGGAAACGTAACGCGGTGATCCGCTCGTTAGCGGCTCTTTACCTCCAAGTCGTCCTCACAAGCAGTTTTGCAGCTCCACAGCGGGCCTGTAGGAGGCGCCGTATAGGCCAAAATTGATAGGCACCTCTCACATGACCCAAAACAACTCTCACACAAAAGACACAAAAAAACTCTCATACATTTTATCGCCGGCTCCAGACAGAGGGAGGCAATTTGACATTTCAGATAATTTCTTGGTTACACTATGGAGCTTTCGATCACATGCACAATTTTGGGATCTCATAAAGACAAAAAAGGTCCATCCATCCATCCATTTTCCGAACCGCTTCATCCTCACTAGGGTCGCGGGGGGTGCTGGAGCCTATCCCAGCAGTCTTCGGGCAGTAGGCGGGGGACACCATGAATTGGTTGCCAGCCAATCGCAGGGCACACAGAGACGAACAACCATCCACGCTCACACTCATACCTAGGGACAATTTAGAGTGCCCAACGAGCCTGCCATGCATGTTTTTGGAATGTGGGATGCAAACTCCACACAGGGAGGCCGGAGCTGGGATCGAACCCGGTACCTCTGCACTGTGAAGCCGACGTGCTAACCACTGGCCTACCGGGCCGCCCCAGGTCTCACTTGGAAAAAAAGATGGAGGGTTTGCATGTAAACATTTTATGTTTGGTGTATGTGAGAGGTTATTCAGTTTTTTTCCTTTGCATGAATATAAAAAAGTTGTGTGTGTGCGAGAGGCTTTTGGGTGAGTATGTGAGGCTTTTGGGGTGTTTAAGAGGTTTGCGCATTTGTGTGAGAGGTTTTCTGTTGTAGCTGAGATTTCGGGTGAGTGTGAGAGTTTTTTGGGTGTGTGAGAAAAATGTCACTTTTCATAACGTGACAACTATTTTGTGACGTAGGAGAGGCTTTTGGTATAATTCAGTTTTTTGTACATGTGCATGAGATGTTTGTAGTTACAGAATGTGGGATTTGTGTGTGTGTGTGTGTGTGTGTGTGTGTGTGTGTGAGAGTGAGTGAGTGAGTGAGAGAGAGAGAGAGTGTGAGAGAGAGAGAGTTTTGTGAATTTGAGTTCTTTGTGCATGAGTGAGTGTGTGAGATTTTTTTGGGTGAATGTGAACTTGTTCCATTGTGTGAGTCATTTGATGATAGATGATTTTTTATTTTTTTTTTGCGAATGTGAGAGGTAAATGTAATTTTGGCCCTATACATCTCCTCTGCAGGCAACCTCGCACATGTCCAGCGTCCATCTTCTCAAGCAATCGTGACGTGTGCGTCCTCGTCTCCTTTACTTGTTTGTTTGTTAACTGTTGCCGCGGCGGGCACGCTCAGCGACCCTCTCAGCCGACCGTTTGCTTGCTGATGTGTAAGTGGCGCAACACTGCAGTTTGTGTGATCAGCCACTATGATTTTGTTGGTTTTGAAATGATGCCGACACCCAATTTTTATTGCGTGGTCGACGTAATACACTGTCGGAGTTGCTGCAACTGCCCAGGTAGCTCGTGGATTGCTCAAGTGATCACGTTCTGTACGTGTACTGTATAGCTGTACAAAGAGTGATAGAAGCTGTTTTGAACTGTTCTTTTTTTCTGTGGGTACAGCACTGTTTTAAAATCAAGACAAAAAAAAAAAAATCTAAAGTGTTTGAAGAAGCCCTTGCCTGTTTCAACTTATCATTTGGTGGTGGTCTGTAATGCTATTGTTATTTCTTTGGTTTGAACGCTTGCCCCTGCCGCACGCATAAGACTGTAGCTGTGTGCACGGGCTGGAGGCGGCGTCCTGTATCCCCGTGTGAAGCTTTTGTACCCCCTCCCCACCCTCCGGTTTTGGACTCAGTGAAAGTGTGATGTTTACATGTACAGTTTTTCACAATGGATTTCTTTTGCATTTTCTTCAGGACCCCCCCCCCCCCCCCCCCCCAAGTTTGCTTGCGCTCATCCAAAAGGTCTTCTTTTCCCATCCCAAGTGCAACCACTGCGTTGGAGGCCACCAACTCAGAACCCCCGACATCTCCGAGCGGGCCAGCAAAGTTAAATACGACTCTAATCAGCTTCTTTTTTTGTGTGTGGCCGAGAAGGAGAGTGGAGTCGGTACATTTCTTAAAGTGAAATGCTCAGAAAAGTGTAATCTGGTACCACCAACGGTACACACACATCCGTGATAAAGTATAAGCCATTCCCGTCTTCTGGCCTTTACGGGGAACCCATAAACCTCAGGAAATACGCAATCTCCGTGGGGAGTTTGTGTTCACTGATTTCCTCTGATGTGAGACTGAAATCACTAACAAAAACCATTCAACATTTCTATGGAGATGTCTATTGTTTTGTACATTGATCATTGTGTTTGCAAAGTGGATCTTTTTCCAGTTCGTGTGACTAAATATTTGGATTACGTTGGAGTGTTTATAGGTATGGATATTTATTATTATTATATGTGGAAATACAAAAAGAGAGGAAAAAAAGAACACGTTTGAACATGTTTCATTTGTATATTTCATGCAAAATTGTCCAGGTGAGATTCTTTCTGGCTCTTACATATCACAAAGGAGGGACCCGTGTGTGTGTGTGTGTGTGTGTGTGTGTGTGTGTGTGTGTGTGTGTGTGTGTGTGTGTGTGTGTGTGTGTGTGTGTGTGTGTGTGTGTGTGTGTGTGTGTGTGTGTGTGCGTGCGTGCGTGCGTGCGTGCGTGCGTGTACTTCTTTGGAAAATAGCGCGTTTTCAGTGTTGCATCAACGCAATGGAAAAAAGAAAAACAAGAAAAAAGAGAACACATGATCTCGTGAGATGTCAGTAATTGAATAAAATAGTGCGATGAACTATCAAAGTGCCACCTTGCGTCCTTATTGGCATTCTGATTCAACGCATTACACACTAATCATCTCCCGTTTGCCCGATCATATTACAAAAAAGTCCCACTGCAAAATAAAATGGTGAGAATAGAAGACGAAAACGTCAATTTCACAACATGCATGTTTGCAGGGTTATTTTCCAGTTAAATTATTGTTTTCTTTTTTTTTTTACTGGCACTTTGGATACAGTTTAGAAAATAATACTCATTTCAAAATGATACATAGCGTTACTATTTCAAAAATGGTGTTGATTTGTTTTGCTCGTGGCCAACAGTTTGAAAGCACGCTACTGACACCTGTAGGACTCAGATGGAATAGCAACGATTCCACTTTCACGTTGGTCTGTTCGTCCACCAAAATCAATTTGTAATCTAGTTGTCATTTGTGTTTGGTTCACATTTTAAATCAAAGATCTATTAATTGCCACATTATATAGTTTAATTGAGTCACACCACCTCATATTTAAAACAAAGTTTCCCAATTATCTTTGCAGTCTAAACATGTTGATTAGGTTTCAGGAAAAAGAAACAGAAAATCTTTCAGCAATTGGGCATTTTGTCCACAAGAGAGCGATAAAATTACAGAAATGAAGGAGGGTTCTGTCACATATAGCTCATAGTATTTTTAGGACTCAATCTATTAAGGTCAATGGTCAAGAACTTTGAGTGACAGTTTGACATGACAGGCTTCGGAACCAACCACTTTTATTTTAAATTCGTGGTTCTCAAATGCTTTAAAAAAATGTCAATGAAATACAGATGAAGGTGAATTTGAGATGGACAAAATATTTTATTCTGGACACAGCGGGATGCGTGTTCGGCCGCATGACGTCAATTCCGGCGCAACCCGACCGCACGAGGTTTCCAGATTCTTGAAAGACAATTCGCAGACTGGGTCATTCGAGGTATTCAACGACATCTCCTCATGTAGCCTCTGTGGACTGCATAAACGGTGGTGAATTAGGACAGGCTTCATTTGAATTTCAACAACACATGCGGTCGTGTCTCGCCGGAAGTGACGTCATTCGGCCGAAAACGCGGCCTCTGGAGCAGCCAGTTTGTGAATAACTGCGCTGCAAACTACTTACGTCTGCGGCTCTCCTTTTTCTACAATGACTGGCAGCAACATTAAATGCTCTTCCACTAGATGGCAGAAGATACAATTAACCAGAGCTGTGGGCTTTGATACTGTACAACAGCAAAATTTCAAGCTGATATAATTAGTCGAGATTATTTCACTATATACAGTACACCTTTTTGTGACGTTTTTAGTGTACGATGAGATATTTCTCATATGAAATATACAGCTTGGGTGGTGATGCCATGTATGCATGTTCCTGCAATTTGACCACTTTTTCAGTAACAAGTAATGCAACATATTACTATTTCCCAACCAATAATCACTCATCTATTGCTTGGCCTGATCATTGAGCAAATGTGTGAGGGATGAGTACCCCAAGAAACACATCTCAATTTGCTGGAGCAGAATCCTGTTACATGTCAGCAGAATGGCTCACTCGCAACTCATCCCACAAGCATGTCATTTGGTAATATTCAGGAAATGAGAAGGAGGTCACCACGCCAAGCCAAGCACACCCTACACTAAGTGAATTCAAACAAAAATCAAGTAAACGTGAAACACAAAAACACACATTTTAATACTACACTACACAAACAACAAGTAAGCAATAGTGATTAATGTCTTACTTTTTAAAGGAGTGTTCTGATGACTTTTTCAAGGTAACTGCCGCAGCACTGGTCTTGACTCAGTAAAGGTTGGCCAACACCCACTTGGAATAAATCATGGCCAGCACAAGTGGAAAATTCAACGGGTGCAGAAGGCTTTCAATCGGATCAGTAGTTGATGTTTAGTCAGTTTGTGCACCAGATTTTGAACCACAATCTATTGTACTTTTGAATTTGGCTCAAATATAAGTGGAGGTCTTAGTGTTCTCGAGCCTCCAGTCGTCTGGCCTACTTCTCATACAGTATATGATTGACACATTCAAGCAGCAATGGGGTCAGATTCTTTGGCTCAGCACTGGCCTAGAATGATCCGCAGCTGCCGTTGCTTGACTTACATTTGGTCGTAGACCGTCGGGACCAGCAAGGCCTTCCCTGCTGTTCTCAACACTTATCAGAAGCAGTGACCTAAATTCACAACCCAAATATTTGTTCCATGAAATTGGACTTATTCATTCCCAACAGTCTATGGACTTCATTTCGTAACATTTCATACTGCTTCACATTTTGAATTGTTGGAATTTTCATCCCAAATGCCGAACAGAATTGAGGCCAAATAGAAAAAGAACCATTTGGACTGTTATGCCACCAGCTGTTGATGGTTTGGGGCTTGGTTAGTGCCAATGGCATGGCTAACTTACACATCTGTGAAGGCAGCATTAGTGCTGAAAAGTACATTCAGGTTTTGGAGAAACACATGCTGCCATCCAAATAGGCCTTTTTCATGGACACCCCCCGCTTATTTCAGCAAGACAATGCCAAACCACATTCTGTACGTATTACAGCGGTGTGGCTTTGTAGTCAAAGACTGCGGGCACCAGACTGGCCTGCCTGCAGTCCAGACCTGTTTCCCATTGAAAATGTGTGTTGGCACATTAGGAAGTGTGAAATAGTACAACGGAGACCCCAGATTGTTGACCAGCTGAAGCTGTACATCAAGCAAGAATGGGAAAGAATTCCCCTTGCAGACCTTCAACCATTGTCTTCAGTTCCGAAACGTTTATTGAATGTTGTTCAAAGAAAAGGTGATCTAACACAGTGGTAAACATGACCCTGCCCCAGCTTTTGCGGAATGTGTTTCAGCCATAAAATTCCAATTTAATGGTTGTTTGCTAAAAACGAAGATTATCAGTTTGAACATTATCTATCTTGTCGTGTATGAAATTAAATATGAGTTGAACTTGAATTGCAAATCATTGTAGTCTGTTTTGATTTAGCTTCAACACAACGCCCCGATTTCATTGGAATTAGGTTTGAAGGACCGAAGTCTGTTGTTGCACAAAGATATCAAAATGTCTTTTGTTTATTATTGACGGAAATCTTTTTTCCCCCGAGTCCGTACTTTTTTACCTTCACCTAACGACGAGGTACAATTTGAGTTCAACTAACTACTTAAGTACAATATTGTACTTAGAAAACTAAGTTGCAGTAACTTGTACTTTGTAAAAAAAAAAAACCAATTGAAAACATGAGCAAAGAAAAAAAGAAAACATTGTCAAAGAATCTAAATAATCAACACAACAGGTAATCAGGTGCCCACTTACACATATGTGATCATTTACATGTTCCAAAAGGACTAGGAAGAAGTAAACACTAATCTGTTCTTTATAGACTACAACCCCTTTATCTACATTTTATTATTCATATATCAGCAATATTTAGGAATGTTCAACTGTAACTTCATTGCCATACCATATTTAAATACTGTACCAAAGCTGTATATCGCCATAATATTCTCTCAACACTCCCTGTATCATTGACCTGTTCTTAATATCGTTTCTACACAAGTTACACTGTACTGAAGAATGCACCATATTCAACATACTTTATGCCATAACAATAAACTGTTTAAAAAACAATTATAGTTAGCAGTAATATTGGCTTTAACAACAAATACATGTGTAGCCATTTAGAGTTGAATCAGTACTTCTGCTTTTCCAGAGTGTTTTTTTTTTTAAACTCAAAAGTATCTTGTACAGTACTTCTACTTGAGCACAGGGTACTTTTCTGAGTTCTGTGGCTGCATGATGATCACAAACTGGCTGGCTGGGTAGATGCAACCGGTCCGTATGAGTCACCTCAATGTCGTTGCCCGTCCTCTAAAGGTTGTAATTACTGCAGAGGCATTGGACTGTTACATGCAACGGGTCAGGGTGAAGCTAATTTTAACTGCAGGTCGCTGAGACAGTCTGTGTCAGGGGGCCTTCAAACACTCCACTATGTTGATACTGTCAACTCGTGTGGGTGTGTGTGTCCTGTGTGTGTGTGTGTGTGTGTGTGTGTGCGTGTGCGTGTGTGTGCCGGAGACACGCGTGGACACGTACACGAGGTGAGGCAGGCCACGTTGTCGTCTCATGGTGCCCATCAAATAGAGAGAGCTAAAAACAGGACAAACCCGAGAGGACAAACATATAGCGTATCAAAAGTCATTGAATAAGTGACTAGCTCCTGATAAGGAAGGAGCCATGGCTGGATCCTGTTTACTTGTTTTCCCGTAAGCAGGCCGTGTCGCCGACCAGCTACCTTTGGCCCAGATTTCTCACTTGCCACAGCTGGGCGCACTGCTGCCGGAGAACAGGTTTCGGAACAACATGTGCCCTGTCCTACATCTCGTATGACAACCTTTCTCATCTGAATTGTCTCCGTTTTGGTCTTAGGCACGACTAAGGTTTCAATTTTTCTATTTTCAAACTGTTGCTGACATGCCCACATGACGAGGCTGGCATGATTTAATCTACAAAAGAATCTCAATGAGCCTCAATGCACTGTTAGCTTTGTAGGTGAACTTAATTTGACCTAGACCTTTTGAATCACTACTTTTTGTACAAGTGGCTAGAAACTCACTACAGAGGGTTGATTTATGACAACGAGCAAGGACGTCCACTATCAGTTATTCCTATCAGTGACCCTTCCAGTGTCTCTCTCTCACAACCTGCTAATGACACTCTGAGCTCAGTGGCCACGTCGTGTTTCATACATTGCAATGTTGATGTACTATCGATCAGTTATTTGCCGTTGTCTTGGCCTCATGATTGAAAATGTGAACAGCATGAAGAAGACGGCTTAAAAACCAGGGCGTTTTTTGTGTTATTTGTGAATCTTGTTTTAGATGAACACCAAGGCTTACTACGTTACTGTATTTGAATGTTTGTCATGACATTGGTACTTGGACAGCAAAGTCTTTTTTCAGGTGGTATTTGGTGTAAAACGTTTGAGAAGCAGTACTGTAATTCATCTAAATGTGTAAAAGAGTCACAAAAAAGGGAAAGAAGGCCTGTTGCCATGTTTTTTCCCTACATTTGAGTTGATTTCTTGCAACCAGCAGCATTTGTTTTGCTTTCCAATGTTCAGTCTGGTTGTTGTCATCTGATCGTGCGCTGCCTTGTGAACTTTCCCCTAGAAAACTCTTAGACCACGCCCCCTCCTTCCTCTCTGGCTGTGTTCGGAGGCATGAGATTCACGTTTGACCTCTCTGACACCGGACTGTTTTTATTTGGATTAGATCAGGGGCTTTTTTTGTTTTTTGTTTTTTTAGTGTCAGATTCGTCCGCTCGGAATAGGCCAGTTTTTCTGGGGTGGGGGAGAATGACGGGAACACAACGAACCTGGACTTTTACGTGGAATTGGTCACAGCGGGAGGCTGCCATGCTTTCCCAGACAGCGACACTCCACCCTAAATGAGAGCAGACATATCCAATGTGCTTTATCAGCTTCCCCAATGTTCTTTTTTTTTTCCAAGAAATGTTTGCACATATGAGGCAGCACAGTGCACGAGCGGTCAGAGTATCTGCCTCACAGTTCTGAGGTTAGGGTTTGAAATATTTGCTCTGGCTTTGCTGTGTAAATTTTGCATGTGTTTGTGGGTTTGCTTTTATTACACTGGCGTCCTCCCACATTCCGAAAGCGTGCATGAAGAATATAGGTTACGTGGAGCCTCTATAGCATCCTTGGGCCGGCACGTTGCTATTTTTGATTATTCGTGACCCACTTTTCACAGAAGTGAAGAACAATACAGCGAATGTATGTATTCCAAAATAGCCTCTAAAAATAAATTTACAGTTTCTGTGCCACCTGTCTGAAAAAGCATCTATTTATTTTCTGTGCTTGTTCTGAAAAAACTTAGGATGCTATTAAAGCCTTGTCAAATAGCCAAGTAGCAACTGGTGTCAAAGAAGTATGCCGAAGAGAGACATCTTGAAGCTGAAAATTGTTTTGCTCTGCTAAATGGAAATGTACAGTATGCTTTGTGTCACTTTTATAAATATACAGTATTGCTTACATGTTTGTTTGTTTGTTTGTTTATTTATTGAACATATATAACATACAATACAATAACAGATTAACAAGAGTGTAGGCAAGTAATAATTGTAAAAATAAAAAAATAAAGACAGACATCATCACAGTTTTTTATGTTCAAAGGAGTAGGAAGAAGTAAATAACTTTGGTGTTTGATTGGTCTCGTGCCAAAGACAACTAACTTAGATTTTGTCAAATTTTGTGATAGTTTATTTCTGTCAAACCAGTTTTTTAATTTGTTTAATTCATTTTCCACAGTTTTCAGGAGTTGTTTTATGAAGCGGTTCTCCAGAGCAGTAAAAGGTTGTATCATCGGCGAATAGGACACATTTGAATTGTTCTGAGAAACTACAGATATCATTTATATATAAGATGAAGAGTTTTGGTCCAAGCACTGATCCTTGAGGAACTCCATGAGTAATCTTCAGTAAGTTAGAGTTTTTGTTATTGAACTGCACATACTGATATCTGTTTTCTAAGTAACTTTCAATCCATTTATATGCTATGCCTCTAATACCATAACCCTCTAATTTATTCAGTAATATACTATGAGGGCGGCCCGGTAGTCCAGTGGTTAGCACGTCTGCTTCACAGTGCTGAGGTACCGGGTTCAAATCCAGCTCCGGCCTCCCTGTGTGGAGTTTGCATGTTCTCCCCGGGCCTGCGTGGGGTTTCTCCGGGTGCTCCGGTTTCCTCCCACATTCCAAAAACATGCATGGCAGGCTGATTGTGCACTCTAAATTGTCCCTAGGTATGAGTGTGAGCGTGGATGGTTGTTCGTCTTTGTGTGCCCTGCGATTGGCTGGCAACCAATTCAGGGTGTCCCCCGCCTGCTGCCCGAAGACAGCTGGGATGGGCTCCGGCACCCCCCGCGACCCTAGTGAGGATAAAGCGGTTCGGAAAATGGATGGATGGATGAATATACTATGATCTATTGTATCGAAAGCTTTTTTTAGATCTAGAAAAATCCCAACAGTGAATTCTTTGTTATCTATGTTAGTGGCTATTGCTTCCACCAACTCCATTACTGCCATTGAGGTGGTCCGTTTCTCTCTGTTCATGTTCAAAATGCCTTTCAAATCACTTAACCCCCCAAAAAAGAGGATTAACACAAATTATACATTAAATATGGCAGTAAGTGAGCATGCCTTCTTGTTCTGTGTGACCACAAATTCTTACACCACTCAGCAAACAAGCTGCTGTAGTTCATGCGTTTCCATCGACACATTGAATAAACTCTGTACAAATGTTGTCTAGCAGGTCACGAAGCACCCGAAATTATCCCAAGGCAGTGATGGGAAGGACTAAAAGGTAAGGCAAGTGCACAAACAAGCCTTTTTCAACCACCAGTTGATTGATTGCATTTTGTTCTTTGTTATCAGTGAAGTTGTTGTGAGCAGCATCAAACGATCTTATCTGTAATATAATTGGAGGGAGTATACTGTTTTTAACAGCTGACATGATTACTTTGTGTCGTGGATCGGTGACTTAAGTGCTGTTAGATATTGAGTACCACTGCGACTGTGAAAACCATATACAGTAATTATAAAATCACCTCATCGTATGACAAACATAATTGTCCCTGTTTCCTTATTATATAACAGAAGTAGACATTGATCTTCATTCAGAAAAGGTTGGGCACCCCTGCTTTAAATTGCCCCTCGGTGTGAGTGTGAGCACGAATGGTTGTTATGCCTCTGTGTGCCTTGTGATTGGCTGGCAACCGGTTCAGGGTGTACCCAGCCTACTCCCCGAAGACAGCTGGGATAGGCTCCAGCACCCTCCGCAAGCCATGTGAGGATAAGCAGATTAGCAAATGGATGGATTTATGGTATGTGTGTGTGTGTGCGTGTGAGTGTATGGTTTTTTTTTTTTTTGGTAATGCCTGTGTCCGCCTCTGTAGTATTTTTTTGCTTTGTAACCCATAAAATAACAAAAAATTAAAAATAAATTGCACATTTTTAAAAAGCTTATCCTTTCCCCCAATTGTGATCAGCTGAATATGATCTGATCGGGTCCGTTTTCAATCACTTGATTGGTATCGGACATGCCTCATTCATACACCAGTATCCAGACCACTGTAATGGCAGCGGGACTTCCTTGCGGCCCAAAAATCATCTTCCAGCTTGCCTCTCTCCGCCTCAGAGTGGATCACATTTCTCTGACCTACATTCGTGATGAGCTGGCGCGTTATGTAAACAAAATGGATGATGGCCAATCCACGTCGCCAAACCACAAAAGGCCTCTTGTGTTATGAAACAAGTGCCCTGCTGAGGTCATGCAGCTCAAGGATTTTGCATGCTGGTGACAAAAAAAATACAGTCTGGACAGCAAAACTGTAGTTTTGTCTTTTTATTTTTCTTAACAGCAACGGTAACAAGTAACAGATGAAAAAACCTTTTTTGGTCGTCATACAAATAAAATTATACAGGCAAAAACGAAAGGCTATCTATATACTGAAAAGTGAGTCATCTTCACTGCCACCATCTCCATCTGGGCCATGACGGCAAGTTGGCAGTGAGGAAGCCCCGAGAGGAAGATGAGGGTGGGGATGAGGATGAGGGGCCTCTAGGAGGAAGAGGAAGAAGCCGGCGGGGGCGGGCTTGATGCCTCAGCCTTGCCCATGTCGCCGTTTTCACTGAGCTGTCGCTTCAGAAGCATTTCCCTGGCGATGCAGGTCACCTGACCATTGGCCACTGTGTAGCTTCCGTTTCTGCAACCAAACAACCAATTAAATTGATGATGCGACACTCTTCTCGAGAAGAGTCATTTGGGTCTAAAAAAAAAAAGTCCGAAATCTGCTGATCGGTGGAAAATTCGCATCCCTGATTATTTGACAATATGGAAATTTGGAAAAATGGTTAGCCCCGCCGACAGCAACTAGCAAATGTTCTTATTAATCCCACCGGTTCGTCTGCGCCACACAAAGCACTGTCATGATTATGGTCAGCGCCGCCAGTTCGTAGCCAGCTCTCAGATATGTTATTTTAAACAGCAAAAATTCATCTCAGGTTTGATAAGTCACAGTTGCGCGTGCTTGAGCTTACTTTTGGGTTTCGGGTTTCGCGAAGAAAAAGGAGGTCCACCAGTGGCCAGAATCTTGTCTTGGAAGTCCTGCGGGGAGCATATGCGACACTTTTAGGAAGTCTGCAAAATGACAACAGCAAGAGAAACCCAACGTGGGTCTCTGTTCTACGTACCGGGGTGGTGTGGGATGACCTCTCCCGAGAACTCGGCGCTGCTACACGAGCTGCTGCTGGACGTGGACCCGATGCGCCCTGCAAAGCACACTCAGTCACTTTCACTGGGGACGACACAGTGTGAACCTCACCTCGGCGCAGCTTGCCAGTACCAGTTATTTATACACTTCCCACAGGCCTTGAACCCATTTTAACATGTTAACACATTCTTTATGTATTTGAACTCGAGCTCCACCTCCAATCATCGCTTAATCCACAAAAAAAATGTTTTCCAATTTCCATCGCATTGTTCAAAAACAGAACATTATTTCAAATTGATCGTGCAGAAAATGCACAAAAGTCAATTGAATGATTCAGTTGTTGCTTCAGAGCATGTGAGAAAAGCGGCAAAAATGTTGATCACCGTTTGCAAATGGCTCATTTGGGGGAAAACACCAAAGATAGTCAGACTGCTTTCATGGAGGATGACAGAAATCTGAAAATATTTACTATTGACAGGCTGAAATTCCGAGGATTTGGACAATTTTAAAAGTTAAACAAAGTCTTTAAAAAATTTACCAATTATTAAAATTGGCAATTAATATGACCATCAGTTAGCAGTCAATTAACTGAATATTTTTTACATCTTTATTGTGATCACAATTTCTTCTTTGTGGAACCATAAACTCAAAAACGGCCTTTGTTCTCTTTCTTTAATGCCCTGAGTTGCCACGGGATGGTGCCAAAACCCTGACTAATAGAAAAGTAGTAATTGGTGTCAAGCAAGCGCTGGTGAAGTGATACATCGTGATGTAGAGACAAACTTTTCCGGGAATGAGCTAAGTGTACCCTGAATTATTAGTGGATATTTTGGAGAGTATTCGCAGAATGTTCAAGGACATGCACACTTCCGGCACACAGTAAACCCTTGACAGTAATTTCATAGGATGAGTTGGGGCATGATATGAAAGTGGTTTGCAATCGTAGTTTGTGGTATGGTTATGGTTTCAACTATCCATATAGGCAGTTACTGTATAAATATTTTGACGGGTGGCTGTCGAAGTCTGTATTGTGGAATACGGTAAAAATGTGTGTGATGATCCTGAAGGCCTGTGACTTACTTCTGTAGTAATCATGGGTGGCGACGAGGGAGCCGCTTGATGGAATTGCTGCCATCTTCTCTGACTTCAAGTGGAAAAAAAGTTTTGATGGGTAAACTGGACCTGAAGGCGAGACAGGAAAATGTGAGTTGAAATCTGAAGCATATTCAGAGGATGAATATGGGGCGGCCGTGGTAGAGTGGGTCGTCCAGTGATCCAGGGTCGCTAGCTCGAGATCGGACTGAATGTGTTTGTATTAAATTGTAACGTTTTAATGAGTATCGAATATTGATAATTGTTAAAAAGTCTTCAGAAACCAACTGATTTTTTTTGTCTGTTTGTTCTTATGCCAAACTAAAATAGATCATCAGCCAATGAAATCATCCAGTATATTATTAATACTGGTATAAATCAGTGATCCCTCTCTCTCCCCCTCTCTTTCATTGGACAGAACAAGAGAAACATGCTTTTCTACTCTTCATATGATAAGAAACATGTTGAACCTTGAAGTCTTATTAAGGCCACGGGTGCTGCATTCTAGTGCACACTCATGCTTAGTATGTGTCTGTACATACATAAATACATACACACGCACACACACGTAGACTAAAGACAGCTGCTTGTGGGAATCGGGTTTCCTTCCTCCTCCAGCACGTGCCGAACTGCGGGGTTGCAGGATTGTTATGGATTAAATGGTGACAGTTGACTAGACTACATTTTCTAAACTGGAAATTTACCGTGGGGATTCATGAGGGAAAAAAAAAGCAAATAAATAGCTGTAATGCCCACCCATGTGAGAAAAAAATAGCTCTCATTTGCATGGATGTCTGCTCATTACAAAACAAAAATGTTGATATTTACGCCAGATATACTTTTCCACTAAACTACCCACAGTTCCCAGTTAACTTCCATGAAACATTTCCAATTTGGAAATCCCAAATCACACTTTTTGCAACTCCACAAATGAGTTGTTGTTGTCATCTTGTAGGTATTAAATTTCTCACTTTCTTCCCGTGAAAACGTAAATAGGAGGCAGTATTTTGACTCAAAGGCCAGTTTGGAGTCTTAAGGAGCAGATGAAGGAGATGCAGTTCAACTGGACATGAGAAGCAGATGGCTTTGGGGATTTCAAGGAGCAGATGAGTACAGTACTCGCTGTACTACCCACCATACACAAACAAGACAGCGTCCCAAATGGACATTTATCAATAAAAACACCGCGTATGCATGTATATAGTGAACACGAAAGGCTCATTTGATACCACAAAATGCATCTAACGTTCACACGAAACACTCATTTGTGACTCAGAGATTAATAGTATGTACACATAATATATTTATGGCCAAGAAATTGGTATAACGTATGCACAAAAATACTCATTTGTGGCCAAGAAATGTGTAGAACATGCAATAGTAATTTGTGGTCACAGAATGGAAAATAACATGCACACAAAATAGGTATTACGTGCGCACGAAACACTGTGGCTCCGAACAGGACAGTTGGGTAAACATATGGAGCGCACCTCCTCTAGAAACGAGAAGCCGATAACAATGGACGGATAGTGCGATAGAATTTAATTTCACGCTATTAATGAGCAACGAAGCCATTCTGAAAAGCCTGCCACTGCAAAAAATCGTTTTCACCCCCTGTGATTTAAACAGGCTATCGAGAGGTCCGTTTGATATGTCCGACCTTATGGACGTCAAGCATTGTACTTTTTTCGATAAAGTTTTCTTACCCAGACATCCAAGTTGAGGAAGGCAGTGCTATTGAAACAGTACAAGAGCATTTTGTTCGTACGTTCCGCCGATTTTAAGGCCACAATTCGGTTCTTAGTCCCCCCAGGTCTCCGATGTTATGTCTGACGCTTCGTGAACAACAGTAGAGTTGATACTTGTGAGGCTTACCTTCGGTTGTAATCGGAATGGTGGTACTTGTGGTGGAAGGTTTGGATGGCACAGGCGCTTCTCAGTGGTTCGAACGGCCCATTGGTCGATGGACGACTACGGTGGTGTTGGCCCCTTGTTGTCGGTCGCTTGACGGCGGATACTGGCGAGCAAGAGCGTGCGGTCCGCCTTTTAATCGCTCAGGGGCCACGTGAGCTCTGGGTAGGCGGAGACTGAGGCGTGGCGTGTTGCGGAACGTGACGGTGGTACGTGGGCGAGAACATTGCGTCATACTGTAGCACCGGAAAAAGTCGCTTTTGTCAACAAGCTGTCTATATTGATCGGAAGACTTCGGCCTGAAATTACATATCTGGGTCAAACCAAACAAATCAAAAGAAGCCTTACAGAACCAATACGAGATAAAAAATTATATAAATATATAATGGAGGCTTATCGTAGTCCCTGGTGGTCTAGTGGTTAGGATTCGGCGCTCTCACCGCCGCGGCCCGGGTTCGATTCCCGGTCAGGGAACTACTCTTTTACGTGTGTCATCAAATTGCTATTTTAACGTGCTGTTGACCGCGGCTTGCCGGTACAACGATGGAACCATCCAGCCACCTATGATCTGAACGGCTTTATCCACACAAGGGTCGCGGGCTTGCTGGACTCTTGTCAAAATGTATCCATTGAGTGTGTAGCTCTGGAAAAAAAATCAGAGACCACTGCTATAGCGATAAATTACTGACAATGTAAAGACCAAAAAGGCCTCAACGGTGCAGTGTACATTTGGTCTCCTACTTATTATTCTGATTATTCTTATTATTATGAGCAAAGTGCATACAAGCCATTTAAAATAGACAGAAAATGAAACTAATTACCAGGAAAATTGATGATGGATTGATAAAATACATACTAAATACCATAGTAAGATTTAAAGAAATAAAACCTGAAGGTCATATATAGTTATGACTGAACAAATTAGGCGAGGAATGAATCAAACACATCATTAACTCGATTTTATTCACTATTTATAAAACATTTGACTTTAATTGAAAAATCTTTGAATACAAAACCACTTATGAATCTTATCTTTTTGTTCATGCCATAAACAGTGTCATTGGATGTCAGTGTAGCTTTTCTGTTTCCAAGTGTTAAAATGAATAGAGTACGTCTCAGAATGGATTGAAGCATCGTGCAGGAACTCTTTGAACATGTTGGAATTGTTGCTGGTATTTTACATTTCACAGACAAACAAAATAACTTATTCGAAAGCCGGATGTTTCTCCATTATTTGTCAAGACTGCCAGTCATCTTCTCCTCTGGAAATCATACATGAAACATGGTGCGTCATCATACAAAAAAATCATGTGTGACCATGGTTCTCAAACTTTTTATACAGAGGAGCACCTATAAACATACTTCGCTGTCTTAAGTACCCACCAGATGACCAACATTAAAATATAGCAACGCAGTAGCCCTACTTGTTTATCAAAAACAATGCAAAGATGTTCTTACGAATTTAATTAAAATAATTTGCACTTAAGTTTAAAAAGTGTACCACATAGGTGAAAGTTCTTAAAAATTCAGTGCACAAGTATCGTACTGTAATTTTTAAAAAAAGTGTAGAGTGCTGTATTTGTAAAGTTCAAAATGTAACATCTAACCGATGTAAAACATGATGTATGCATTACTGCAAGCTCCTTTCTAACGCCTTCGATTGTATTCAATTCGATTTTGTGTTCAAATCACAAAACTGACCACAT
Organism: Hippocampus abdominalis; assembly: GCA_018466805.1. Lineage (NCBI taxonomy): Eukaryota > Metazoa > Chordata > Actinopteri > Syngnathiformes > Syngnathidae > Hippocampus > Hippocampus abdominalis. Next base: position 9,041,736 of record CM031694.1, on the reverse strand, counting down.
TTGAAGTATCTGCCCGACGATAGCGATTTGTGTATTTAATTGAGCGACTCTGCTGCGTTGGCCGCAAATCACTCGTGGTACTCTTTGCAAACTTTTCACATCACTGCCCTTAATCCACTCACCTTCACACTGCCAACCATTTCCTCAAACGACCTGAATGTGGAGGAGTGTCTTGGAATAAAAAGTACATTCTTGTTACGATTTGCTTCACTTTCTTACAACAATAAGCCACTGTGTGAAAAAATGACATTGATGGGTATTTACCTCATTGATGGCACACTCATGGTGTGATTCAGCGTGCTTTCATGACAATACAGAGAGAGATGTTAGACAACAAAGCGTTATCTTTGCACATATCTAATATGGACCATAAAATTTACCGTGGTGGGCTTGGGAGGGGCAGAGCTCTGATGATGTTTGCGGCGTGAACACAAAAAAAAGAGACACGAAAATGAGTAGCAAGATATGGCGTCGTTTTGTTTTACTTGACCAAAGTCAAAGTCAGACTTCAGTCACCAATTTTAGTACTTGGCACTTATTGGCTAAAACTTATGAAAGACTCGAATCGATATTGCTGAGTCCTGACTACAACTTAAGCTACATGTCTTAGCTTGTTGCGTTTATATTTGAAAATTTCCATTTTCAAGAGAAAGAGATTCTTTTTTTTTTTTTAAGTGTTGCTTATTTTTGGAACGCGTGCAAACCTGCCTACATTGGCATGCTGTAATGCTGGGGATGAATGAACTCTCTTTTTTTTTTTTTAAGTCAGTGCTAAGGCAAGAGTCGAGTTGACTTTAACTAATCGTGATGTCATTCATATTTTTTTTTCAGTTGGCAACTCTGTGCGTGCCTCCAAATGCTAGGTCGCTCGCTCGCTCACTCTCGTCATCATTTTCAGTTGCGTAGAAACCGCCGACTGACACGCTCATCCCATTGATGGTTGCAAGAGTTTTACAAAACCTTTCTGCGTATGCTAAAACATTCAGTTCCTTTCCCTGTAACTAAGGGAACAATATTGTCGACAGTTGCAGGTGCGTTCCTGTTCCAACACGACTGTGTGTCAGTACACAAAGCAAGGTCCGCGGGAATTTGGTGAGGATGAACTTGACTGGCCAAGACAAAGTCCTCACCTCAACCCGCTTGAGCACCTTTCAGGATGAATTCAAGCGGAGACTGAAAGCCAGGCTGTCTGTGTTTTTTTTTAACTTCATGTATCTACATTTGAACATCTGACACCTGTTCCACTTTCACCAGCCAATTTGTCAGATCGACATTAGCATTTTATTCTTGCTCCTGCTAGCTGAGGACAGCATCAGGGTCACTTGTCAACAATCCAATAAATATTTGAGGTGGAACTCAAGTCTCAGACCAGGCTGGCCTGGCGACAGATGGACCAGCACTGCCCCCCGCTTGGTATTACATTGCTGCATGTGGCTAACAAATAATGTCACACGGAGAAGGAACATACTCTAAGTGTGGAATCACAATTAAATATTCCAAATCCACAAATTCATTGGATCGTGTATTAATCAATTCACCCCCACCAAAAATGTGATTTGGTTTGCGTTTCTTAAGAGAACCTGAAAGAAAAACATCAGTGGTCATTGTGCCATATTTGCTGGCCCCCCGCTGGTCTGCCCGTCTGCCTAGATGACTTTTCTAAAAATGTGCCATGTGGCATGCAGAGGGCAGCTTGTACTCACTGACCTCGTTGCTAAATGCTACGACTCTTGACGACCTGCTCTTTTTTTTTTTTTTTGGAACACTTGAAATGATCTATTTAACTTTGACGTCACACGTCCATCGGAACAAAAATGCTCAATGGCTCAGATTAGGGATGAGTGAGTACCGATACCAAGTATTCATGGGCGCTTGGGACACATCCCCCTCAGTGTGTGTGTGTAAATTAAAAAAAAAAACACCCCCACACCCCAGTTCCAAAATCCCATCTGCGTCCAAGTAGGTATCAGTATAGGGCTACCTTATTTCTACTGTATGTTTCGCATACCCATGAAGTCCAATATTTGGTTCTACACTGTGGTGGTTGAAGACACTAGCAAATCATGTGCACCAGAAAGAAAGAAAGGTCTTTGTTCACAATTGACTTGTCATTGTGTTAATTGAAATGGTATGTATCAAAAGACTATTGGTATCGGTACTCTGTATTGGTGATCACTCGAGAGTGAATACTTGTAGTGGTGTAGTTTTGGAAAAAAAAAAAAAAAAAAGTATTGGTCATCCCGAGCATGATTGATGACATTAGCTGTATCTGAAATGTGTCGGTTGAAAAAAAAGGCTTCTAAGTGAGATGGGACATCAGCCGCAATTTTCATTTCAACAGATAAGTCGACAGTGGATTAAATTTAAACGTAGATGACATGATCATTGAGGATAATTCGTTTTCTGTTGCTCGGACTGATGTTGTGCTTTTTCGATGGGGAAATTGCGTCGTCCGCTGGCAGGCTGACCAGTATATTGAGCTAAATTACCCAAAATATCTCGACTCCCGGTAAACATTTTATACACACTGTCAATTTCTGTGTTTCGTTAGATGTGCTGATGACATCGTTTTCCCTGTGATCACAGTTTCACTCGTTTGATTGGTGGGCGGAGTGTCATCGCTGCCCCATTTGGTATTTACATGAGGCCCCAGTGGAAGGAAGTTGCCGGAGTGCTGTACTCCCTTTCAAGCTGTCGCCATGCCGGTTGTTCAACCTTTATTATTATCTGTTGGCTTATAAGTACAGTACTTATGGTTTGCTTTTGGTGTCAAGTTATGATATTCATTTTTTTGTTGTTGTTATCCATTTTCTTCTTTGTGTATGTAATATTGTTTTTGTTCTTTTACCAATAGCTCTCTTCTGCTGGGTATTTATGCAGCTCCTTTTGTAATTTGCTATCTTTGTGCATTTGTGATTTTTCATCATCATTTCACATTATTTTGACTGTGGTGCTTCACACGCGTGTGTACGTTTGCTTCAATAAAGCCTGGGTAAATGTTTAACCTTTAGTTGTCCGTGCAGTCATCTATCCTTTGGATTGTCCAATCACATTGCACAGCTCCAATGATGGAGGTCCGGTTCCTAATCTGTCCGTTTACAAGTAGTTAAGAGTAAGGTTGTTCCGATCAGTGTTTAATGCTGCTGATTCCGGTACTGATCATCCCCGAGTGAGGTCACCCGATTCGATCATCCGTGGATTAGCTGTACTTTTAAAAATGTTAGAGCTTCTCACGAACAATTATTTTGATAATTGATGCTACACTGCACATAGGCTGGTCTCTTGTTGGTTGCAAGCTGCCAAGTACGAGTTGCAGGTCATCCTTTTTGGGTGATTAGCAATGGACGACGGAAACCGTCCGATCACGATCTGTGGCCGATCGAGCAGGCCACCACTAATTAATAGTCTTGGGATCTTCTCCTTTACATCCATTTATGACATACACTTGATTTGTTCTCTTCACCCACGGGTTCTTCTTTATAATCTATGATTTTTATTTTAGTTGAAAAATTAGGGGGCGGGGTGTGACTTTTGAGGTATATCTGGCGGTGAACCCCCAACAAAAACACGTTTTTCTCATCTTTTCCGCTCGAGAATTGTATTCTCCCACCCGGACATCTCCTGGCACCTACTGTTTCCAACCATTGTGAAAAGGTCGAGTGGAGAGTACCTCAACTCCGCCAGCCTCCTGGTGATGACCACGCCCACGTTGGTCAATGCGGAAGAGGTCACGTGACTCGCATTAGCGAGACCTTCCTTGGTCCTCACGCATCTACAGGCAGAAGGAAGCGGCAGGAATAAGAAGCGGGAGGAAAGGTGGCCACTTGACTCACACAAATGCAACAGAAGGCCTGCACATACGCGTCATGCCGGACCTCCTGCTAATACTGCTGCCGCTTGGACTAATTCAGGTGGTAAGGCTATTAACAGAGCACCAATCCTATTGGACTCAGAAAATCCCATCACTTGTTCCGTAGAGGAAACCTTAACGTGTGAGCACTTGGCAAAAACAACACAGAGTCTCGAGTATGATGACTGTTTTTCTTCAAGAAGAAGAAGTAGACGCCAACACTCACACGTTGGAGTTGTTGATGTCATCCAGGACTGCAGAGGCTGTGAGATATCTGCAAAGAGACGACGAACATGTTGACATGCCCTAAGACCTACGAGAGAGTATTTCCCGGTTATATAATCATGAGCAGGTATGGGAAGCATGCAACCGATGATCTCATTGTTGTAACACGCAATGGGTGCGCTCACGGGGAAGAGGTCTGCACTTCTTGCCAGCCTTTGGACAGGTTCTCCTTGATGCTACTGAGAGGGCCCATACCCAGCTGCCTCCTGATATCTGCGGCCGACTTCTCCTTGGTCAGCAGCACCTGCCTGAGAGTCTGAATTTCCTCCTCCATCTGGTTACAAAAATGCAACAAGTTTGGTGACACTGTCGTTTTTCGAGGCTCTTTGATTGATAGCTTTGTGGACGGAGTCAATAACCAGATCAGGGGTACGTTTGGATTTGGGGGAACCAGATTAACTAAGTTATACAGCCAAGTGAAGTCTCACCTTGGCAAGTTCGAACCTCAGATTGTCCCGCTCCTCGTCACTTAGCTGTGCAGGGTGGCATCCATTTTCTGGCACGCTGGACGAGAAACTCGGGGATGAAGTCCCCCCAAAACCTTCACCAGAATGAGATTTGATTCAAAGAAACCCCGTGCGTGTGGCAAATTATATTTTGTCATTGTAATTAATCGAGATACGGATGTTGTGATGCCGAGTGCTCCCTCGACACTCCCCCGGTCGCTCAAGACCCCAACCTAATTTTCTCTTTTTGTCTACCCTTTGTCGCTCGACTCTTTCGCTTCCGCCCAAATGGCCGAGTCAGACGTTTGCTCAACAGAGCCTGGGCTCTGTTGGAGATGTCTCCCTTTGAAGAAGTCGTTCCTTACTTCAGCTGGTTTTCAATCATGTATGAGTGGCAGTAAAAATAGCTACCTTAAAAAGTACTTTGGTTATTTAATGATTGCTGAAGATTGATTTTAGAGGTAATCAAGTTAGATTGTAATACTGTAGTTACTTGATTAGTCCCATTCAGCAGCTGCCATTTCTTCTACAACAGACTGCCTGACCAAGTTCTCCACCCCACTATTTACTCTTTAATTCATTTAAAAACGATTTTATCATGATTTATTTGCCTTTTTTTTTTTGCAGCAGCAAAGTCCTTGCTTTTGTTTTGAGTGCTGAGGAACCTGCTGCATTTGTCTCAGCTCTCTGTTTTGCACAAGCAGGCATTCAAAGTTTGAATGGACCATGCTTCGACTTCAGATGTATTTAACTGAGTGTTTTTTTCAGATGTTTCTTCAAATTTGACTGAGTGTTTTTAAAGCTAGATAACACTTTTGTTGCCAGTTTAGAGTGTACAAGCAACCTTAATGTTTTCATTTTTGGCTGACACAAACTCAAAATAGTGACTGGATTTCCATCTTAAAAAGGCGAAAATCTCTTCTCACTCCATTGCTGTTTTTGTCCCTGGCTGCTTGGTTTGTGCCCGGGACGAGGAGTGTGCTTTTTGACCAGCTAAAAGTGCTGTCCCCAGTGCTGAACTCGGTGCGCGTTGTACGTGGCTAGTGGATAATGCTACCTGTTGCACACAATGCCAATGTTAGCTGAGGCAGATAAAACACGCAACTGCTGTTTTATATTCGTCATACGATAGCAGACGTGTCAAAAGACAAAAAACATTAACGGGTGAGGTGAGGCGCTCTTTCTTACCCGGTCGGCTCATGTCTTCGGACGAGGTTCGATTGTGACTGTTTTCATCCAATCAGCTCAACTAGGACAGCAGCGGGAGACTCACACGCACAACACGCACACACACACACACACACACACACACACACACACACACACACACACACACACACACACACACACACACACGCACACACGCACACACGCACAAGCACACACACACACACACACACGCACACACACACACACACACACACACACGTGCACACGCGGGATAACCGCGGGTAATAAATGGAAATACTGTACATTGTACACAGGCGCACGCACAAGCGCACGCACGAACACACGCACACACACAGTGAGTCAGCATAAAAAGTAAGAAAAAAATAGCACATATTATCTATTATTTTATCAGTGTGCAAGTTCGACGAGAGGGTTATAATAATTAAACATCTCAATGTATTGACGGTTCAGCACCATTCACCTATTTAATAATAATAATAATAATACTAATAATAATGTTATTTATAAGAGCCTTTCAAGACACCCAAGGACACTTTACAATCAGAAACAAAAACAATAATGCTATTTGCAGATTATTAGTTAGATATAATACACGAACACACACACACACACACGCACACACACACACGCACACACGCGCACACGCACACACGCACGCACACACATCGTATATATTGACGAGTGTAAGTGTACCTTAAACGTTGAACGAGGTGGAGACACTTCGTTTGGGTCTGTTGGACTGCATTATACTGCCCTCTAGTGGTTAAAATGGGCGATTAATTGTAGTTACTGTACTGTTAGCTTTGAGTGAAGCTTTTGATATGATTGATCATGAGCTATTACTTCAGAAGCTGCTGATTTACAGGTTAATATACAGGCGTGAACCTTATGAAAAGCTATCTTGCAAACCGAAAACCATGTGGTTTGTTTTAATGGCACAGTGTCGAATATCATTACACTTGACAATGGTATTCCATAAAGTAGTTGCATTGGACTACTCCTTTGCACCTTTGTTAACTTCATGCCATATTTTTCAAAATATGCAGTTATAACAATTAATGTAGCTGATACCACCATGTGATACACACTCAAAAGAGAGCGGCCGCTGTTCAGTTCAATGCAGTGTTGACAGCATGCAAGTCAGGCTGTCTTGGATTATGGTGGATTTAAGACAGGCATGCAGCCTTGTTTTATTTTTAAGAAATATCTATATTTCAGGTAAACCTGGCTTCTTGTTTTTACGACTGCTATCGCCCACTGAAAGGCATAGCTGGAAAATATTAATGCCATATAACCTTGGCTACAAATGGATTATGTGGTCAAATTTTGATCTGTTTTAGTGTATCTTGAAATTTCCTGGATTGTTAGCTGAATGTACGTTTTGTTTGTTACTTTTTAACCCTTTCATGCTCCAATAATGACAACCTGTTAACATGATAAGCTGGAGCCAATTCACAATGAATTGGATTGAAAGAACAAAATCCATCCAAATGTTTAGGAACATTTATTCACCAACAGCAAATTGAGATCAATGATCCACATGTTTTCTTCCAGACACACGATAACCATGCTACAACATAAAGGTTTCTTGTACTGTACTTGACTGTTTCGAGGCTGCCCGTATGTACAACCAACCTGAAGCCCATGAAAAGTCTCCCCGCACAACTGAACGGTTACAATACAACACTGCACCAGTTAAAATGATTTTCCCACCACAAAGTATAACATGAACTAGCCTCCGTGGATTTATCAGAAAACCAATGCACTACAGTTGCACTCAATGCTGTCTTCTTTTGCCGGAGTGATCTCCCAACCGCGCATCTGTTGGATTTTTTGTTTTTGTTTCTTTGAGTGCATTCAACTTACAACATGTACAGTAGCATTTTCAGATCTCAATGAAAAAAGCCATGGGACGGGCACATCTACAGTATGTTTCATCAAGGGGTTACTTACAGGAAACATCATATGAAACATCCATACTGTTAATAGCAGAGGGTGGACAGTCACACGCAACTCAGCGCTTGTAAACAATCGAAAAACATGACGAGCCGTGTGGCAAATCAAAAAACCAACACTATCGTGGGGGATTTGCAAATGTGTGGCCGTACATGCAAATCCAAATGATGCAGTGTGCCAAAAAAAATCTGATTCTGGCTGAGTGACCCTGTTCTGCGCCAGCTGTGCAGATTCAAAGGATTAGAGGTGCCAACAATTAAATGATTCATTGACAACTCATCAGTAATCAAATGAATCCACAACTATTTTGATAATTGATTAATTGTTTCGAGAACTTGCTTAACTGGAAATGGTCCAAACCCTTGGAATTTCAACCTCTGAACAGCAAATATTCTCCAATTGCTGTCGTCTTCCATGAAAGCGGACCGATGATCAAAATGTGACTTTGCAAACATCAGCTTTTACTTTGGAAAACATTTTCACAGATTTTCTGATGAATGCAACAGACCACACTAGTAACTGAATCATTATCTGCACTCTCAATTTGAGATAATGTATCTATTTTTCTAATAGTAGAGGGATGATATGACCAAATATGTTTTCTATCCGATTCATCAATTGTTAAAATAATTGATAGCTGCAGCCATAAAAACAAGTCAACAATGATCACAGATATCGCACTTCCAAACACATGGACTTCAAAACAAGATGACAGTTATATTTCTCCCCAAAAAATAAAACATAAAAGAAGCTTTCGCAGTCATCAGAATTCCTACACAACAAGATGAATGTAATGTCCTTCATAACACGGTGACCCTCTCGTTCAATCTTTTGGTAAAAAAAAAAAGAGACACAGTTGCTGATATGACAACATTCCTCAGGCGTAGGTGACCAAATGACAAGACGTCCCCTATACTGTGGTGACGTTCAAATAAATGAGAGTGAATTCAAGACGGCTTCCACAAATTTCCCACGGCCTGACAAACGGTTGGTGAGCGCGATGCCGCCTGGAGCCTCACCGCTCTCACACTGCACATCGTATTCATGTGGACATATTGCACGGAAGAGTCAAAATGTTGCCAAACAGGAAATATGCTGCATGCTACACAATGACGCACAATGCGGGATTGGAGGGACGTGGGGACAAAATGGAAAAGAAATGAAAGTGTAATCACTTCTGGTCATAATCTGGTGAAATAAATAGAGGGACGGGGAGGGGCGGGGTTGTAAGGGTTGAAGAGTTCCTTTGATGGACCATGCTGACTCGTCCCTGTCCTCTGCATGGGCCTTCCTGGTGAAACAATGGATTCTTTCCCATCGCGGAGGTGTTGCAGGGGAGCAGGTGGAACCGAGGCGAGGAGGGACGGACGGACGGTGGGGCTGCTTAGTTGAAGCCGGTGTCGGTGTGGTAGGAGTAGTGGCCATCCGACGTCAGCTGGGTGGTCTCTGTTGCTGTGGGCTGAAGCATGATGGGCTCGCCTCCCGCTTCTGCCGGAGACATGTTGAGGGTTGTTACAGTTCATACTACATCTATGGGCGAAAACGTTTTCATACATTTCAAACATTTTCACCTTTGGCAATTAATTTAATACATGAGCATTCGTGCTTCATTTTAAATGTGCAAACTCAAGTTACGAATGACGTTGTTTACAAAACTTTTCAAGTTAATCACTATTTTTGGACAAAAATATGACTCTAGTTATGTACATCTTTCTCAGCATGGATGAGCGGGCCAATCACATACACACATACACACATACATTAATACATACATACAAACATACATACAGTCAACCGCCATTCATTGCGGTGAATATGTGTGCCTATTTGTTTTTTTTTTGCAGCAGCAGCAGCAACAGAATAAGATGCAATACTACTAAATATCGAGGTACAGTCAAACCTTGGGAACGTCTCGGTTTTCGATCAATTCGGTTTTTCGAAAAATTTAGATTTTTTTATGCCTCGGTGACGAACAAATTTCGGTTCTCTAACAAACTGAGCGCACTTGAATGCACCATTTGACGGGCGCTTCCTCGGGTAGACGAAGAAGTGACGCTTCTCGCTTTCCATTGGGCAGACGTGTTCACGTGGTTTCCGTTTTCGAACAATTCGGTTTTCGAACAGCTTTCTGGAACGGATTATGGACGAAAACTGAGGTTTGACTGTATTTCAGTTTCAAAGCCAATCAAAGCTGAGAGTAATTTCTCCCCGCCAGCGTAGTTTCGTTCTGGCACAATTTACTGGGCTGGTCTGATTTAAGATATCCTTTATTTGTCCCACACAGAGGGAAATTTACAGTCTACAGCAGCAACAAAAGTGTTTGCATGTACACAGTTTTATAGAAGTGCCACCATCCATCCATCCATTTTCCTTCATCCTCACTAGGGTCGCGGGGGGTGCTGGAGCCTATCCCAGCAGTCTTCGGGCAGTAGGCGGGGAACACCCTGAATTGGTTGCCAATCGCAGGGCACACAGAGACGAACAACCATCACACTCACCTAGACAATTTAGGTGCCCAACGAGCCTGCCATGCATGTTTTTGGAATGTGGGAGGAAACCGGAGCACCCGGAGAAAACCCACGCAAGCCCGGGGAGAACATGCAAACTCCACACAGGGAGGCCGGAGCTGGGATCGAACCCGGTACCTCTGCACTGTGAAGCCGACGTGCTAACCACTGGACTACCGGGCCGCCCAAATCTAGATATAGATATATCTATATATATCTATATATATATATAAGCATATATGCAACTGGTATGGTAGTCCCTAGGTGAGTGTGGATGATTGTTCGTCTCTGTGTGCCCTGCGAGGCTGCAACCAATTCAGGGGTGTACTGCCCGAAGACTGCTGGGATAGGCTTAGTGAGGATGAAGCCGGAAAAGGATGGATGGATGGATATATATATAAGCATATATGCAACTGGTATAAGGTAGCTGTGCTATTTACAATTGTTACGGTTTTTCACATATTTTATTTTTTATTCAGCAGCCTGACAGCAGTCAGTAGGAACGAGCGGCGGTATCTCTCCTTCTTGCAGCGCGGGTGTAACAGTCTCACATTTTAGGGGAAGCTAATCTTCCCTTGCAGTCTTCGAGCAATCGCCTCTGCATTGCTCTGATACCATGACCTTATCTTACAGTGAGATTTTGATATTGTTGCAACTCTAGTAACAAGTAATCTCATGTAATAATAATAATAATAATACATTTTATTTATAAGCGCCTTTCAAGACACCCAAGGACACTTTACAATCAGGAACAAAAACAATAAAACAATACGTGTTACTATTTTCAACAGATAAGATCAGATTAAGTTACTTATCCTAGTCAGTGTGCGTAACTATTGTGGTGAGAATGAGTGACATGGACTATTTACAAGGGAAAAGGAGTGAACACTTGGGAATGATTGATGTTGATTATAACTGCCATTGGGGGGGGTCTAATTTTTCCTTTAAAAATAAACACGAGTATAATATATACAAATTATGGCTATAATCAGCAGATTTCGCAACACAGTGGATAAACAAGTCAAAAGGTGGTTCTCACCTCTCTCGTCAGATTGCAACTGAGCCTCGAGGTCCTCCGGGGAGACATAAAAATCTTGCTCCTGGCCCTCCCGTGGCCGAGGTTTACATCGTCCGCAGCAGCAGTTGCAGCAGCAGCACAGGCAGCAGCAGAAGTAGCAGCCGGTGGCCAGGCCGCAGAACACAAACAGCGCCTGCAAAAGAGCTTGAGTTTGATGGCCGGCTGCGCACAAAAACCACGAACGAAGCAAACGTTTCCTAGGCATCCTAAGCTTACCTTTGCCCACCAGCTGGAGAGAACAAAGTAAGTGTTGACATTCTCCTCTCCAAACTGCTCGGCCACATACAGTCCCAGCGAGCCGTATTTGTCGTAAATGTTGCGCTTCGTGGGGTCATTGAGAATGGCGTGGGCATTGTTTATCTCCTTGAACTTATCTGCTGCTTCGGGATTGTCAGGATTCTTGTCAGGGTGAAACTTCAACGCCAGTTTCCTGCGTGGAACACAACCAACCTGTCAAGGACTTCATCCTCCAGTACATCCGTCCGGCTTGTGATCAACACATCTGAACACATCACTGGACTTTCAGACAAACGCAGAACAGTTGAGATTCTTAGCCAGAAACTTTGGGTGTACTTACACCTGGCCAATGTTTCCCAACATTTATTGAGCCAAAGCTCATAGAGCGGTGCCTTGAGCTACGAGTTAAGGCTGTACAATTTAGAAACATATTCAGCTACATATTACAGAGTCGTGTGTGTATGTGTGTGTGCGTTTTGGTCTCACCTGTAGGAGCGCTTGATGTCATCACTTGTGGCAATCTTTTCCACTCCCAGCACGTGGTAGAGTGACTCACCAGCGGTGGATAGAGAGCGCTGCCTCTGATGCTCAGCCATGATGCCTCACGTCCACAGGCTGGACACACACACACACACACACAAAACCACAACTACATGTACTGTATGTATAGTCGGCATATAGGTATCCTCAGTATGTTCACGATCCTGTTTCAGCAGACTTGAGGCGAGAGGTGGGGTACACCCTGGACCGGCCTCGGGGCACATTAGATCAGTGCTTCCCAAACACTGGGCCATTAGAGACCATCAGATGTATGATGGGAAATGACCCAATTACACTCCATTGATGTGAAAAGTATCATTTCCAACAAATAATGCCCATCTTTGTTCCTCCATCTGTTACAGGGTGACAGGGAGAAGAATGACATTTTCTCTCACGAGATGGCAGAAGGTCCGATTAACTGGTCCACCTGTCGCCATTCCTAAAACAGAATAATAGTTCAATGTTCAATGAAAAAAAAAATTGAGACTAGATCACCATAATTTCTATATTTAGTATATACTTTTTCTCAACTCAACTGTATTTATAGAGCGCTTTAAAACAACCAGCGCTGCATACATAGTGCTGTGCATGGAGCAAAAATAATTTAATAAACAACAAACAATAAATAAATAACAAAAACAGTAAAAAGCACAAAAAGAGTCAAACTATGTTTGTAACATTATCACTGATAAAGTTATCTCCCGTCATACATTGTTTCATTTTTTGCATTCTCACTGTGTCGTGGATTTTTAAACTGTTCATATGTCATGTTGCATCGCAGACTCATGTAGTAATTTGAGCAAGCCAGCCAGGGGGGGAAATGCATAGAAAACAACGCCCCAAAGTTTGGAAGGAACCATTACAGACTTCAAAAAGAAGGTACACTGCCAAATGTGTCGATTGTGCTGTGGCTTACACAACTGCACATTTATGGGATAGCAAACATCGCTACTTTATTTAATATTGTCTATGACCACAAATTAGAATGTCTTGTAATCCCTCCACACGCGCTAATTAGAATGAATTGTAATCCCTCAGCGGTTGGTCTAGGATAGACAAAGCCACCAGCGCACTTTAAATCGCTTGATTGAACAAACGGTTCGGAGAAAAACATAAAAAGCACATTCCTACACAAGCTGTCGATGCTCACAACTCAAGTGAGAAACTCAGTTGGAGGTGGACAATTTTATTGATTAATCAACAAATAATCGATCATGAAATACGTTGTTCAACGTCACATTGTGAACATCTTTTGAATTTTTTGAAATCTTGTGTTGATTTCTGTAGTCCTCCATTAAAGGAAAGTGCATTCAGCAATCCCAACCACTTTGTCATCGCTTTGGAATTGTCTAGATATTTTGTCAGGAATCTATCTATCTACACACAAACACACCGACTCTGTAATCTGGAGCGGAGCATATATGGCCCAATTGTACTTCATCACTCCAGCCGGTATGTAACGGATTGTCGCTGGTCCATGAAATATGTAGGACCATGAACCAGTCTATGGCGGAAAAAAAGGTTGGGGAGCACTGCCCAATTATATCCCCTTCCTCACACACTCACTGCTCCAACCCCAACTGCTACACTCTTACTAAAACTATTCCTTGAGATTTAAATGAACGTACAAATATTGCAACAACTATGAACATTTTGAACACTACGCCGCCATGTATGTGGACAAACTTACTAAAGTCCTACTTTTATTTAGAGAAAAATTTAGTGATGCCCTAATTTAATTTGAAGAGGGTTGCTGTTGTTTTTGTCTCCCCCTCCCCTTATGAAAAAAATTAGCACCTTAACATGCGCATATCAGTCAACAACTATGTTTGCCATTTAAAACACTAAGATTTTCTTCAACTTCTTAAAGCATGGCAAGCAATTGAACATAACTGTTCGGTGTCAACCAATTCAAACAGATATGTATATATCTATAGATATACTATATATCTATAGATATATTTTGTTTTGTCCCATCTGCTGGTCCGCTGTTTCATTAATGTTCGCTAGTAACGTGCCGTCAACATTGTGATGGTTGGTGACGTTGGTACAAACAACACAGAACATATCAGACAATATCAGACATCTATCGGAGGTGGGGCCCACCTGCCGGCGCCACTTGACACACAACGGGTGGGGAAGGGCGAAGGAGGGTTTAGGGGAGGAGGGCAGCGGAAGGGAGCATCAGTCACGGGCAGGTCGTAAATGAATGAATGTCAGGAATCATCATAGGTTGCGCTGACAAATTAACAACACCGCAGCATTTTTTATTTATTTTTTTGGTCTTCCCGCTGAGGCCGTACCGGCCAGTCCGATGGTAGTCCGCACCTGCCCCAGTGGTGCACGTGGCACGTGCCCCAGTAAAAGGAGTCTGGCGATGCCAGTGGTCGGGACAAGTCACTTCAAAGTTGAAACTATTGAAATGGATGCATCACGAGGAAACAGACCAAGACGGCGGGTTCATGACAGGAGTGTGGCGGTCAATCTTCTGGCTCTCGTGAACTTGGCTGAGTTTGATATAGTGGGAATGCTGTCCTAAAACACAAACATGCATTGGGGAAGAACGGTTGACCTTTCACACCCAATGGGCTCTATTTTTCTTCCCAGCGCAAGCCAAGCATAAAGTGCAGTCAAACTGTGCACACGGTAGGTGTTTTCTTTCTTTTGGTATTTTGCTCGACTTTGCACAGGTAGAACTCAGCGCAACAGGGCGTTTTCGGTATTGCGATATGGAACGAGCCTTACAATTCACTACCATGCGTTTGTGTGTAACCCCCCCCCTGTCCCGTCTCCAATCGTGACAGGGTGCTATCAAAATATTTTTATGATAATGATTCTAATTCATTCAGCAACTTAATTTCTACAATGATTCAGGGGGACTCTCCCACACTGGTGTCATATTTATGAATGAAATCCGGTGACATCCATCACACACTTCCGCGGAGCCCAGAATTTGTCTGCCTGCGCCTCAATCAAATCCAACAGAATCATTTAAGCCTACCTGCACTGCACAATAGACCTCCTATTGGCTAGTCTAAAATTTTGTCTAAGTACTACGTACACAAAATTGCGAGATGCCCTGGGGGTCGTGGAAGTAACACCCATGTGAGACGTAGCACAATTGCCCAATTGACAAACACGCTGAACTAGACAATTGTTCCGGCACAAAAACGACAAGGTACCCGTTTTTACACCGAGCGCAGACTGTTTTCTCTTACAAAATTGTCGGATGAGTCGGGAACAGGCAACTTTTTTTCGCCGGAATGCCCACAAAGGCGCAACACGGCCCCAAACAGGCCAGACCAAACTTGCGCTTCCACGATCATGAGGTTAGCCTCTTTTTACAGTGTGCACACTAGCACCAGCCTACCAAAATAGGGGCCCATATCATGTGAATATGCCAATAGATATTATGTCAATGTGTGTACATTTTGGTAATAATTAAAGTTATAGTCTGGATGTTTTTGCTTAAAACTAAACACTAGTGACATCAAAAAAGCAAGTACTGTACTTAACTTTCGTATGCACATGATTCAAATGCAATCAACTGACATAATGTTCGGTTTTACTCAAAAATATTAAAATGACATGTTAGTTGAATACATTTTAATCATGTGCAACCGATGTAGGCCAAGATGTCCAATTTGAGTAAATTCAACTGAATGATTTGTTTTCTGTGTAAATAAATGTACATCCAACTCAACCTGCCCAACCACTGTGGATTTTTTTAGGCCGATGCAGATAGATATTTGGCAGAATAAAATTGCAAGTACCGATTAGTCGGATGACTATTTCAAAAAACATATTTTATAATGACTAAAAAATGTTTGGTCACTGGTATCACCGAGCGGAGAATGCTTGCAAACAGAGTGAATTTGAGGTTGATTTTGGCAGACAGTTCTTACTTTCAAAAATTTCGAACATGTCCTCGGTGTGCTTAAATCGAATATGGTTATCATTGGTAGCTCTCAAAAGTCTCACGTACATTTTGTGTGAAACAAAACACAGTGTTGTCGATTAATATTCCTGGAGTTGTTTTGTTGCGGTTTGCTGCCTTAGGCCGCTGCCAGTCACCGGAAGGAAGTGCTTCCACTTGTTTTACCAGATGCGGAAGTTGGTTGTTCATGACGCCTATAACCCAACAGCAAAATTCTGACGAGTGAAAACGCAGAGTGGCTAATAACTCTGGGAAACCACACGAGCCACAATGGCTTCTGAGCAAAAATGTTCATGACAAGCCAAACAGGGGACGAGACAAACATTCATTCATTCGTTTTCCGATCCGCTTTATCCTCACTAGGGTCGCGTGAGGTACTGGAGCCTATGCCAGCCGTCGTCAGAGGACACCCTGAACTGGTTGCCAGCCAATCGGAGGGCACACAGAGCTGAACAAGCATCCACGCTCACACTCACACCTAGGGACAATCTTGAGTGTTCAATCAGCGTGCCATGCATGTTTTTGGAATGTGGGAGGAAACCTGAGCACCCAGACAAAACCGGGGAGAACATGCAAACTCCACACAGGGAGGCAGAAGCGCAGATTGAACCCAAGACCTCTGCACTGTGAGGTTGACGCGCTAACCACTGGACCACCGGGCCGCCCTAGACAAACATTCACACTAATATTAAAACCAAATGAAAATGTGGGCTAGTGCAATGGTCCCCAACCAGTGGGCCATTTGGTGCCAAAAGCACAGACAGACTTTTTTTTCTCCTTTCGTAGCAGAGCATATACAGTACACACACTACTGAATGCGTCCAATTTTGAAATGGTGCTGACTGCAGGGCAGCAGCTGGCCCTGTTGTGCCTTGCGCTGCTCGGCCAAACTCTGCAGAGTCAAAGGGGGCAAATGTTGGATTTATGGCACACTCCTGCGGCGCATTTCTCACGCTCATATTCAGACTCGTGCACTCGCATTGGAACACGCTTCACTTGTTCCAACGGCATCATGATTGGGGTTACTTAAGCATAACGGCGATTAAGACAACCGACAGATTACGAAAAAGAAGTAGTCATCTCGATACAAACGGAACAGGCCGCATTCAAGCAGCTTTGTCAAGACGACAACAAAAACTCGACAGATTGCGATCAAATTGTCAACGAGCAGGATTAGAGGCCGTGAAAAACGTTGCAAGAAGCAATAATCTCCGGGCACCATCATCGTCGTCATCAGCATCATCAGCAGTAGCAGCAGCATCCATGTTAGTTTGCCTCATCCCGGCCTGCTGAGGATGCGACGCACAGCCGTTCATTTTGGCGAAGGGCGCGTGCCGTCGTGCTGAGGCGAAAGCAAAGCAATCGAGACGAAGAAGATGGAAGACTCACCTTCCACGAGACCAAAGTACGAGACGAACAACGAGCGGTGGCCGTGTAGCGACGAAGTCAGGACGGACGGCGTCTCGTGACTATGGCTGCATCTCTCCGTGGAGCCTCTGTGACTGTGTGTGTGTGTGTGTGCTCCAACCTCCCACCAACCATGGACAGCTGCAGCAGGACGTTGGCCCCGCCCCCGTACGTCGAGCGACGTAACATGCGCGCGCACGCGGACCAATGCGGAGGCGGGGCGCGCGCGCAGAGAGACGTGACGACTACACATTGACTGGAGTTGAACAGTCGTTTTTTACGCAAATAAACTTTCTTCATAGTGCACTTAAAAAACACAACAACAATAGCTGAATCAAAATAAATGCAATTGAACCTAAAACATAAAACGCTAGTACAAGAGTAAATCTAAAAAATGTTGATTTATTTAGTTCAAACGTACTGTAATGCCCTTCAGTAACGGCAAGAAGGATGCACGCAGTCGCGGATGCAAACTGTCCTTTTAATACACAAAACACGCAATAAACACACACATCCATAGGAGTTGCTGTTAGCCACAACTCACGCTCATACGCTCCACACTCAGACTAACTACCGAAGCCAATACTTCCCCAACCTGGCTCCTCCCCCCTCTATGACGTCACACAAATACAAGACATAGATATTACACTGCCCTCCCCTTTATGAAACCCTCGCCCCGAGGGGTCAACAAAAAAAAGTCCTCCAGCCGTCGTGGTCTTCGTCTCCGCCTCTGTGGTCGGCCCGGCTCTGAGTCGATACCGTCTGCAGCTGGCTGACTCGGGACAACATTGGTGGGATCTGGGGAACATGGATCCACCAATTGTTCTGAACTGGCAGATGAAGCGGACCCCGCCTCAAATACAGGAACACCATTTCCCCGGTAGGGGGCCAACCTGTCCCGATGTAGGGCAACTTTTCTGCCCTGGGGGGGACTGCCACCCGATAAACTACTTCCCCCACCCGCTCAAGTACCCTACATGGCCCATCCCAATGGCTGTCTAGCTTGGGGCAGCGCCCTTTCTTTCTTTTAGGTGTATACACCCAAACCAGTTCCCCAATCTGGAAATTCCGCCCCTTGCTCCGCACGTCATAGTTCCGCTTTTGACGTGCACCGGCCTTCTCCAGCTGGTCCCGTGCGAACGCGTGCGCTGCCTCCAGCCGATCCTGCAGTCTCCGGGCATACTCCGGCCCCGGCTGGTCCTCTGAGCCACCGGGAGGTCTTCCAAACGCCATCTCTGCCGGTGTCCGAATTTCCCGGCCCAGCATCAGCAGAGCAGGAGTACAACTTGTGGAACTTTGAACCGCTGAACGATAAGCCATCAGTACCAGCGGGATGTGCTGGTCCCAATCACGTTGGTGTTTGGAGGTGAGGATGGCGAGCTGCTGCTGCATGGTTCGGTTGAATCGTTCCACAAGACCATCGCTCTGTGGATGCAAAGGGGTGGTGCGTGTTTTCTGCATGTCAAGGCGTTTACAAAGAGCAGCAAAAACTTTGGACTCAAAATTTCTGCCTTGGTCACTGTGGAGGATGTCTGCAGTCCCAAACCGGCAGAACATGCCCTCCAGTAGCGCATTGGCCACTGTCTCCGCCTCTTGGTCTGGCAGTGCGTATGCCTCGGGCCACTTTGTAAAATAGTCCATCGCACAAAGCACGTAACGGTTCCCTCTGTCCGTCACGGGAAAAGGGCCCATAATGTCCACAGCAACCCTCTCCATGGGCGCCCCAACCCTCTGTTGCTGAAGGGGTGCATGTGATTGGTCTTGAGGTCCCTTGTAGGCTGCACACTCGTCACAGCGCCGGCAGAAATCCTCTACGTCCCGTCGATGCTGACCCCAATAGAACCCTTGGCGCAGCCGTCGGAGGGTCTTGGTGCTGCCAAAGTGTCCTGAGCCGGTGCTCCCGTGGCATGCTCTTAGCACCATCTCTCTAAGAGCTCCGGGCACTACCACCTGCCATCTCTCTTCCCCGGTGGCTGGTTCCTTCCAGGCACGCTGCAACACGCCGTCTTTCATGCGTAACACAGCAAACTTGCTCCAAAGGCCTTTGGTGGTAACGGAGAGTCCCATCACACCCTCCCAGGGTGGCCTCGTGCCACTCTGGACCCACTGTCGCACAGGATTGAGATCACGGTCCTCATCCTGCTTGGCAGCCCACTCTGCAATGTCCACAGCCTCCAAGGTGCAGCATGACGGTCCAGCAGCAGTCGCTTCACCACGCAGCTCCAACTCCCTAGCATCCCGCCGGTCACAGTAGCTGCAGTCACTAACAGAACACGGCCGCCGGGAAAGGGCGTCCGCATTGGCGTGCTGAGCCCCAGCTCGATGTACCACAGTGAAGTGAAACGCCTGCAGCTCCTCCAGCCACCGTGCTACTTGGCCTTCTGGTTCCTTGAACGACATCAGCCACTGTAGTGCAGCGTGATCTGTCCTGATGGTGAAAGGCACGCCACACAGGTAATACTTGAAATGGCGTGTAGCCAAAACAACTGCTAGCAGTTCACGTCTGGTAACACAGTAGCGTCGTTCACTCTTGTTGAAAGTGCGGCTGAAATAGGCCACCACTTGCTCACCTTCCGGCCCCACCTGTGACAACACCGCCCCCATGCCGACATTACTCGCGTCCGTGTCCAGCACAAAAGGCAAGGCTGGATCTGGTGGGGTGAGAACAGGAGCGTTCATGAGGGCTCTTTTTAGGCTGGAGAACGCCTCCTGACAATCCGGCATCCAGAGGAAGGGTTGGTTGTCTTTAAGGAGGCGGAACAAGGGTGCCCCAATGCACGAGAATCCCTTCACGAACCGTCTGTAGTACGAGGCCAGCCCCAAGAAGCTTTTCAACTGCTTCTGGTCCCTTGGTACTGGCCAGTCTTTGATGGTGCGGACCTTCTCCTCCAACGTGCTGATGCCCTCACTGTTCACTCGGTGGCCGAGGAACTCCACCTCACGCTGCATAAAGTGGCACTTTTCTGGGTGCAGTTTCAGCCCAGCTGCTGCAATTCTCCCCAGCACCAGTCTCAGAGACTCAATTGCAGCCTGAAAAGACCCACCATGGACGAGGACATCATCCAAATACACCACGCACCTTTGCCTCGGAATGTTTGAGAGCACTGTGTCCATCAAACGCTCAAATGTTCCTGGTGCATTGCATAGTCCAAAACTCATGACCTTAAACTGCCAGTGTCCTCGGGTGGTGCAGAATGCCGTCTTGGGTCTGGACTCCGTGGTGAGGGGGACTTGCCAGTAGCCACTGCGCAGGTCGAGTGATGAGAACCACGCGGAGCCTGAGACCAGATCCAATGTGTCGTCTATACGTGGGAGCGGGTAGCAGTCCTTTCTTGTCACCTTATTGAGCGGCCTGTAGTCCACACAGAACCGTGGTCTGGTGCTCTTTTTTCGGGGGACCATGACCACGCCAGACGCCCACGGACTGTCGGAGGGCTCTATGATCCCTGCCTCGAGCATGGCACGGATCTCCTGATCCGCGGCCTCCTGCCGGGCCAGAGGCAGGCGTCGGGGCCGAACCTTTACTGGTCGCGCGTCACCGGTGTCGATGTGGTGCTCAACCAAGTGAGTGAGGCCCACCTCATTCTCACTGAGGGCAAAGATGTTCTCGAAGTCCCACAGTACCTGCCACAGCTGCTCCCGCTGCTCGACATCCAAGCCGTCGCAGTTCTTCTCCCAAATGGACCGGATAGCCCCAGTCCGGTTCTCTGCTGGCCGACCCGGGGTTAACTCCACTGACGTGGCTGGGCTGGATGTCATTGGCCCCGCCAGTGGGCAGTCCATCACAGGGCGAGCGGACTCTACCCGATCTACCGTCGACTGTCGAAGAGTCAGCGCTGCTGCTGCCTTGGTCAGGCTGGGTAGGGTCATCCGCACATCTGTGTTCTCCGCCGCAGGGTCTGCATTGTTAACGGCCACCACCGGAGACGCCGTGATCAGCCCTACATGCTGACCACTCGGCAGGGTGAGCACCCCAGCTCCCAAGTCCACCACACATTTTGCAGCTTTTAAAAAGTCCCGTCCGAGAATACAGGGGTCACTCACGTCAGCTACCCAAGCTGAGTGGGTTGTGGACAAACCCCCCAGGACAAACAAAAATGTCCCTTTGCCTCTCATCTCGGCCGTTTCACCGGTCACGGTCCTCAGTTTTGTAAAGGTCGATGTTAAGACGGTTCCCACTGGAACAACGTCAGGCCTCACAATTGTGGCTGAAGACCCTGTGTCCACCAGGGCTGTACAGGAAACGTCCCCAATCTGCACGCGAACATGACTGGGGTCCCCCACGTCCGTCCAGCCCACCATTATTGCTTTCTCTCCGAATGCAGGTTGCAGTTCCCGGTCAACAACTGCAAGGGTCCGTGTTGTCGGGGCTACACGGACCCTTTTCCGTTTCCCTGCTGGTCTAACATCTTTGGACAGCGCCGCAGCAGATGACCTGGCTGTCCACAACCCCAGCAGACAGCAGGGCGTGCACGTCGACCGCTTCCTTCCTCCTTCTGTGCTGGCCGGGTCTTTATTGCGCACACCAGCTCCTCCACCCACGCTGGCCTTCGCTCCTCCCCTTCCGACAACGAGGTGGCCAAAACGGGGCAGGCTGCTGTCTGTAGCGCCCCCTTGGCTGCAATCTCCCTCTCTGTAGCAAGAGCAAGTGCCTCTCCCAGGGCTGCCGGGTGGGCAAGCTGGACGTGCAGGCGCAGCTCATCCGGCCTGAGAGCTTGGATGAACTGGTCGCGTATCAGTTCATTTTGGATCTCATTCGGCATTGCTGCATATGCGCGCCGACCCAGGCTTTCGATCTCATGAGCAAGACAACGGAGCGGCTCACCGGGATGTCGATCACGTTGCTTGAACTCACAGCGCAAAGAGTCTCTCAAATTAAACTCTCCAAAGCGCCTCTGCAAAGCACCCACCAGGGCGCTGTAATTGAGTCTCTCTCCGGGGCTCAGAAGAAGCAGACAGGATGTAGCCTCCTCCGTCAGCGAAAGGGCTAACTGCACGGCTTTCACCTTGTCCGACCAATGCGCTGCGTCAGCCACCAACTCGAACTGTGCTCTATAAGCCTCCCAACTTCCTTTTCCGGAGAATTTAAGAGCTTTCATGGAGGGCCACGCGAGCCCAAGGGCGCCGCCATGCATGTTTACATCCATTCCGATGGTGGCGGCACCTGCCGCTACGTCATGGCGCCACTCCGTTTTGGCGGGCCCGCGCTCATTTTGGCGCGAACCACCAGCTTCATGACGACCGCGCTCGGTGCAACTCGACTCAGGCATATCAATCACGCAGGGCACGGCTTCTTGCTTTACCGTCCACCGGGTTACGGCATCGCCGCACGGAACGGCTTCCTCCTTTACCTTCCGCCGAGTACCGGAGTCGCCGAGCATCCTTACGCAAAAAAATGGACGTGCAACGGGTGAATCCAAAACTTCTGACACCAATGTAATGCCCTTCAGTAACGGCAAGAAGGATGCACGCAGTCGCGGATGCAAACTGTCCTTTTAATACACAAAACACGCAATAAACACACACATCCATAGGAGTTGCTGTTAGCCACAACTCACGCTCATACGCTCCACACTCAGACTAACTACCGAAGCCAATACTTCCCCAACCTGGCTCCTCCCCCCTCTATGACGTCACACAAATACAAGACATAGATATTACAGTACTTTGGTTACATGATGAAAATGTGGTATACTGATAAAAAAAATTTAGAAAAGGGGGAAACTTAGATAAGGTTAGCACATGTTAATAATGTGCAACTGAAAATTATCAGCATTTTTTGTGTGAAAACAAAATCAATCCATTAATAATAAATACTGTACAAACGTATACAAATATTTTTTTTAAAAAAAGATTATTTTTTTTCAGTTAATCTCTAAAAACATCTTTACACCAAATTTAGCGACCCGTTGTTCCATCTTGAAGCTTGTTGGTGGTCTCAAGTTGAATCAAGTTGTGGTGAGGTTTCCCAGAGGATGGAAAGAAATTCATTCATTCACCCATTTAACTCCATAATTACGTGTTATGCAATGGACAGACAGACGGGCGCAGAGATAGATACATAGACAGATAGATAGATGGATAATAGACAGACAGACAGACAGACAGACAGACAGACAGATCGATAGATAGATAGATAGATAAAACACATTTCCATACTCAGTTTAGTTGAACTCTGCTATTTTGTGATAGTAATGCCACCAGGTGGTTACATAGGTTAATTGTACCTTATGCCATCTAGTGGAAGAACATTTGATGTCACTTTCAGTTAACTGTTCTTTTGATGGGGGCGCGGGCACACGCAGCGGCTCCTCTCTCTTCTGAGGAAAGAAATTTCATCTGTGCTGTATGTTGCACATTTAACACATTTGACAATAAAGTTAACTTGAACTTGAATAGTTCTCAGAGCAAAATACCCTGCTGAAGTTAACTCCATGAGCTCTCCCAAATCAACACTGCACGAGTGTGGTGTTCTTGGGGAGAACTAAACGTGTCAGTAAGAAGTTATGAAAATTGTTTCTTTGAGATGAGTCAGTTTTGATTGTTATTTTCAACACTTGTTTTTACATGAGAAGAATTCCATTCAATTTTCAAAGAAAGCTATTAGGACAGTCACTGAATCAAATATACTTGATATTTGATTATTTTACACGAATTTACAAATTTTACTCAAGTAAATACCTGCTACAATCTTCAGAGGAACTACAGGCAGTAGAAACATTCATCATGGAAAATAATGAAATTAATTAGTTGTTAAGCGCCTGAAAGCACTATTATTTACTTTTAGTTAATAGCCCATTATAAACTAAATCAAGAGAGAAAATGTGCATAGTACTACAGGGTGGATGAAGAATAAGCATTAAAAATAGATTATAAATCTATCTTGGTGTCACAAATGTATTGAAAGAAATGATGCCTGTGGGGGTTGCATGGCACCCCAGAGAACATGCTTAACTTTGCTGCTGTGAATTGGGAATTTCCCCATTGCGAGACTAATAAAGGTTTTCTTATCTTATTTTATCTTTATTTTGGCTGTAAATGAATAAAGTGTAATTGTACATACACTACAGTAGGTGGCGCAAGGAGTATTAGCTCCTCTGTAGACATGTACAGTAGTTACAATTTTATAGTAGAATGATACTGTTTAAGTTGCGGCAGAGAGTTGGGGGGCTTATATATATTTTCTTCTTCCTGGGAGTGGTGTAACAAAAAAAAAATTGAGAAGCGCTGGTTTAAAGAATATTTTTTAATTATGACTTCAGTGGGCGGCCCGGTAGTCCAGTGGTTAGCACGTCGGCTTCACAGTGCAGAGGTACCGGGTTCGATCCCAGCTCCGGCCTCCCTGTGTGGAGTTTGCATGTTCTCCCCGGGCTTGCGTGGGTTTTCTCCGGGTGCTCCGGTTTCCTCCCACATTCCAAAAACATGCATGGCAGGCTCGTTGGGCACTCTAAATTGTCCCTAGGTGTGAGTGTGAGCGTGGATGGTTGTTCGTCTCTGTGTGCCCTGCGATTGGCTGGCAACCAATTCAGGGTGTCCCCCGCCTACTGCCCGAAGACTGCTGGGATAGGCTCCAGCACCCCCCGCGACCCTAGTGAGGATGAAGCGGTTCGGAAAATGGATGGATGGATGGATATGACTTCAGTGATATGAGAAATTCTATAACCTATTTCTAATGAAAGATTTATTTTCACCCATATATATATATATATATATATATATACACATAAAAGTATATGCATTTTCGATGTATCCAATACAATCATTGTTGCATATGTAATTTCTTTAAGAAATATTTTTTTCCTCCAATTCCACCCGTTGCCCTGCCTCAGCAACCGTGACGTAATCAGCCGAACCAATGGGTGATCTCGCAGGAATGACGTACGTTGCTATCGCGAGGATATCACATTAGCTTGGCTTATTAGCAGGCCACCGAAAGATTCATCGCGGTCTCTGTTGTAATTTACAAATGTTCTCTTGTCGGAGAAAGCAGTCGGGCTACGTGTCATCACTTGATACCTCTCCGCGTCAACAAGAAAGGAAATAAACACCGGAGCTCGCGTTGGACGGTAGGTTCGCAGCGAACGGAGAGCTAACTAGCCGGGGCAGTCTGACTGTTGCCTGCCTGGGGTGAGGAATTGAGGAAATGGATTTGTTTTGGGATCTGTCGCCGGACGTTTACACCAGTTCAGCGCTCGAAAGCTTTCACAAACCTTCAAAACTCGTTTTCTCTCGTCATGATTGCACAGTTGCTCTTTCCCCCTTCCAGCCTGTATTCAGCACGTAACATGTTTCTCCTCCGCTGTCCGTTTAGTGTTGCTGTAGGTACTTGAAGCCGCCAAACCGTGTCAGTCTTGCTCCCGTCTCCCGGTTTGAGCCTTTCGCTCTCTTGCAGGCTTCCAATGATGAGTTATGCTGAAAAGCCTGACGACATCACAAAAGACGAGTGGATGGACAAATTGAACAACGTGCACATTCAGAGAGCGGATATGAACCGGCTCATTATGAACTACCTGGTGACCGGTAAGTCACCTCAAAACACGTTGGAGGAGTGAATAGACACGACAAAGCGGAACATACAATTGTTTCAGAATGTGACGTGCCACGTTCTGGTCTCTCTTGTACTCAAGAGGGATTCAAAGAGGCAGCAGAGAAGTTCCGGATGGAGTCTGGTATCGAGCCCACTGTGGACTTGGACTCTCTGGACGAAAGGATAAAAATCCGAGAGATGATCCTGAAGGGACAGATCCAGGAAGCCATCGCACTCATCAACAGTCTGCACCCTGAGCTGCTGGACACCAACCGATACTTGTACTTTCATTTGCAGGTACATTTGCATGCCACACAATGTAAAGTGAGTGAAACCTGGATATACGACCATGCTCGTAACATGGGAGAAGTCATCTCATCTATTTATACATGTTCAAAATGAACGAACACCAAAAAAAAGTCAATAATTGCACTTTTTTCCCCCCTCCAGTTTTGTGATTTAATATGGTATTATTTTTCCAAGTTCCTCTTCCCATGTGTTTTTTTTAATAAACATGTGCAATAAATTTCATCTTTAATACTAGAGCTGTGTAATACGGGTGAAAAGTGTATCACGATGTCAGTATTTCATATCAGCAGTGCTTGTTTTGAAATACAATTCAATAGAAATCACCGTTACACTGCGGTAATCTGCAGTTTATAGCGATCACTTTTTATCGGTTCTCACAGTATACTTTAATGCCCTCAAATGTGGGAAAGGAGAGTACTTTTGAGTTGTTTATTTAATGTCGAGAGGAGAGTACAGCACACTTGGGTGTCTTGAAAGGCGCTTATAAATAAAATGTATTATTATTACAAGCACCATGTTGGTTGCATGACGTGAAGATGAAACCGAGGGCAAATTGTTAGGTGGCACCAAAATGAGTCATGACAATGTGTGATCTTATTTAACACGTTTGTATCCAATGTACCAAATAATGCTACCATCGTGGTTAGTACTAACCCGACTTATGACTGTAGCTGGGCAATATAGCCTTAATATAAAATCTTGCCTTTAGCCGCACCTTTCTTACGGGAAAACATGTTGTCTGCTTCTTAGCAGCAATTTGTCTTTTTATTTATTTTTATTTTTTGAAAGGCCATACGTGATCCAGCCTTGTTTAATCACTTGTGTGTCATTCCCCTGGCACAGCAGCAACATTTGATCGAGCTCATCCGGCTAAGGGAGACAGAGTTGGCACTGGAGTTTGCCCAGACGCAGCTAGCCGAGCAGGGGGAGGAGAGCCGTGAGTGTCTTACGGAGATGGAGAGAACGCTTGCCCTGTTGGCCTTCGACAACCCCGAGGAGTCGCCCTTTGGAGACCTACTCAACATGATGCAACGGCAGAAGGTACTCGCACCGGCTACCTTTTCCAAAAATGCTGTGTTGACCAACAACATTTACGTGTCACCAGAATGATCTCTTATAAAATGAATACATTTCCGGTTTCTGATTTAATAAAAAGAAAAGCATGACATTATTCAAATCAACTTTTATATTTTGGGACAGATAGGCAGGTTTTTTGTTTTTTTTTTCCTTCCCTAGGCCGATACCGATTATATTCATTTGCAGTTACAGAGAAAATATTGGCATCTGGAAAAAAAAAAAAGAAACTATAGAAACTCCAGCTCTTATCTTTGTTGAAATATCTGAATGCATACTATCATAGACAATAGAGATGATTATCAGCCGTCAGATTTTTTAAAAAGGCAACATTTCGGTGCCAATAATCGTCCCGACCAATAATTGATCTAACCCTATTTTATTGCTTCCCCTGATACAAAATTCAATAAGATAAATTCTCTCTCTCTCCCTCGCGCTCTCTCTCTTTCTGAAACTCCAAAGTATAATGTTTCAAGGGTAAATGTTTGAAAACTATGCATTAACAATGAACATTACATTAGCAGCTGTGTACTCCAGGTTTATCCCCCAAAAATAAAGGGATCAAAATATGATGTACCGGTACTCATATGGCATCATGAATACAGCATACCACAAAATCAGAGTATTTTTTCCAATCTCACACTGCAAAGATTAATTTACTGGTAATCATTAATACAGGTAAGTATTGATGTGCCTTGACATCCTCTTCCCAAGACGATGCATGTGTAATCTACTATCAATTTGACGAAAGAATCTACCACACGTCATCATTAATTCTACCAACAGTTAACAAAAGCATCACATCACAGGTGAGTTTAGTGATACGCCCTTTGGACGATTCATACGAAAAATCAGACTCTCATTCCCATTTCTTAAATGCAGTAATTAGTAGACCTTTGTGAGTTTTTTTCGCCGCCATCTCAAACTTTCATTCGCGCGATTCCTAAAATAACAACCCGCTTCGCACATAACGTTATCTGTCCCGCCCACCCCTGAAAACAAAACAAAACAAAACAAAACAAAACGAATGTAAATTAGAAGAAACACTCACACACCACACCACAAACACACATACAGGCACAGTGAAATCGCGTTCATCACACAGGAGAGTTTAGATCGCGTACAGTCAACTCGTGTGTTTGTTTGTTTAATAATGACACAAGTCACGATGGCGTTTGACTGATGCTTTAGTAGCATGAATGGCAACTGGCAACAACAGTAGCAAGCGGCACCTTGCCTCTTGGGTTATACCATTTTAACTAGAATGGGGGGATAGTCCCCAAACAACTTTTATGGTTAAACGATTTTTTGGTACCGTCAAATTATGCCACGGAAACGACACGCTACCGGTCACGACAGTTACCGTAAAGTCCTCAGGCCCGCCGTAGTTTTTTTTTTAACTGAGACATTTCCTTGCGTCCCAAAAACGCACATTATTTGGAAATGTGCGTCTAGGACGCGGGACGCAGAGGTAACGAGATGGCTGTGCTTCTTACAAAACTGTCAGGCTGTTGACAATTGTGTTGATAATTTTATGTAGCAACAGCACTGGACGAATTTCTCATTTCATACAGGACTGTTTCATCTCATTTCAAAGTAAAGTGAGAGAAGGTAAGCACTTGGAGTGTGTTGTATAATTGTTTTTGTGGTATAAATGGAAATAATATATTTGTGTATATCATTATCGTGCTTTAAAATGGCCTATATATATCGTGATAGATGTTCTTTTCAATACTACCCGGCACTACTCAAGTGAGTTGTTTTAGCCAGCAAAATGGCTACTGTGGTTTTGATGTCATTTTGTCTCATCAACCACAATCTTTAGCGAGACATCTGTCTAAAAACTGTTTCTAGAGAGGAAAATAATGTGCTGCTAAACCCAGTTT
The DNA here is from genome assembly GCA_018466805.1 of Hippocampus abdominalis. NCBI lineage: Eukaryota > Metazoa > Chordata > Actinopteri > Syngnathiformes > Syngnathidae > Hippocampus > Hippocampus abdominalis. Next base: position 9,012,506 of record CM031694.1, on the reverse strand, counting down.
GAATTGAAGAATAAAATGTTTTCTAAAAGGAAAACCAGCTGGTCATTCATTATTAAAGTGATAGTAAAGTATATTTGGCCCTTTTCAGAAGGAAAAAGTACATATTTTGTCTACAAAACAAATATTGGAATGTGAGAGTACACGGAAATGAGAAATGTTTTTTTGTTGCACAGGTGTGGAGCGAGGTGAACCAAGCTGTGCTGGACCATGAAAACAGGGAGTCCACTCCCAAATTGGCCAAACTCCTCAAGTTACTGCTCTGGGCGCAGAACGAGCTGGACCAGAAAAAAGTGAAATACCCGAAAATGACTGACTTGAGTACGGGAACCATCGAGGACCCCAAGTGAGCCCAACCGCCAGACTTTGACGGCCCCTTAATTTATGATCAACTGCGCGGCTGTTGCAGCTGGATAGTGTGCTAAACTAGATTTTGCTGAGGGTTTTTTTTTCGGCTGAACTTGGTCATCGTGACTCTGTTGCATTCAAACAGCACCATCTAAGATACCATGGCGCTATACATAGGTGCCTTGAGATAAGAGTGACCCAGATTGTTCTATTTATTATTATTAATATTATTATTATCATTGTTATTATTATTGTGCTTTTACTTGGAAGCAAACATTTGAGATAGGAATCTGTTCGTGGGCACGTGACTCAATTTGTTTCACAGGAAATTATTCAAAACAACCACATAGTTTCACCTAAAAGTCTATTTAGCTTGATACTAACCACAAATTCCCATAAACAACAAATAACAAATAGCATCAGTGTCGCAGTATTATAGCACTTTATGAAATGGATATTTTAATGCAAATAGTGGCGCAACACATGTAGACAAACAATAAAATAATTCTGGCAGTCGTATATTAGTCTTTATTATTTGCATAAAATGACTTGTATAACTGCAACTTACTGTCGTTTATCTGTGTGGGTGTTCTACAGCCCCTTGGTGGCCAAGGTGCGCATATTAGAAGGAGCAGCCTAATTTCCATTTCATTGAAGCAAAACAAATGTTGCAAAAACGGTTTGATTCTTTATATTCTATTTAATTATGTCCTGAATCTAAGTTTTTATAAAGCACAATTTAAAAATTTTCTTGTTTAAATTAAAAATTGATTTAAAAAAATCATTTTGTGATTGGGGGAACTGGAACCAATTAATGGCATTGCTGTTTATTTTAAAGGGGAATGATAAGTTGTGATGTGTTTTGAGTTAAGAGGATAGTCAGAGTATGAATTAAATGTGTTTCTCAAGGCACCAGTGTATTTTTAAATGGTTGTCACGATTTTTCTTGACTTCTGATTTCAAATTCATTTTCAGCATGATAGCGCAAACCCCTTGTGTGGCTCGAAAAATGGAATCCATCTCAAAATGTGAATCAGGCCTTGACCTGCTTTCCATGGTACCATGTTGCTTTTTGTGCAAACAAGTCAGGCCTGCGTTCTGCCAGAATACCCAAAACTTGCTTACCCTGCTATCTAGATTTGTGCAACAGCATATATAATGTATGGTTAAAAAAAAAAAAAAACTAATAATATTGCTACGTTTGTTATTCCTGTGTCATAGAGGTGAGACGAGACTGTAAATTGCTGTACTATTTACAAAGTAACATTTAAATACAGACGCTGGGTTTATAGACTAATGTTGGAATCAACAAATACAAGATGCTATTTTATATGATTCTCAAAAGGCCTTGAGTCTGTAGTATTTATTGTGTCAATTATCTGCATTGCCGGAAAGCGATTTGATAAGAAATGGGATGGGATGAGCAGCCTGAGAGGTCACGAAATGAGTTAAAGCTGGGAAGGTTTAAACCAGGGGGGCGGTCAAACTCATTTGAGTTCAGGGGCTACATTCATCCCATAGTGGGCCAGACCAGTATTTTTGGGGTCAAATAAACTATTTAAAACCAACAACCCCTCAAAATGCCCAATACTGTATTTATTTATGTGTTTGAAAAGATTTCCATTTTTGATCATCGTGTTACAAATCATACGAGCAGTCTGAAATTTCTGAACAGAAAAGCAATTTCAACATTTTCAATCGGTTTTATCATTTAAACATGTGCAACTTAAAGATCAATGTGAATCTACCGGTAAAGACGTGCTGTTCGATAAACACTTTAAAATATTTGTATGTTTTAAACCTCCGTCTGCAAATCTTGTCACACTCAACTGATTCACACTGTCCAAACTCAAGCGCCCTCAGTTGTCCCACACATGAAAAGACATTCAAGTTGACAAAGAAGCGATCGACCAAACCAGCCTCTTTTCAACTCAAGCAGTCGAGTGATGCTTTGCCATACTCGCCGTCTTCAGATATTTCGACAGGAAGGTGTTCATTTTCACAAAAATACATTCTTCATCGTGCCCAAGTGGCACGGCAGCATTTCATGTGGCGTACGCTCGCGTTGCTCCTGAAACTTACCGTATTGGCTCCGATATAAGACAGTGTTTTTTAATAGAAATAAGACTGAAAAAGTGGGGGTCGGGGTCTAGACATTATACCCATTTACGACGCTAGACGGCGCCAGATATCATTGAAGTAAATGCTGAACTTGACTCCCCAGGCCAAAGTGAACCCCTGTCACGAAGAATAAAAATAAAAATAGCGGTAGCATGAAGAAGAAAAATTAAAAAATAGCGATAAGAAAGAACAAAGAAGAAAATAATAGAAGAGATAACAGAAAATGGAGAAACGTAGCGACAATCTGGAGAAAAGTGGGTCGAAGATCGGCCAGGTTAACCGGCAGCTGAGGAGAAGTTATGTAATTTACATTTCAAAAACCAGAAGCCATTCATTTCCGAATGTGATTGCGCTTTAGTTTACATATTTAAATGTTCAGATATTAAGATTTGAATGAGGCAAAATAACATGCGTTTTCTCTCATATTATTATAATCATTTGTTTCAGATGTACTGTACTTATTTTCTGTATAAAAATTAGTGTTCAAAAATATTTTTTCAAACTTGAGTCTTGGAAAAGAGGGGGTCGTCTTATAATCAGGGCCGTCTTATACTCGGGCCAATACGGTACTTTCAGCCTTCCAAAGTGCATCGATGTCAGGCCTCAAATATTGAGTAACTGTCAAGTTCAGAATGTCATTAAAGTGGTCCACACTTTCGGTGGACAAAATGACCACCAATATTTTACGCTTATCGAAATCGCCTTGAGTAAGCTATCGAGCACCCGTGCCGGTTTGGGGAACGCCCTCATCTCCCCAGAGGACCGTTTGTTTGACATCCTTGGGTTAAACAGACAAGCGAAGACATTTTAGACTGAGCCCGTGTGTGTGTGTGTGTGTGTGTGTGTGTGTGTGTGTGTGTGTGTGTGTGTGTGTGTGTGTGTGTGTGTGTGTGTGTGTGTGTGTGTGTGTGTGTGTGTGTGTGTGCGACGAGAGAGAGAGAGAGAGAGAAAGAAATGATGGAATCTAAATGTATTTCTAAATATATAAAGTGGAACTGAATATACTTCATTTGTGTCTCTGTTTTAACCATGTTTCTGTTGAATGGTGGTCATGATGAGTTGCAATATTGGGACTTTTGGTGATCCATAACAATCAATGGTAACATTTCCAGTCAATCAAATGTGCCCACCCTCACTTTTTTTTTTAATGGTTATTGTTTTCACAATTAACTGAATGCAAGTGTCTGTTTTTCAAGAGAGGAAAGAGCACTCGTGCTTGTCTCTTTTGGTTTGCGTTGTTTCTCTTAGTTTTTTTAAGGAAGCCAAATTTGCTGCGAGTTGTCCATCCTGTAAGTTGTCGACCTCGTGTTGTCTTTCCAGAGACTTGCTCTGACATTTGGGAGACATCGAGCCCTTGCGTCCCTTTTGCAAATCCACATTTTTATGAGCAGATTTGCAAATAAACATGACTTTTGTGAAACATTTCTTTGTCTTGTCTTGTATTTTGTTGTGATCAGAGTTCTGTCAAAATACTGATTTGGTTGGCTTGGCCGTTTCAAGTTGTGCACCCTCTGATAGTTCCCAAAAATGTCTTCTGAAAGTCCCTTTGTAGTGATGAGGGAGCTGAGTGAATGACTGCAACTGCAGTAACTCCCTAGTCACTGGATTTATCAATGGGGACAGGATTTGCCCAAAAAGACAATCCAAAATGCTCAGTCTTGTTGGAATGGCCATGTCAGTCTGATAATCAGACGCTGATTGGCTGTTTGGAGGCGGGTTCTGGCCTTTTTCGGGAACAGTTTGGTGTGACAGTGCCTTTAGAAAATGTGGCCTTCTAATTAGAGTAAAACAGTACAACTTGATTATTTCTGAGCCTCCTCGACCTTTTGATTTTCTGTTCCTCGGGGCAGCCCTTCTTTGATTGGCAAACAAGTTTCAGTTCAAAGTATTCACCAACAAACTGGTGCGACTTGCTCCTAGTTCTCTGGATTAGCCTATAGATGATTACATTTTCAGACCGCAATAAGCGCAGCGCATTGCACCATGGACCAACCAGTTGGTTGTCTATCTCCTGCCGTGGCATTTCAAGGCGGTACTATTCCCTGTTCCACATGGGCTGCACCCAAGGTGGCTGCTGCAAGAAATACATTTTGGAAGTGTTCAGTACGGCCTGCTAAAAGAAGAGTCAGCAGTGAAAATTAGCGGTTCAAAGAACGGACTGAAAAGTTGTGCCTTTCTTCTTCCAACCAGCACGGGACCAATGTGCTGATGTCGCCTGAGTAGGTTAAAGCTGCAACGAAGACCTCAAATTTGAAAGGGCACTATGAGATGAAACGTCGGATTTTTCAAGAGACTTTTCCTCATAATTCCGAGGTAAGAATGATGAAACTAAATGTTCTGAAACTGTTCTGGATATTAAGGTGCAAACAGGATTCTTGTCACATTTACGCTGTGGCGCAACAACAAAGAGCAACGCTTGATGTGGATTTTGCCTCAGCACCAATGCTCATATGCAAAAAAAACTAACAAAAAAAAATAATTTGGTTTTGGTTGTTTCAGTGTTTTGCTCTTGGCCATTCTTGTGTTTTCAGCCATGGCTTTTGGCTCCTTGATTTTGGTGGCATCATTTTTGTCCGGGCCTGTTTAATGAGTTTGCTTTTGAAAAAAATTCAATTAAACCACAATTCATTTCAGACGTAAAACATGAACACACACAAAAAATAACGTATATATGTACTTTTTATTTTTATTCCAATAGTGTATAAGTATGAGCATACATCTATTTGACAGTTCATATAGCCAGCGTAGAAAGAAAAAAAGGGGAAGAAATTGTGAAATTTACGATCAGCATTTACTTTCACTTACATCAATTTCTTTCATGATGTCTTTTATCTTGCTTCCTCCATCTTTCATTTTTATTACAGTATCTACGGTATTTATCCTGTCTTCAAGCGTTAAAGCTTTTCTTTTCTTAACTCCCTGGTATGCAAAGGTCCGATTGGTCACCATTTTAGCAATGCAACGTTCATGCTACGTCTGAAACAAATACTTCCTGTACTACTGCGCATGTGTAAACCACTGTGGCGGTTACTGTTGCCGTTTCTGAAAGAAGCAGTAGAGGTCGCTGAAGGCTTGTTTTCGTTGTAGTGAATCTCGTTGCGAGGCAAGAGCAGAGAAAAAGATTTCGTGTAACGGGGACTTTTCGTTGTAGGTGGAGCAGAAAAGTGGGAAAATGTTCTCACACTAAGGGGGATTTTCGCCCATGTAGGTTTCGTTGTAGAGGAGTTTCACTGTACTCATAACCTTTTTAAAACTGAAAGCTACTTCTTGGCTACTGATTCATGCAAAGGGAAGGGCTACTACCATGATATGAACTTCGGCGAAATCTAAAAATATTCCATGTCGAGAAGCTGAATATTTGGACAGTTTGATGTTCGGCAAGAGCACTCGACAATGAATTGATTCTTAAAATGGTAGTCGGTTAGTTTGATAATGATTCGTTTTTGAGTAATTAATTGTTGCAGATCTGGCTGGCAGTGAACATTTGCATTCCAGCTGATGAATAGAATTGGATTTCTGTGTGAGGGAAAAGTGGAACACGTGTCATTTATATGTTACACCGTCTGTTGGGCAGCTACCAACTAGAACAAAATGAAGTTGCATTTTTACTTTTGCCTCTAAAGAGTAATACAAATGTCCCAAATATGTCCAGCCTTCTGTTGTCGTTGTCTCAATTTCTGGAGCATTGACTCATCTCTCCATTTAAGCACTTCATTCTTTCTCTCGCGCTCTCTAACACACACACACACACCCTATTCAACAACTCCCTCTAAATACCTCTGACGTCACTCTTGATCGCACCACCGAGGAGCTTTTTCAGGGTTTTTGTTCTAACACGTTTTACTCGTCTAGCTCGTCCGCCTGCGATCAGGTGACAGCAGCGCACTACTCTGGGCGGAGGACCGAAGACATCACCATTTCCTAAATGGCACAAAACCACATGCTGGGAAATGGTTCAAATGACTTTGCCGTTCCTCTCTTGGAGCGCGATGCCTGCTCTGCCGACAACACTTCAGAGGAGCCGCAAAGCAAACATCTGTGGCCCAGGTGAGATGCGCTTTAATCAAGTTCACTTGCATCGACAATAGTTTTCTACTCTACTGTATCTGGATCGTGAGCAGCGCCGCCACAGTTACCTTTCAAATGTAACGTTGTTACTTTCCAGATGAATTGCTTTAAAAAGCATCTCCCTTACTTTACTGATGATGTCCATGGTTTTGTTTTTGGGGGGAGAGGGCGTAGACATAATGTTATTGAAGCTAGATAACACTCTGTCGACAGCACATAGCGCTGTGGTTTTTTGCCGACACAAACTTAAAATAGTGACTGTATTTCCAGCTTGAAAAACGCAAATCCCCCCTTCCCCCCTCCTTGCTGTTTACATTGTATGTTACCTGAGTCATCAAAGAACATGACATGACCCCGTACGTGACGTCACTCCCTCAGAGGCGAATGTGAAGTTGAAGACTCCCCCGATGCCTGGCGATGTTCAAGCCGTTTCCCTTACTGAACGTGTTGCATAATGTACCCTTGTTTGTTGAGTGCCAGTGTCCTCCTGTATTTTATTATTCATTAACGAATATTTTTGTTGCATGCAAAATGCGTTTGGGAGAGATTGGTGGGGGAACGTACCAGTACTGTACTTGCAATACTCATGTCAAGTTGAAGTAAATATGTTCTGCTTAGTAATGTTTATTTTGAAGGATAACTGTAGCCTGACGACCTAACTGAAAAAGTAATCCGTTGGATTAGTAATGGCGCATGTGCACATTTTGTGTGTGACCGGCATCACTTATTGTGAGATTTTCTGAGAGTCCAAAAATGTTTTTATTTGCCAACAACAGAGCAGAGGCCCGCAAATGGATGCCAGTGTTGTTTGTGGGGACGTGCCTGTTGTACTGTGCCCGGATGACGATGCCCGTTTGTGTGGTGGTGATGGCAGCCACGTTCCGCTGGAACAAGATCGACTCTGGCCTGGCCCTGGGTGGATTCTTCTGGGGCTACTCGTGCACTCAGATCCTGGGGGGTCATGCGAGTGACAAGCAAGTCTTTTTACTTGGCTCCCTTCTGCAGGCTTCACACACTTTTGGAGTCCAGGGAACCCCTCATAATCCCAACGGCAATATTGTATGTGATTTATCCACAAACATTTGACCTGAGGTATGTGCTTCATAGGTGCTAATGTTTTGGCATAATCACGTTGCCTCAAATGTAAAACTCTACTCATGATTTTGGGAGAGCTCCAAAGGCACACATAACAAAGATGTCAGATTTGTGATTCCGGGGTGCCTTGAGATACAACCGACGCGATTTACAAGTTTGCCAAGACACAAGCTGACTTTCAATCAAATGTTTTTATTTTAATTTTTTGCTTTGACTTGAGAGTGAAATCTTGCGATACGAGCTCGGTATGGTGGCAGTGAGGTCAACTCAACTCACTTCACAATAAGCAGAAGATTGGAAAAGGGGGGTATATTCTCCCACTTGTGCTTTAGTCAATTTCTTACACGCCTTCCTTGCGCACTTTCTCCGTCTCGGCTTCTGACACACTCAACATGCATAACTTGGAAATACATGCGCGACCACCAAAAATGTATGTAAAGTCCGAGGATGCCGCTCATTTCTGGAAGGGGATTTTCCTGAGACCCGAATTCCATCGCGATTTCGATGTGCAAAACATGTCACACTTTAAATGTGAAAGTAACTTCGCACTGTCGGTCCGGGGATTATCGCCAGTGTGCGCGGCTCATCTACAGGCTACTTTGAAGGAGTGTGTGTTTTCTCATTCACTTTTTAATAAATCCAATAAAGCCATGTAATCAGAATACCGTGCTCATAACAGAATTCTTGGGAGACGGTGCACACCGAGAGTTGATCAGGTTGCCGAGCAACGGACTGCGCGAGTGGTGCATCAAATTCCCACAAATCAAAATCTATAACGCACGGCCAATGACTGCAGTTCTTTATGATCGGCGTTTCCATGCAACCATCAACATGTGGAAATTCTCCTCGCAGGTGATGGAAAAAAAGGATCAGCATCGCTGATCCTTTTTTTATCAATTTGTCAGAGAAGGGCCCCATTTGAAGGTTGCACCACCCGGAGTGCATACATTTCATCACTGTGCCTAAGTGACACACTTCAACCTTGAGGCGCCGGAGGGTTTTTTTTTCAGTAAAGACAGCCAGTTAAGGCATTTCCAAAAATTGTAGCTTGGAAATGGTTATAGATAAATGCATACTGTAAATGTTTGTTGCAAGTTTCATACGCTGCCGCTTGAAGGTTTAAATCAATGGAAGAATCTGCGCAATCAAAAAGCCAAGTCAAATTTATTGATAAAGCCCTTTATCACAGAAAAGTCTTCAATCGTGTTTTAAACATTTCTTCTTTGAGCACACAGGAAAATATGCGCCGTAGTCAACAATTCTTCTGAAAAGAGGCTCGAAGCTGTTTAATGCCACTCCCACTACAAATTTACTCTAAAAGCAAACATCAAAGATGGAGAATCACACAATGCGTATTTAACATAAACGCACAGTTCTTGCTTTTGTCAACGAGCCAAAAGCAAACCCTAGCACATGATTGGAACTACATGTATAACAATTTAAGAAATGGATAATTGAGCAGCAACACATTTCGAAATTCAATATAACAGTATTCACAGTTATATCTTCTTTATCCTCTGCAATGAGCTTGAGACCCACTCAGTTGGGGCTTTTTTTTTCACCGTTGATAAAGAAACATCGGTCTCAAGTGTTTTTTTCCTGATTAAATCAAGGTTTCAATTGACTTTGACGATGAACATTCTATTTTGTAGAATTGGAGGGGAGCGAGTCCTGCTCTTCTCAGCCACCTCGTGGGCGGTGGTCACAGCCAGCACGCCAGCTTTGGCCCACTTTGGCTCTCGTACCCTGGCTCTCATGACCATGGCCCGAGTCTTCATGGGAATACTGCAAGGTGAGCGATCTGAACAATTTTAACAAGCTAGATTTGTGACAGGATGGGAGGTTTCATAACATAGTCATATGACTACAAGGCGGACTGAGGTGAGCCTGTGTTGGTATTAAACAAATCCAGTTTGGTGCTCGAGGCTTGAAATGGTGAATTGGACATGCATCTGCTGACATGGTAGAGCTCCGTTTTTTGGGGGGGGGGGGTTTGGCAACCATTAGGTTGTTTATTTTCACTGCCCTTCTTGTAAACATTTTTTGAATCAGTTGCGTTGTAAAGGTTTTAGGTCACATTTATTATAGAAAATGTATGGAAATTATTTATATGGGTCCTGTTATTTTATATCACAAAAAAACTCTAACAGGGAGGTGTAGACTTTGTATCCACTCAGTTAGTGGATATGCCGACGTTAGGGCTGTGTGTCTCCATTAGTTTCTGTTACGTCCCCTCTAGGAAGAAGAAAATATTTCACATCCCCCAACTCTGTTCCGAAAATAGATAAACTTAACAACAAAGAATAACTTTTACTGGCATTAGTGGGGTTTTTTTTAGTCTCTCTCCACCTTTCTTTTGATCCCTGTTAAATACTTTTCCATGGTGACTCTTTGTCTCTCTTTGTCCACTGCACTTCATTATCTCCGTCACTGTGCTGTGTGAGCATCCTTGGTGCAAACAAACCCAATGACCTTTGAGCTCATACACTCTCCAAACATTCTCACAATGAGAGCGGCACTGACACCTGCTGTAGTGGTTGTTCAAATACACTTTATTATCTTACTATGAAAAAAAAGCAAGTACCCTTGGGTTCGAAAGGCGAGGTAGTGGGGGTCCGTTCCTCCCAGTCAGGCCCTTCCTGGTCTCACTGTCATTGCCCACATGAGCAGTGAAGTCCCCCAGCAGAATGAGGGAGTCTCCGGAGAGAGCGCTCTCACACACACCCTTCTAGGACTCCAGAAAGGGTGGGTGCTCTGAATTTCTGTTTGGTGCAAAGGCACAAACAAAAGTCAGGACCTGCCCCACCACCTGAAGGTGGAGGCAGGCTGCTCTCTTGTCCATCGGGGTAAACCGCAACGTACAGGCTCCAAGCCGGGGAGCAATAAGTATGCCCACACCTGCTTGGCGCCTCTCACCGTGGGCAACTTTAGAGTGGAAGAGTGTCCAACTCAGTGAAATGGGTACCAAGCTGCAGGTGGAGGCGAGCCCGACAATTTCAAATCGGAACATCTTTACCTCACACACCAGCTCAGGCTCCTTCCTGACATTCCGTGTACCTAGAGCTAGTTTCTGTAGCCAGGGATCGGACCGCCAAGGTCCATGGCTTTTTGCACCGCCTAGGACTCCCGACCCCTTTGGCCCCTCCCACAGATGGTGAGCCCTTTTGGGGCCAGGTCCCGTGGTTGCAGGCCCGGCCACCAGGTGCTTATTGTATTGCTGGCTATTATTGGCATCCTTCATAAGTTACTGATACCTTGGAATAAGGCTGGTATCAGCCCGATACTGATACCTGGTATCGGGACCTGCCCTTCCCCAGTTATAGGAATACATTATATCGTGTTAGAGGGGCTTCATTTGGTGCTACCACTCTGTTTGCGATCTAAATGTCCTTTGCTGTTTTCTAGGTGTATTCTTCCCATCTTTGGCCAGTCTGATCGCACAGCGTGCACCGGAAGGGGAGAAGAACTTTTTAAACAGCATCATGCAGAGTGGTAGCTCTCTTGGGTATGCGGCGCACCCACAAACCCGCCTGCATACACAAGCACACGCACATGCTGCTCAACATGCGTAAGATGCAAAAGGTGTTCTTTGTGATGCCTCTGGACGGTGCTTTCAGAATACTGTTGGCAGGCTTGCTGGGCTCCGTACTGCTGGACCGGTATGGTTGGGAAAGTGTATTCTATACTGTTGGTCTTCTGTCTGGATTCTGGGCGCTCGTTGTGTGGCAGTGTTTTCTGAAAGGTGCGTATTCACGACGGCATCTTTGTATCTCTCAACAATTGTTTTTTTCTCAAATTTGCGGCTGTGACTAAATAGTTTTGTGAAAGTGTTTGAAGGGGGAGTTTGCAGTTTTTAATCCACACTTTTTTTTCATTTTTTACGTAAAAAAAAAAAAAAAAAAAGCAAACGGCAGGCTAGGTCACTTCCTTTGTTGTTGTTGAAAACTGAAGATTTCTGGGTTTCTGTTCAAAAAAAGTCCAGATTTTATTTCATAGTATTAACATCGAGATTTAAATGACAAATGGAGAGCCCTTTTAAATGATCACATTGAGGGCTTTATTTCAAATTCATCGTGGTTACCAGTAAAGGCAAAATCATTAAAAATATACCGTCCAATAATTTATGCTTAGCTGAAAAATGACCCCCCCCTCGCTGCTGTTTTTTTGTGCTTAACAGTAAACTCATTTAATTATCATGTGACACCGGCGGTCCAGTGGTTAGCGCGTCGACCTCACAGTGCAGAGGTCGTGGGTTTGATCCTGGCTCCAGCCTCCCTGTGTGGAGTTTGCATGTTCTCCCCGGGCCTGCGTGGGTTTTCTCTGGGTACCCCGGTTTCCTCCCACATTCCAAAAACATGCATGGCAGGCTGATCGGACACTCTAAATTGTCCCTAGGTGTGAGTGTGAGCGCGGATGGTTGTTCGTCTCTGTGTGCCCTGCGATTGGCTGGCAACCAGTTCAGGGTGTCCCCCGCCTACTGCCCAAAGACAGCTGGGATAGGCTCCAGCACTCCCCGCGACCCTTGTGAGGATAAGCGGATCGGAAAATGGATGGATTATCATGTGACACCATTTCAAACAGTAAAATATTTGGCATATGATGTTTTCAGGCAAAGCTTATCCAAAGCAGAAAGAAAGAAGAGATGACTCCCAATCAAGGAGTTTTGCATGCACACATCTGCTGAGCTTCTTCAAAAAACCATGCGTCTGGTACGGATGGGTTACACGTTGTAATAGTATTGCAGTAAAATGTGTGTATAAGCTTGTACTCCATATTAGAATGTAATGTCAAAAATAATGTATAAGTATCGCAATGAATGGAAGGAGATACTTTTTCCTTAGACTGCACTTCTGTCGTCTTATTTTGAACTTATGACAAGTGACCACTAGGTGGCAGTGTTGGGGATGACACTCTAGCCCAGGGGTGGACAACTACGGCCCTTAAGGCCACTCCCCTGTATATTTTAGACCAGGGGTGGCCAACCAGTCAGAGACTAAGAGCCATTTTTTCCCCGTGTTACTGCAAAGAGCCACACAGGCACACACACACACAAGCACACGTACACACGACAATGCACTCACGCACATATGCATGCACGCCACAATGAGCAACAGCCGGAGATTCTGAACATAAATAAAATCACACAAATCCCCCACCCTGATTCCTCCTCCCACCGCTCGCGGTCGACTTGGGACCAGTCTGCTGGCTCTTGGTTGATTGCGATCGATGTATAGGGCACCCCTGCCCTAAAAACAGAGGTAATTCGCTGACTAGCTTAGCACTTAGCGCCGTTGTCTGCGCATGAGCGGTGATTCAGTCATCTGATTGGTTGTCCTCTATGTCAATCAAGTAACGGGATTGATGATAGGCTGACGTAGTACGTTCTGTCTGTTAAGCACCGTTGTTTGAATGGCAGAGCCATCGCCAAGGCGTTTTCAACAATTGTCGTGTGAAAGCCCGGGAGCCGTATGTAACCAGCCAAAGAGCCGCATTCGGCTCGCGAGCCGCGGGTTGGTCACCCCTGTTTCAGACGTTTCCCCCCTCCAACACACCCGATTCAAATGATCAGCAAGCTCTGCGGAAGCCTGATAACGATCCTGGTCATTCGTTTGGCTCCATGCGTTTGGAGGAGGGAAACGTCTGAAACATACAGGACACGCCCACCCCTGTTCTAGACGGGTGATTCTCAACTGGTGGATCAGGACGCACACGTGGGTTGCAGAGTCATTTTGGGTGGGTCGTGGACAGGTAGCAAAAAAATGTCGAGCAAAAAAGTGCGTCTTTTAATAAATGTGGGCTTTTCTATGCTGTCACATTTGGTTTGGATTGGGGACTAAATGCAGGGAGGCAGGAAGTGCTCCAAAAACAATTTACTTTCAAAATCAAGTCAGAGTGGAAGACGTAAGGGACCAAGACGACAAGCACAGGTGGCCCGATAATCTAACGACACAGACGTAGACAAAGAAAACACAATGAAACTAAACTCTAATCCAAACCGAATCAAAACAAGACAGATAATGACACATACATCCTAACATGAAACATACATGAACCTGTTTGTCGTTGTTTGCTTTGACACAGGGCCATGGTCTTGGCTCACCTGTGCACATGCGGCACCTCCTACACGTTACTCTCATGGATGCCGACATACTTCAGTGAAGAATATCCCCACGCCACGGTACTCGTGTTCTCCTGCCGGCCCAGAGGGCATCCACTATGTTTGCGTCAATGACCCCCACGGCCCGTCGCCCGGCTTTCCTTTCAGATGTGGGTGTACAACGTGTTCCCTTGGGCGGCTGCCATTCCGGCGGCGCTTTGTGGCGGATATCTCTCCGATTCGCTTATCAGCCAAGGATACACTGTCACGTTTGTGAGAAAGTCCATGCAAGTAAGCGTATTTCCGTATGTTCTATTGTTGCAATCACAGCAGTGTGCTCGTCACACGAGTTGCTTTCGATGGTCGCCTGCACTTTGTCACGTTTTAAAATGCACGTCTGGCCCCCCCTCAGTTCATCGCCATGGGCGTGTCCAGCGCTTTTGTCTTGCCGCTGTCTGTCAAGGTGTCCTTTCCCGTCGCCGTCATCTGTATCTCTGCTGCGATGGTTGCACTCTCCTTCACCAGCTGGTATGTGCAAATGATGAAGAACTCTCTGAAAATTTGAATATTGTGGGAAAAGTTGTTTGTGGTCAGATGCGTAAACATTGTTTTGGTCTTCAAATGGAGTCAAGCTGTTCACTCAATCCCTAATGGGATTGTTATAGAGTAGACCTAGATATTTACATAAAAATCCAAAAATAGTGATTAGGAAGTAGGGAATATGTGAATAATTTAGAATACAATCACTCATCGCCTACACTTTAATCAGGAAACAGTCATTTTTATTTGGTTGAGTGTACAGTATAGGGCGGCCCGGTAGTCCAGTGGTTAGCACGTCGGCTTCACAGTGCAGAGGTACCGGTTTCGATTCCAGCTCCGGCCTCCCTGTGTGGAGTTTGCATGTTCTCCCCGGGCCTGCGTGGGTTTTCTCCGGGTGCTCCGGTTTCCTCCCACGTTCCAAAAACATGCACGGCAGACTGATTGTGCACTCTAAATTGTCCCTAGGTGTGAGTGTGGGTGTGGATGGTTGTTCGTCTCTGTATGCCCTGCGATTGGCTGGCAACTGATTCAGGGTGTCCCCCGCCTACTCCCCGAAGACAGCTGGGATAGGCTCCACAGCACCCCCCGCGACCCTAGTGAGGATCAAGCGGTTCGGAAAATGGATGGATGGATGGAATGTGCAGTATAGTTTGTTCCAGTCCAAAGGTAGGGAACGCCACTTCCTCGAGAGCTGTATCCTGCCTGTTTTAGATCTCTCTCGATTTCAACACATCGAGTCAAACGATCAACTCTGTCGAAGCCAGAAACGAGCATGATCAATTGAATCAGGTATGTTGGAGTCGGCTGAGATCAAAAACAGGCAGGATCTGGCTCTCCAGGAACCGGAGTTCCCTCCCTCTGGTCCAGTCATAAGAGGGTGTGCGCATTTGTGCAGCCACGTTATTTCAGGTCGTTGTTTTTACTTTCCCACTCAAAAGAAAAATTAATGTATGTTTTACCTGTGCGCCAGATCATGCTGTGTGTCCCTGATAACTTTTCGTGCATTGCAGTGGTGCATCTGTGAATGTGCAGGATCTCACTCCTTCACGGGCCGGTGCCCTCTTTGGTGAGTTGAGCATGTGGCTCCTTATGACATCTTGATGGATGAATGTGTCACGGGTCGGCTCGGTGACTCGAAGGCAGTGTTTTTCAAACTGGGCCCGTGAGAATTATTGCGCAATGACTGGCAAGGATTTAAATAAACGGTCAAGTATGTAAATTGAGGCTTCAATTGATGCCTACACACATCGACATGATTGAGCAAACAAATTACATCCGTTAAAAACCTCTGGCGCCTGGAATAAAGTATATCACAGCGGGTTGTCGCAGGGCTTTTCCACACCACAACAACAAGGCGCTCTAAAGTGGCATGCCAGCATGAAGCCCCTGGTCACCCACTGATTGTCAAATCATACTTTAAAAAAATATTGAAAACAAAATAATAATAAATATGATGCATAAATAAATAATAGAATAAAATACTCCCCCCGACCCCCACCCTCTTCATGCTTGAGTGCACACACTCATGGCCGAACACGAGGCTCTCCAATGCATGGTCATCATAGTGACCGAAAACGAACGAAAAATAACATTGAAAATATTTTTCAAAAACAAAATACAATAAAAACAAGTGCCTGTTTTTGGGTGGTTTTTTGTTTTGTTTTTAACAATGACTAACTGAATCTGCATTTCACGTTTACAAAACTAACTAAACTATTTTTACAAAGGTTTATAATCAGAGATGCTTTTCCAGATTATTTTTTTGCACTGATTGCAACCTTGTTTTTTCTCCAGCACATCAGGTTGTCATAATAATAACAACAAAAACAATGATGATGGTAACAAAAATGTGTAATATAATATAATATTTTGCAATTTTCATGAATTAAGGGTGAGACTCAGCAAAAAGTGAATTACCCCCTACGACCCCCCCTCCCTCCCCCAGAAAGTCCTAGCGCTAAATCCATGTTGCGCAAGCTTTTTATTGGTCAAACATAAAGACAAAAAATCAGAATCAGAATCAGAATCAGAAATGAGGGTTGATCAAAAACCTGATGTGCGAGAAAAACAGGAAAGACAATTTTTAAATCAATCTCAAAAATATGTTTGAGGACAAATGACTCCATCGTTGATGAAAACTTTGACACTGTTCACCAGTGTAATTGAAGCGAAAATGTCTTTTGTTTCCTACTTGTCAATTAAACTAATAGAAATGAACAACCCTTCTCTGAAAACGAATTCAAAATATTTGAATTTGAAAATAAATAACAAATAAAACCAAACTACAGTATAATGAAAATTCTTGAACTATTAAAACTCTGCTCTGAAGCAGTCATGCTGGAAAAGGGTGTCGCACATGTGCTGCATAACGGCGCATTGTTCCAAAGTGGCGACTTATGCCGGACACCCAAAGGGCATTACTGGGCCCCATTTTAACAAAAAATGCCCAAAATCTTAAAACTGAAGTATCGCCACAATTCAGTCCCACATAGTTCTCAGTCTTTGTACATGTTCTCAGCAATTATCTTTTAATGTGTATCATGTATTTAGAAAAAAAAAAAATCGCTTCCTGGACCTGAGCCGTTTGAGACGTCCTGCTTTTTGGAAGAATGCAAAAACACTGTTGAGCGACTCAAGAAGTTATTTGAAGTATTCATTTTTCTTATTTTTATGTTTTAGGCTTCATGAATATGCTCGGATCTTTCGCGGGTACGTATCCTCGGCGTGTGTTCATTTTCCTAACACGCAGTCAAATGTGTGAATGAGTTCAGTTGAGAACAAAACACGGTCTTGAAACTGGCCTATGAATAGGTTGCTGTCTCTCCGCTCAGTGATGAGACGATGTTGTTTTTAGACGGCTGCTTGACTTTATTTGCAAATCGGTACCATCGAAGACGTCTTCAGTTAGTTATCGAATAGCGTGAAAACCAAGATTAGGATTTTTTAAAAAGGTGATGTTTTTTTATGGAGGAGCTCGTCTTAGATTCGGGCCTTGAGCTTCTGTTTCTTCTTTCCAAGGCTTTCGTTTTAGTTTGTTTTGACATTCAGGACTTCAAGAGGTTGTGTCCTGAAGTTCTTCTTTTCAAAGTCTTCAAGGGCCTCTTCGGAAAGTCCAATCTCCGAACCTTTATGCCACCTTTGTTGGATAATGTCATCAGGTTAAGTGCAGTTGAAAAGGGTGCTTATTTTCCAACGAAGGAAAGGACGGCACTGTTTCAAATGAATTTGACCCCACTCTTCCGAAATGATGTCGCTGTGCGACGACGAGTATTGCTGATGTAAGTCTCGAGCTTGTGGACCTGCAAAGTATGAGCCTAATAATTAAATGAAAAAGATACAGTTAGTAATGTTTTGTCAAGGATGACTGATGATGTTTTTTGTTGCTTTTGGACATTCTCTAACACATTATGGAAAGATGTTTATAGCTTTATTTCTGTTTGTGTAGGACCACTTCTTTCCTTTTGCTTTGAACGTATATTTCGTGGTTTCATTGATTATCCATAAAACGTTTGAATTCCATTCGTTAAATGGGTGTTTACTTTCTTATTATTTTTAAAGTCTTGAGCATGAAACACAAGCGTCTTTGCGTGTTCCCTCGACTAGGTTGCTCTCTTGTTGCTGCCCTAAAGAATTGTGGGTAATCGCCTTTCCTAAAGGTTGGCCAGGAGTACCTTTTGCTACAGCGGGCTTAAAGTGTGCATCCGGGCGCCTTTCCTAAGCGTTTATACAATTCGAACAATCCTATCCTCCAAGTACTTCTGGTTCATCTCACCAGGAGACGATAGGAACGGAAATTTCCCGGGCAATTCATTTCAGTGGGTGAACACGATTTGAGATATTGTGTAAGTGTTTTGAGGCACGGAGTGAATGAATCTACTGTATCTATAATTGTGCTAAATGTCATTTTCAAAAGAGAAATTCAAAGTGTAATTGTGTTATGTGTGTCGCCCAGGTGTGCTGATGGTGTCGCTGTCGGGTTACATCATTGAGGTGACCCAGTCGTGGGCGTCAGTGTTCTACCTCATTGCCTTCATCCACTGCATCGGCCTCGCCGTCTTCCTCTACTTTGGAGATACCAAACGCGTCGACCTCATTTGAAAAAAAGAATACTGTGTTTGTGTGTGTGTGTGTGTGTGTGTGTGTGTGCGTGTGCGTGTATGAGAGAGAGAGAGAGATGAAAAAATGGTGCTTGCTTTCAAATAAATTATAATCAATGTCTTTTTGCATCCTCCTCGAATTCATGAAATTTTAGCCAGACTTAAATTAAGCTGTTCTGCTGTGGATGCACTCCCCTCGGATGGATCCCCGGTGCCAACTACCTGCTGGTCACGCCTCTGCTTTGAAACCCTAACCCAGGTTTAAAATCATAATTTCAAACACTACTGAGTGTTTACAACCCTACTTTGTAGCCCAAACCAACGTTTAAAATGCTACTTTGAAACCCTGTCATTTAAAACACTCATTTTTAACCTGAACCTAGTTTAAAGCCCGACTTTGGAACCCTAACCCTGGGAGAAAACACCACTTTGACACACGAACTCTATTTTTAAACACACATTTGAAACCCTCACGATTAGGTTGACCAACTTATATATTGGAACCATGCATTCTTCTCTCTTTTATTGAAATGTTTTGTTTTGATTTTCCTTGGATGGAATTCTCAAGGTGACGTTGTTTGGCTCATACTAGTTTGCCGAAAAGTCACCATTAATATATATTCATACCTGTCAACTTGGACGGTTTCCCCGTATTTTATGCGTTTTTTCATCATTTCAAATCATGTACGGCGTATTACAACTTTTATACGGGAAAAAAAACCCCAATTGTGAACCGATCTCACAAAGACCATTTTGACTCAAATCCAGATCGTCTCATCTGCTGGTAGCCAACGACAATGCCGTCGTCGATCGCTACTATTGTCACGGCAAACCAGCAAAAGTAACCGTATATTTTTTTTCCATCGCTGCGTACGATCGGATTGATAAAGCATGATGTGCGCATGCGCGGTAACCCGTTGTACGGGTTTTTGTTGCTTTGTAAAGGGAATCGTAATCATTTATAAGCGCAGCTATTAGCTGAGGTTTACAGATATGTATATTGCTTGTTAAATGATGAAAGCAACCGACACTCGTTGCGCCACATGTTTATGTGGCACAAGCAGAGATGCCAACAAAAATGTTGGTGACGATGAATTGATCGCAGTTCACGGAGATTAGAGGTTTTGTTTTCGTACATTGTGGGTTCAGACCATCCTTCGCGAAATCCCAGTATGGCAGGGGAGGAGGGACACATTCCCGCCAGCTTGGCTAACTCAAAGATCCATTTGAACCGGTTGCATATGGGAAGCCACAGGAGCCACCAACTTTTGAGACATTTAAATTCGAATTTAATTACCTTTTTTATTCTGTTGCAGGCACCTGTTGAAACAGGTTGCTCGTTCGATGCACCATTGTCTATGGTAATTCGTGCAGCGGTTGTCGCAAAAGCCATTCAAGACTATTGACTGGAAGCGGCATTGCTGCGTGAATAGAGAACAGTAGCATCAACTATATGGGGCAAAGTACTGTCTGTAGGGCATTGACAATAATTGACCCCGCCCACCCACATGCATTTCACGCGCCCCCATAATATATTGGGGTTGGGAGGCCAGAAAATGTCCAATTCTGGAATGAGCGTGCTTCACATATTAGCAGCAAATGAATGCGACTGAAGCCACATTGACACATCCAACGTGGCGGCGACGTTGACGTACGCTTCGGCGCTCTACGCTAACTCTGTTAAATTTTTTCTTTATTCTTTCCACCGCGCCGTCTACTTTTTCAGCACCGCGGTCAGCGCACCACGCAGCCGCAGGACGCGCAGAGACGGCCGGGTCACTCACGTCCGAACGCGGCGGCGACCCACCGAGTTCCAGCCGTGGGACAATGCGCGTCATGCAGTCAGTGGTGGTCGAGGGGAACGGGCCTTTAATTACCTGCATTCCAGAAAATTGAGCCCTTAATGCGTGAGGAGGCCAAGAGAAAATTCGCCTGCCTGCTAGCTCGCCACTTTGTCCAAATAAAACGCAGAGGACATTGCAGACTGCACGGGCGATGTGCGTGTGAAAACGTTCCTCGTGTGTACCGGCGTGCTTGCCATGCTAACGGACGCTGTAAAAGATGCCGCTCCTTGTGTTCACAGTGGACCTTGATCGCACACGAGAACGATTAAGGCACGCGGTGAATGCCAAGAGAGGAATCAGTGGGCAACCTGCATGCAGACGGATGGACAAACAAATCCAGCACATTCAGAGGGTACATACATTCATTGTTGTGTGTACATCGGGCGCATTTTCATATTTGGAGGACATTTTGTATGAGCTTGCTCAAAAACCGTTTGCGATTTGAAGTAATAATAATTTGAAATCGCGTTTGCAGTTCCATTTGGTCTCATTACAAGTGCATGTCTCTGTGTACAGAAGCGGCACACGGTGAAAGAAAAAAAAAATCTCAAATTTAGTCTCAGTGTTGTTGTTTGAATCACTTCGGTGGACATTTATGGCAATGTTTGTCAACTTGAGGAAGTAACCACTGAGCTACACTTGTGCAACTTAATTTTAAAAATAATAAATAAAAATTCAAAGACTAAATGTTAGGTCACACCTTAAAGGTATGTGTAAATAACACATGCAAATGATAAATACAGTATATATATATCCAAATATTCAATGAAGCGGCATTGTGGTCGACTGGTTAGCACATAGGTGTCAAACTCAGGTCCTCGTGGGCCGCTGTCCTGCATGTTTTCCAAGTCTCCCTGTTGCAACACACCTGATTCAAATGAGCAGGTTCAATGTCAGGCTTCCGCAGAGCTTGCTGATGATCTGATCATTTGAATCAGGTGTGTTGCACCAGGGAGACTTGGAAAACATGCAGGACAGCGGCCCACGAGGACCTGAGTTTGACACCTATGGGTTAGCACATCCACCTGTCAGTGGTGAGGTGCAGGAATCGAAGTTGGTGACAGACAATAGTTAAGCTGAACATTTGAAACTTTTTTTTTTTTTAAATAAAAACCAAAGCAATTCATCCCCTTCTGAGTTAATACTTTATAGAACCACCTTTTGCTGCAATTACAGTGCAAGGCCTTTGGGATTTGTCTCTGTCGGTTTGTGGAGACTGAAATATTTTCTCATTCTTCCTTGCAAAACAGCCCAGCATTAGATGGAGAGTGTTTGTGAACAGCAGTTTTCAGATCTTTCCACAGATTCTCAAATGGATTCAGGTCTGAACTTTGGCTTGGCCATACTTGAGCAACTTTATTATTCTTAGTTTTGATCCATTGTAGATGTTGCTTGATGTGTAGGATTATTTTCTTGTTGGCTCTGTTGTCTCTTTGGTGCATAGCGCCACCTACAGTACAGGATAGCACCACTTCCACACCCTTTTTTTTCCAGTTTGTCACGATTCATCAGCAAAGCGGGCGTCTTGTCAGTACTGACGGAATGCCCGCCTCTGTCCAGAGATAAAATAAGACAAACTGCTACAACGTAAGCGCAAACTCGAAAACCGGACATCAATTGGTAATGGCGGACATCAGCCATGACGCGATTAAAAGTATTTTAGCATATATTTATAATATCAGCGATGCTTGTTGTGTTTCCATCAGTCTTGAGCTCTACACAATGATACAAGTAGGACTTAAATGTACTCGTTTGTTAAATTGAATACATTAAATAAAAGAAAAAGTAGACATGCTAAATTTGAATGAAAAGCAGCAGAGAAAACAAACAAAATTATTATCCTAACCCTAACCCATTTACTTTATGTACAAAAAACATGTACCTTCGAACATTTTAACCATTTTTGTCAAAAAGTATAGTTTTAAATACACAATTAAACAATTGCCTATTCGTACGTGTATGACGGCAAGCGGTAGGTCTTGCTATACTGTACTGGAGCATTTTTAAAACTTCAAAAAGGAACAATTCAATGAATATAGCCTCCTGAAAATTATGTATAAAGCTCATCGCCAACTTTCACCAAATAACCTACAAAACAGGTTTAAAAAGAGAGAAAGTATTACCAAATTAAGAGCAACCGATTTATTTTCCGCAGCATAAGACAACAAAGCAAAAGGGAAGGTGCGTTTAAATGCATGGCGTCAGTTTGTGGAACAATCTTAATTGTCGAATTAAAACATCTCAGCCCTTTTGCATTTTTAAGAAATGCGTAAAAGCGCAATTATACATTTGAAAGGAAAGGACTGCCTCCCTTACACAGCCTCTTTGGTGCTCATGCATTACAAGAGAACCGGTAATCGCTTTTAAGGTTTTGATGGTATGTTAATTTCATTCATTCATTTAAATCTTTTGTTAAAAAAAAATTACTGTCCCGAGGTTTGACTCTCACAAATTCATGAAATTAATCTAAATCGCAAAAATTGTAGTTGAAACTTTTTCAAAACATCACTCAGCGTTTATGTGGAACTATTGTGGTGTTGCTTTGGCCTGACAAAAGAAATTAAATAGAAAAAAAAAGGGGGGGGGGGAGGTGGAGGGGGGACAGACAAAATATCAAAATAACTGCAGTTGCTCGACAAATAAAAAGTGCTAACCATACCAGATAAGTATATCTTTAATAATGAATATGATCAAATATAAGAATGTGATAGTGACCTCTGATACAATGACATTTAATTCAGGGGTGACATTAAACTTTTTTTGCATATTTTTTCAATAATCCAATACTGTTATATAGCTCTGGTCGCACCGCAGTCATACTCCTCTCTTTACTTTCACGCACCTGCGCTCTCTCACACACACAACACTGCAAGTTATTTAAAAAAAAAAAAAAGGGGGGGGGGACAAAGAAAAAAAGAAAAGAACATCACAAACAGAGCATATAGGCTAGCCTCTGGGTTTCCATACACGTACGATAAATCAGTTAAGTATAATGCTACAGTTAAACATTTGAGGCGTTTGCAGTTACAAATGCCAGTACATTAAAGCTTATATTATCTGATGGCAATGAGAGGGGAGGAGAGGGGAAAGGTCACAGCGATGAAATTGATGCCAATATTATTAATTGGTGAGTCAATAAAGAACGAGAAACAAAAGCAAGTGACAGTTTGAAAAGCAGTACATGCAACATCTCCAGAATTTGACAAGACGCCAAAAAAAATAAAAAAATAAAACAAAATGAAAATAAAAAGAAAGCTACCAAGATGGGACATCGATCGGTTACGTTCACTTTTGAATAAGAAAGAGCGGGACCACCTTGAGAAGCGCAATTTCCCTGAAACGACGTCACAAAAGAAATCAATCCCGATCCGCTCTGCTGAAAAGAAACATTTTAAGGCTCTGCGCTGGAGATGCACAAATGCTCTCAAGCTCGATGCTCCATTTAATATGAGCCGCATCTTTCCAAACCATTTCCTCACTTTGCAGACTCGCGCTGTGCACATTCCTAAAGCAAACGTGAGAAAAATATTTTGTCATAATACTAAACACAAGTGACCAGGCACGCACGCACGCGCACAAAAAGCAGACGTTTTGTCAATAGTGTTGTTCACTCGCGAGATTCACCGACACAAGCACTTCACATTTGTCCAACACACAAACCACAAAGTGAACAGTCACTGAATATCAGCAGCGTGTTGTCATGAGATCTTAAAAATCAGACATGCACACGTGTTATTTAGTCCATGAATGATGCAAGTTCTGGGGCAGCGAGAAGCCGAAAAAAACAGAAATACACAATGTAACACTGAAGAAACTTCACACTTCCTCAAGATGGTGCTCAACGTTTGCAGGGTCCAAGGGGTTGGGGTGCCAGAGTGGGCCCAAATTAAATAGAAAAAATATGAAGTCTTCAATATTCTCCTTGTCCGTATGTTGCCGTCTTTGTTTTTGTTAAATGGGAATTTCATTCGAGTGCCCATCCCAGCAGGACTTGCCACGGAGCGAGCGTTCCACCACGGGCGCCGCTTACTTCTGACGATCCTGCGAACAGAGAGGGAAGGCGGCCTCGGTGAGCGTACACAGAGGATGACAAACACGGTTAGTGGTACACCAGTTTATCGACTGACAACTAATCAAATATTATCAGCGATATTGTCAATCAATGGTTTGGAAACACTCGACCTCGTTTCACCTAAAATTGTGAAAATCCCCTGAATTTCAGTCTCTTAGCAGTCACCTTCGCCAATTTCTGTTGACCTTCAAAGCAGAGCGATTATCCTTGTTGAATCAAAACTCCACCCTTTTCTGTGCATGCAGAGGCCTACTATATTTCCGTCTAAAATGTGTGAGCATTTCCCCTTCGACATGTTCATCCATCCACCTCACTGGTGGTGCATAGCAAGATGCTGATTATAAAGATTATTATATTGCTGAGCCTTGGCTGCCCACAAGAAAAGACCACTCTGAAATGTGCAGTTTTACTCCATTGGGGGAATTTGGGGCACCTACCATCGGTGTCCAACGTGCGACACGCATGCCAGTTTGTTCAACCATTTCCTGTACGGATGTGCGGCTAAAAAAAAAAAAAACAGTTTGTGAAGGTATTTGGTCCACAATCAGGGCTTGACGCAAACAGAGTTATTTCCTTTCTTTTAATTTGCCTCATCAGAAATTTACATCAGAAATGATGTCATGAATGCTGGTGCAGGCTGCAACCTTGACTAAGAATTGAAAGTATTTTAACCCTTTCATGCACAAAAAAGAACAACCTGCAATTGGATAAGCTGTCCACTGTAGTAACCGCTGTCCCTGAAAGGGTTAATGAACTTTACTTTTATTGTGCACATACACTGGCCCCCATAATTATTGGCACCCCTGGTTAAGATATACTCTTTATCTTAGCGAATAAATACATTTTTCCCCAAAATCGACCCCGAATTTAAAAAAAAAAAAAAAAAGAGGAATATATAACCTTTAATTCACCGTATTTTCCACACTAAAATGGATTATGAGGCGCACCTTCAATGAATGGCCTATTTTGTCATTTTTGTCATATACAGTCAGTATTCTCTAGTACGGAATCATATTTACGCTGTCCAATCCTTCCTTATAACAGAATTTCCATATGTGGGATACCACTATGGTACATGTCCTTTAGGAACATGCAAGTATGTTAACAAAATACATGTGTAACAACACAAGCAATGAAATGCAACAATATATGCTCCAAACACAGTTTATAACACAAAAGCTGCAGTATACGGTACAGGTAAATGAACTAAATACAGTACAGTATAACAAACTCAGGACTATTTGCTACAAAATGAGACGAGTAACAGACCTGGTGGCTTTCTTTCCACTATCTCACTGTCTCGAACTTGACCTCCTCTCGATCACCACACAAGACAGTGTTGCTCATCTGATGTCATGCAATGAACTTTTAAAGCCAGCCACGGGACGCTTTGAAGTCCTCGATGGCCATAGTTAGCGCGATGGAATTCGCCTTCTCTCTCATTAGCGCTCCACTTAGCGGAAGGTTTTTAGCATGATTACAGGTAAAGCATTCCAGGAAATGTTCATTTACTCGACTGTCTGTCGAGCCACAAGCAATTTACTCTCAGCAGCTAATCGGATGCATTCCAATCTCTTCCACAGATCGAGCCCTCTACACACAGATATTGAGGTCCCTCTTGGCCAATGGGAGGGCAGGATGCTCGGTAGTAGCCAATGGCAGAGCAGCTATATGTATGTTGCGTTCAGGAAAACTCGGAGCTGTTAACGAATTTTAAAAATCGTTCACCATTCCAGTAAAACTCATGCTAATAGAGTCACGTACATGTCACCATTTTAGATACAATGAGAGTAAATAGCGGCACGGACATAGTTATTCTGTAGTATCGAGCGGGACTTGCTTGCGTTTACGCCGCTGCGGGCTTCCGTTTACGACGCTGCGGGCTTCCGTATGGCTTCCGGGTACTGGAACTTCCATTATTATGAATCGATCATTAATGTAATATCGTAGTCGAAATTTTAATGCATAGGTTTTTATTCCGGGTGAGGGAATTTCCGTTTGAAAAAAGTCCGCGGATGGGAATATTTACTGTATTGGATGCACCGCACTACAAGATGAAATCTACAATGCATCCACTAGATGGAGCTACGCTCAAGAAAATACCAACAGAACTGTAGCAATGCTACTCAAGTGAAGCAGTCCATAGTCCGCTTGTCAGCTTGCCGCTGCTCTATTTCCGTGTTCAACTGCGTAACCCGATCGCCTTAAGTTTGAACTCTGCGTTGTAAGCATGTCTCGAGCAAGGAGCCATTTTGGGGTCGACATTACCGTAATAACCATGCACAAGGTGCATCGGATTTTAAGGCGCGCTGTGAGCTTTTAAGAAAATGCAAGGCTTTACGTGCGCCATTCAGTGTGGAAAATACGGTGCATAAGTGCATTTGCACCAAAGAATGGCAAAAACAAAAATGCAAATAGTAGATAGTTTATGAGGCTACAAGTGGTCCAGGTCACTCGAACTCAAATTGGGATATATGTGGTCCCTAAACTGAAATGAGCTTGACACCCCTGCTCTAAATAATTATGAAAAAGTAGTTGTTAATCCTTTCGCTGTCAATTATGAAATTTGTTGTTGCACCTCTACTGAAGAGTACTGCTGATCTTCAACACGTGACACACATTTTTGTTGTTGTCTTAGCGGGAATTGGCACGCAGACGTAACACTGACCTTTTTCACCACCTCCTCCTCCTCCTGCTTCCTCTCGTAGTGGGAAAAGTCATCAAAGATGGAGGTGGTGTGTTTGTAGGTGGCGATGATCTTGAGCACCTGCTTGGCCTTCTCCAGAGGAACTTCTTGAGTGTCACGCGAGTTGGTCACCGGCTTGTTGTCGTTGTTCTCCAGGCGGATGTGGCGCAGCTGGCTATTGGGCACGTCCTTAACAAACAACCAGTTCACGTCAAACTTGCCCTTCCACTTGTCCTGCGCCCAAACGCCGGCACTAGTGCCGTAGTCCACAGGTGAGCGCATTTCCGCCACGCCGCAGAAGTGGCCGCTGCCGTTGACGCTGAACAACAAGTACACGGGACCTTTGGAGTTCATGGTCCTGAAGGCCGAGTCCAAGCGTTTGTTGCCGTGCTCCGTGCTGCACCAGATGGAGTACTTGATGGAGCGGTGGATGTCGTCTTCAGAGTAGCTTTTGATGATGAACACTCGGCCGTTTTTCAGATTCCACTCAAACTCCTTCGGGTTATAACTGTGGGCCGCACGCAGCTTCTCCAGGACCGGGTGTGATTCTAAACCCGGCTCGGGTCCCCCACAGCCGCCACCGCAGCCGTTGCCGACCCCGCCGCTGGATGAGCCGCTACTGTCCAAGCTCCCGCCGCCGTAGCACAGGTTGCGACTGCGAGGCGCCACCCAGCGGGTCTGCGGCGCCGGAGCCGAGTTGTGGTTCTGGTAGGACTGCAGCGGGGGAGGCGGAGGACCGGGCATGGTCATCTGCTGGACCAGAGACTGGGCCGACTGGAGCGACTGCTGCAGGGGGGGCAGGAGGCCGCCAGGGTGAGAATGAAGCGGCGGCGGCTGGTGCTGCTGTTGGTGGTGGTGGTGGTGGTGGTGGTGGTGGTGGGGCTGTAAGGGAGCAGTCATCTTTGGGGCGGCCACTTTATTATCCCATGTGTCAATGTCCACCATGTTGTGTTTCACGGGCGCGGGGGGAAGCGGGCCGCCACCAATGGGGGCGCAGAGTTTGTTTTTGGACTTTTGTTGCTGCAGCTTGGCGGGCTTACTTGCGATGGCGGCCCACGATGTCGGTTTTGGAGGCGGCATTCCCACTGTTCCCCCATTGCCCGCGGCGACGGGAACACCACCGCCGATCACTGAGCCGGCAGTCTTCACGCCCGAGCCCCCTGCCGTCACATCCCCGCCAATTTTAAGGCTCAGCATGCCCTGCTCTAGGTTGTTCATGCCCGGGGCCTTGCTGAGGGTGTCGCTATGGAAACCCGTCTGGCCATCCGGGACTAAAGTGCCTCCTAAGGAGCTGGGTGGGTAGCTGTAACTTCCCCCGTAGGCTGAGCTTTGGGTCTGCTGGCCCTGAGAACCGCTGGTGCCCCAGGCAGAGAACGCTGGGTTCTCTGGGAAAAAGTTAAACCTGTGCGGATATATGCTGCTGCTGAGCCCCCCCGGCTGGCCAAATACCGTGTCGTGCATGAAGTGGTGGTCCCCGTTACTGAGAGGCGCATAGGGCGTCAGGTAGGGGATAGGCGGGTCACCACCTGTGGACCATGGAGCCTCACTCAGGGGGTAGGGGAATCCAATGGAGGGGGCATAGTAGCTGGACAGGTAAGGGTCCGTCATGGACTGATAGCTGTTATTCTACAAACAGTAAGAAAATCATCAATCAGAAACAACAAGACGGAGCAAATACGGCTCATTTGGGGTGTTCACACTCAGTCTAGTACTCTGGTCTGGACCACAATTGCAAAACTGAAGTCACAACCTAACTAGAATGCCTACGCAAATTTTAAGAATAGCAGAAGTGGGAATAATAATAATAATACTTTTTTTTTTTTAAGCGCCTTTCATGCCACCCAAGGACACTGTCCAGAAAATACAATGTAAAAATAAATAAGAGAAATATTGTATAAATGAATAGGTCATATACTGTATGTTCAAGTCTTAAGTCTCAAAATAAAAAATCAGGCATGGAAGAATTTTGGTTTGTGCGTGGTCTGCTCTGATAGTCAGTCAGAGCACGACACACATTAAGGTTCACACTTTTAATTAAAAAATAAGTAAATAAATCATCAGGAAGGGCATGTTTTGTTTGATGTACAGTACTGCTGTTTCCTTGTTCCTGAGTTACGGCGCTTTTTTTATTGGCTACATTCCATTCCACATTACAATTCACAGCCTCGTGACTCAGATTTCTGGTCATAAATATTGTACATGTTTAAATATTTAAGATTGTCAGCCCAACTCATATTAGACCTGCTTAATGGAACAAATGCTCCTTAACATTCCTCAAACAGAAGGATCATCATAGGGGCCGATCTTGTAAATAAACAAACAAACAAATAAATAATCAATAAACCCGGTCGGGCTTTGACAAAACTACCCAATTGTCTTAACGTGTGTAAGCAAGAGAAGTCATACAAGCTTACTTCATCACAACATATATTCTTGCATTCGTGTATTTGTGTTACTTTGCTCGACTCACACATTCACATCATTCTGTAACTGTTCCACAACAGTCTACAAAGTATCTTTTACTTTATTGTCTTCTCAATCACCAAAATCAAGCTTAGCTTGTTTTTGACCAGCTTTAGGTGAGCTCAACTGTCACAGTAACTGACTTGCCTCATCGTGGGTCTTATAGCATCAGATGTAGTTACATGTCACAGATGTTGTCTCGAATGTTGGAGCTGAGTTCTCTTTTTACCAATTTCGAAAGGGTGGCCCTTGAAAACAAATGCCATCGTGTTTGGTGATTCCTCCATGATACTTGCTTAGTGAAGGTGGCCTCGGAACTCCCTATCATAGCATACTTGTGGCCTCCCAAGTTTGTGCATGCCACATCAAAAACGAAGCTTTGGTTTTAAAATGGCAACAGCAAAAAAAAAAAATACATAAATAACTTTACCAGTGGTCCGAACCAGAGTCCTGGGTTACAACGTGTGAACACAGCTCTAATTTCATAAAAACACAATGCAAGCAACCCACCTGGTTGGACTGGCCAGTGAGATAGGGCTCAAAGTCATTGTCGTGGACGGTGTCCTTTTGGTGCAGGGAGCCGTTCTGCACTGAAACCGGAAAGCCTGCAATAAAACAACGTCGGTCAAAAACATCCTAATCATGCACTTACGCACCTTCGGGAAATGGACGCAATATGAACGGAGCGACCTTGAATTGAGAGGTGATGCTGACAAATCTGTCATAGAATCTTTTATTTTCCACGCTCCAGAGGCTGTGCTAAGCTCTACTACCTCTTAAGGGGAAACATCATTTTGCACTTTTGCAGTCATTCCACAGCCTCTCATATTAATTGGTGAAGGATCAGGGCCTGTAGACTTTTTTCATGACCTATGAGGAGAATTTCCACATGTTGGGGAAGCTTGGAGTTGGAGCAACTTACACAAAAAATCTACACTTATTGGCCATTAATTTTTTGGTTGCATTTGATGCGCCACTCACGTATTACACTGCTTGGCAACCTGGTCAACTTTCAATTTGCACCGTCTCCTTAGTGTTCAGTTACGGGTGTGGTATTCTGATGAAACAGCTTATATTGATTTATTAAAAAGTGAATGCAAAAACACACGCTCCTTCAAAGTAACCTGTAAATGACCCATGCACTTGTATTTGGCACAGAGCAGTATATTTTCTGTATCTGCAAGTTAATTTTACTCTTAATTAAGATGGGGTACAAGGCAAGACAAACAGATTACACAAAATATGATCCCAAAACGATTTAATGTCATCTGAAACTCATCATACAACATTAACCTTTGGATTTTCATGTAATGTGTGAAGGTCTGGAATATTTCTCCTGTGATTAACAGGTGTTCCCTGGACCCTACCTATGGCACCCCACTTGTATCTAGCTACTGGCATTTTCAGTACACATGACAGGGCTCATTTGTTTCCTACCTTTATTGGCATCTTGTCCTTTCGAGATCTTAGTAGAAGGGAAGCGTGTGAGGGGAGAAGAGAGCAACGTGAGTAAGGCATCACAAGAGTTATCTAGCCTTACAGTTAGCTGGCCTCTCAGTGGGAGATGTGTACATCTGCAACATGCTTGTCTGAAATGAATTCTTGAAGCAAACCTGCGGGTCAATGCTGGCGGCGGACATCATGGATCGTCCAGCTGTTGTTGTGTTTGGAGCCCCACCTCCCCGGACAATTCGTGCAGCGAGTGAGTAGCCTTTTAGTGGAGATGCTCGGATGTCAGTTTGCTACAGCAGTAGTTAGCCGCCGTCCCTGTTCGACTTGTACTACTTCTAGTTCTTGTAGCAGCAGAGGCGGCAGCAGCAGGCAGGGAGAGGCGGCCTCGCTTTTTGTCGTCGTCGTCTTTCGCTGCTGACACCCCAAAACAGGCAGTCCTGTCAATATGAAACCGACCTGGCTTAATTATTATTACTGCTAGTATTATTATTACTGCCAACCGTAGCCGCCGTCACATTAAGAGTGGAGGCGAGCTGCCTCGGCGGTGGCCCTGCTAGTGCTAACTTAGCCGAACGGCGAGCTTCCTTCCACCGGGTCTGCTAGGCGGAAGTGACGCAGCCTGCGTAAGCGACGCGTCTCCGGCTACCAAGCAGCATAGCCGGAGCACTCATGTTAGCACATTCATGTTACTCGATTATACAGCGTGTGCTGAAAGTAGCCAAACACAATTTCATGTCATTTGATCACATTACATATGCAATTTTCTTGGTGCCCTTTTCTTCCTCCCTTTCTTTCTGACTTCCAAGGGAAGGAGGGATTCAATTTTGTCATGCATGGCATAAACGATTTGTTTTTCGTATTCTCCGCGGATCCCAACAATGAAACGGGTATTCGAGGCAGGGTAAAAAGGGGAAAGCATTTCTTTTTTAAATTTGACTATTTCCATTTTTTATTTATCTATCTATCTATCTATCTATCTATCTATCTATCTATCTATCTATCTATCTATCTATCTATCTATCTATCTATCTATCTATCTATCTATCTATCTATCTATCTATCTATCTATCTATCTATTTCCATACATCATTCCACCAATTACAACAGCCATCATTCACACAGCAATATACAGTAGAAGGCTAAACTAATACACTAGTAATCAGGAGCATCCATACATCCATCCATTATCTGAAATGCTTTATCTTAATGAGGGTCGAGAGTGTGCTGGAGCCTGTCCCAGGTGACATCGGACAGTAGGCGGGGTACACCCTGAACTGGTTGGCAGCCAATGGCAGTACAGTAATCAAGAGCAATACAGGTACAGGTAAATAACAGCACTGTCAATTAAAACAAGAGCGAAAAAAGATTCTGCCAAGTCACTCACAACATATTTGAAATTTCCAAGATAAACTAATTCCTTTGATTTGAAAGTGCTCAGACAAAATAAAAATCAACTGCCAGGGCAAAGGAGGACTGAAGAAAAGACTTCAGGAGGGAAGAAAAAAGCAGGTCTGAGTTGCACGAAAGGAGGTCAGGATGAAAATAAAAAACAGGAATGATGTGGAAGAAAAGAAGTACAGTAAGGAAGAATGTAAAAAAAAACATTATCTGCTGTACAAAGTACATAGTTCCAAAATGTCACACGATCCTACCGTGCAAAACAGTTTTGTTTCCAGTTTATTTTTTGTTTATTTGACACAGTGGTTTAATATTACACATTTTCCAAACATCAGGATTATGTTGCATCATCAAATAGACAGCTCTTTATTTATAGTGTTTAAATACAAAAGTACACACAAGTAGGCTTAGTATTGACACCATTTATAAACTCAATGGGGTGGTGATATCGAATTGAGAATGGCCTCGTACATTTTATTCATGCAGATCAGTGGTGTCTTGAGATATGAGTTTAATTTGTTCCGTGACCACACTTGTGACACAAAACACTGATATTTCAAATCGTTTTTCCCCGTTCAAATGAACCGACATGTCAATAATATGCTCCAGCCTCCTCAAAAAAACACAACAAATGTTGTGGTAATTTGTTTTTTAATAAGGAAAATAGCAGTTCTTAATGTTCATCCATCCATCCATTCTCTTCCGCTTATCTGGGGTCAGGTCGTGGGGCCAACAGCTTTAGCGGGGAAACCCAGACTTCTCTCTCCCCAGCTACTTCTTCTCGCTCTTCCCAGGGGATCCCGAGGCGTTCCCAGGCCAGGTGGGTGACATAGTATCTCCAGCATGTCCTGTGTCGTCCCTGGGGTCTCCTGCCAATGAGACATGCTGGGAACAACTCACCGGGGAGGCGTCCAGGAGGCATCCTAATCAGTTGCCCGAGCCACCTCATCTGACTCCTCTCGATGTGGAGGAGAAGCGGCTCGACTTATAAATGCACGCTTGCACGCTTCGACTTTCTGCATAGACTCCAGCAAGTCCGTTGCTGCTTCCACCATGTCAAGAAATGTGCACTTCTTGTGTTTTGATTTTAAAAGGAATGAGAGTAGCAGCTTGGATTGGTGGTGAATCAAGTCGGCTGTGTTCATGCCCACAATGGCGCAAGATGTCCATTTTAAACCGTTCCGAGCTGCTTGCATTTGTGTAATTATCAAAACAAAGTCTGTGCAGATTTAGTCCGCGCATCATGCCAGACTTGCATTGGTCACAAAAATAGAGCCATGAATCTAAAAAAAGTATCCGATTTCTATATGTCACCATCATATCAAAAAGGTTTAATCGGCCTAAAGTTAAGGTAGGGAGGAGTAATTTTTTTATTTTATTATTTTTTTAATTGACATGTCAGTCTTTATACAGTATGTGACGTCTATGAATACATAAGTGTGAAGCCTGCTGACTGTTTAACACACAAGAATGCAATTGTCTTTATATTTAGTGACATGAAACTTCAACTAGCAGTGGCATTAAAATAGCCTGATGGCTTTTTCTGAAAGAACTGTTGTCAGTTTCGTTGATTTCACTGCTACCAATTTTTGCTCACAAAAGAAAGGGGAAAGAAATTGGCCAAACAACGGCTTGGATCATGAAAAACTTTGTAAGTTGGGTCACATGTTTCAAGGCACAGCTGCATTACTTACATTTTCTTTGACCAATATTGACCCAGTCAAGGGCAACCGAAGTTTTTTTTTTTTGGGTGGTTATTTTAATGGCAGTGATGAGAGTAGATGAGGAAAAATGTAAACAAACAAGTCCGATGTGGTGCCGGCGGAAGGGCGAAAAGATCTCACTCGCTGGAGACAACACAGAAGGAGCAGTATGCATCGTGCTGAGCAGCGGCCCATCTTTACGCCGTTCACGTTTCAAAAGAGCTCCAATTGGAGAAGCAGTCTCTGAGTGATGCGGCACACGCACACACAAAGCTCACACGGTCTGCTGGAAAGCGGGGTGGGGGTCGTACGGGGGTGATTGCTGCCGCACGGTGGATGACAAGAAAAAGGGAGGAGGGACTGAAAGACAGTCTCAAAACAAGCACACGATGGTTGTTGGCTGAAGAGATACGGGGTACCATTCTTCTGTTTTCTGCATACCGCGCCCCCAAAAAACATATTTTAAGTGTGTTTTTTATAAGAGAGATGGCACTCAAATATCGAGGCAAGTCAAGTCAGCTTTATTGTCAAATACTGTATGCTCTATGTGCAACATACAGCACAGATGAAATTTCTTTCCTCTCAACCACAGGAGAGAGAGGAATCACTGCGGGTACCCGCACCGCCATCAACAGAACAGTTAACATAAAATAACAAAATAATACAACACAACACATGAGACACAGACAGTCATGCAATTGTAACCACTTTTCCTACATACACTTTGTTGTTTGACGCAGTTATAGATGAAAAAGGAGAGAATCAAAGTGTCCTTTTGCCAGTCGATCGGAGACACTATGTTGAAAATGTGCACACGTCTGCTACAAGCTAAGTTTGAAAGCAACAAGAAGCTGTAGCGTCCATTGATGAAAAAAGAGATTGACTCACATCTCCTGTCCCATGTTAATCCGCTTCAATTCCAAGCGGCGACTCCCAGTTCCACATACGCATCGGCACTCTGCGCTGACGCTCCTTTCTTCTCATCGTCGGCTCCACAAGCCATGCATCCATCCAGCCGCAGACTCTCCAACAGCACCGACATTTCCGCTGAACAAAACGGGGCTGTGAAAAACGCTGCCCATTACAGGTGCAAAAAACACAAACGGCCCGGGGCTGTCCAGCACCGACAGTCAGGTGGTGCCGACATTCCTCCCCATCAAAATCAGTGCTGGTACACGCGTGCTGCAGAGAAGGCGCAACCACCAAGCACAGATTCTTTGACAAATGTCATAGCCAAAAAAAAACCCCGCTAAAAACAATCCACATCAGGTCCACACATGTAACAACAAACAACACAAAAACAACAACAAAACAACAAAAAGCAAAGCTCTTGAAGAGTACTTGCCGACGACTGCCTACTCGGGCGTCATCTTGGGAAAAAAAAGTCAGGTCTTAATTAAAAGTAATTATGCATCATAATACATTGCAACTGTGTGGCTCCTGCTGGTTTGTGCACATTGGCCACCTGGAGGAAGCATAATACATACAGCGCGAGTGAATATGCGTACATGGGGACGGTCACAACTAATCTCAATAAAATGCAGTAAAATTTGTCTCCACAGAGTATAAATGATAAACGCTTACAAGTAGGGCTGAGCTATTTTTCATTTTTTTATTCAAATCGCGATTCCAGACAACACAGCATCACAGGATGGTCAAAGCTTAGTTGTTTTATTTTGTTTTGTTTTTTGCAGAGGCTCTTGAAAATATTAGTACAGAAAATAGTGACACAGTAAGCACACACGCCCGAAAAATGTAACTCGTCTGCTCGGCGCCGCTGCCGGCCCCGGCGGGGCCCATCCGAGGACCTCACTAAACCATCCAATCTTTAGTAGCGACGGGCGGTGTGTGCTGGGAGTGTTTGGGCGGGAGTCCTTTTATACAACTAATAATTACATGACGACCAACAGGTGTGCAGCTGCAGGGGGAGCCCTACAGTGCCACCTGTTGGTCCCAAACCAAATCATGACAGATTGAGGCGGACTAGAAAAAGGATGGATGGATGTTTACATGAAGCGAGGTGGACTTTTCTCAGGCAAAGCAATGTGGTGTCATTCTCATTGTTTTAAACGCCAATTGGGAGTGGCATTAACTTACCAGAAGCGTTTTTTTTTAAGAATTGTTCATTACTGTATCTGACAAACTGCTGCTTGTTGTCAAGTGAGATAAGGTCACTGCCAGCATTACGGCACTCGTATTGCAATTTTTGCTCGCAACTCAAAGCAAAAAAATGAAACGATGGAAGTACTTTCAGTCAAATTTTTCAGGCAGTACTTAGCAGTACAATAAAAACAGTTAAAAAGAAAATGCAGATATTTTCGTTTTGAACTATAGTTTGTCAAAACATTTACATTCCTACTAAACTTGTATGTCTATCCATCCATCCATCCATTTTCCGAACCGCTTCATCCTCACTAGGGTCGCGGGGGGTGCTGGAGCCTATCCCAGCAGTCTTCGGGCAGTAGGCGGGGGACACCATGAATTGGTTGCCAGCCAATCGCAGGGCACACAGAGACGAACAACCATCCACGCTCACACTCATACCTAGGGACAATTTAGAGTGCACAATCAGCCTGCCATGCATGTTTTTGGAATGTGTGAGGAAACCGGAGCACCCGGAGAAAACCCACGCAAGCCCGGGGAGAACATGCAAACTCCACACAGGGAGGCCGGAGCTGGGATCGAACCCGGTACCTCTGCACTGTGAAGCCGACGTGCTAACCACTGGACTACCAGGCCGCCCTTGTATGTCTAACATATCTCAATTGAATCCTCACTTAAGGCTTTTTTTCCGCTTTATTTAAGCGCAGTGTTAATGTGGACAGAATTTTACACATAATTGCACACAGTTGATTGGTAGTTGCTGGTAGTTGGCATCAAACGTATGAGGGCCATTGATGTACGTATTGTTTCGGCAGGGCAGGTGTCGGAGTATCAGTATTTTCGTCAAGGTCACTGAATGAATGAATGAATGAATGAATGATTGAATTCATCATTTGTCCTTGTCCTCGGCTTTTACCAACTCTCTTGGGGCGGGGGGGGGAATAGATGAATATTCTCGGGGTTTTTTTCTAAATTATTTTGCGGGTGGTGGGCTGGGTGCTTGGTTTCAAAACAAGCGACAGCACTTTTAGTTTCCAAAGATGTGTGAGTGAATGTCTGTTGTTACCCATTTGGAAAGGTTGCAGGCAGCAACAGCGACGTCTTCGCTCTGATAGGTCGGTTGCCTTCCCTGCAATTGTCACAATGTACCACTAGAGGGCAGAAGCAGCACCAGAACGATTGAAGGGTGAAACGTCACGTGGAAGTACGGAGCAAAACAAGATCGAATAAAGCAGCAAAGCTTCATCCAGTAAATACTTCAAATACTGTAAATATATGGATTATTTATCATAATAGCACTACTAAAATCTAAAAACAGAGAACATTTTTATCTCCAAACATAACTTTATATCAAAAACATTTTGCGGGGAAAATATAAACCCTTCTTATAAATATCCAACTTAATTCTGGTAGTATGTGACTGACCTAAAGAGGGTTCCACTGTAGGAATACAGTATTATGTATGAAATTTAACTTAAAAATATGACTTGAAAACAACCAACTTTTTTTCTGTTATATTTATTCTTGTAATCTGACTTTAATCTTAAAAAGGCACAACTTTTTATTGAAAATATACAACTTTTGTCTAAAAAATTACAACTGTGCCTTGAAGAGAACCAATTTTAATCTAAAAAATATAGACGACTATGCTTTTTCATCTCTAAAATAGAGTATATTCTCAGACAACTTTTTTCTTAAATATATCCAACTTAATTTTCGTCACAGCATACTTTCTTTTCGAAATGTATGACTTTATTCTCACAATATAACTTTAATGCAAATAAATCTTTCTTTACAATATGCCCTTCAATTTTGAAAATGTAAAGAGAATCATTTGTATCTCAATAAATAGATGACAGATTAAAAAAAACTGTGCGTGTATGTGTGTGGAGTGAAACAAAAAATAATGTTGATTATGCTCAATCATATAAAAAGTAAAACATCTCAGCTGGCTCGTTGATTAGACTACTTGAATACTGACTGTACTGTACTATCAGATTGTCATGGCTAGATGGGAGACACGCACTTCCTAGATTTGTCGCTAGATGGCGTAAGAAGGGAACGGCACCAACGTTCGGGGAGTCTCCTGCAAGCTGTGCCTGCTGTGTCACATGGAAGCTCGGTAGCCCAGAGGACGCGACGCGAGGGGAGATGATGGCGGGGGCTTGAGGGACGTTCGAGGCAAACGCGCGTGGAAATTCGGTTGCTTTTCCCAGGCGACCCTCACCCACCCCAAGCCCCACTTACCTTACCTATACATTATTACCACCTGGCGGGGAAGGAAGAGGCGCGCTGTTACTGGGGCTCAGCGGGCAGCACCAAAAACAAGAAGAAGGGGGAAAAAAGGGATGCCAGATGCAATGCGGTGCATCGGTGCTGCGTGAAGCCCCCACGGTGACGGAGAAGCGGATAGAAGCGCGCTGCGCCGCATGCACGTTGATCGATTATGCTGGTTGGG
Source organism: Hippocampus abdominalis (assembly GCA_018466805.1). Taxonomy (NCBI): domain Eukaryota; kingdom Metazoa; phylum Chordata; class Actinopteri; order Syngnathiformes; family Syngnathidae; genus Hippocampus; species Hippocampus abdominalis. Next base: position 8,973,964 of record CM031694.1, on the reverse strand, counting down.
AGGCGGTTGCTGGTCCGACGAGCTGAACCCAAAGGACGGGCTCATGGTGCCCCTCTCCAAACGTCGGAGCTGAGTGAGTAGACGCGATGCTTTAGCGCAATGCCTGAAGGGTGTGCGTCTGCGTGCGTGCGTGTGTGTGTGTGTGGAGTGGGGTGGGGGCGTCATTTATGCTTATCATCGAACTCTATAAAAGATTATTAATACGGACGCGTTGTTCCATGTTGCGCGTTTTCTTTTGTGCTCATGTGTTCGCCTGTCCACGCTGGTCACGCGTTTAAGATGCGGACACGTGTGCAGAACCCCTTTCCTCCCCTGTGCTGCATTACCCCCTCCCCCCCCCCCCCCCAAAAAAAAATGTGTGTGTGGGGTGATGTGGCGGGGGGGGTTCTGTAACGCCGATACCTCCGATGTCAGGAAGATCATCAAGGTTTCTGTTTGCAACCATATCGTACCCTCTTCAGCGTGAGCTGCTGGGTTTGAGGGGAGGCGGGGGTCTTTCAGTTGTTCTGCTGACCTCAGGGACATCCTCTCCCTTGCACACTTTGATGTGAGCGTAAAGCGGGGACCTGAGGACATGCATCATTCTGTTGCCATTCCGCTCTCTGACTGCTTTGTAACCTGTTGTCAGCCGCTCGCTTCATTTAGCACTTTGAGCCAAGCGGCAGCCAGTGACGGATGCCCGCTGTGGCTGCCAAAAACAAAGCGCATCCAGTTGAGCGCATGCACACTAAAAAGGGGATGAAAAGGAAGGAAAGAACGGGAGGCTATCTATCAGGGGCTCATGCTTTCACAGCTTGATCCTTCTCTCTCTCTCTCGCTCTCTCTTTATATATATGTATCACAACAGATATATAACGGAGATGATCGTTAGACGCGGCAGCATATAGAGAAGGGTGAGCTTCCCCTCTTCCTCTTCAGGCTTCTTCCTCACGGGGCGCTCGGTTAATCGTTGTTGCAAGCCAACATTTGACCTAATTCACATTCTCACACAATAGCATCCCCCAACATACAACACGCACACACACACACACACACACACACACACACACACACACACACGCACACACGCACACACACACGCACACACACACACACACGCACACATGCGCGCGTGCAGTTATATGTGTCACACAGACGCTGAGGTTTTCGCTCCGCCATGTAAACTCCCAGGTGGTTTATCAAAAACCTGAGCAGATTGGCAGAGTGGCCGCTGGCTGGCTGGCTGCAGGCAGCTCGTGTTATTAATAATGGACACGCAAATAAATGCAGGACATGTTCCTCGAAAAATAAAAAGCCTCCGGTATTGAATGTGGGTTGAATGCCCCCCCCCCCCCCCCATGTCTATTTTAGTAAGGATTACATCCTAACATCCTAATTCCCTGTTGACTTTGTGGCCCTTGTCAGGTGCTGACGAGCAGAAAAGAAGCCGAATTACGAGCGTGAAATGAAATTGGGCTCCATATGCTTGAATTTCCCTTTTTCAAGGCATTTCGGAAATCACATGAAATCCAATTCAACAGGTGACCTGCACCTGGACACATTAGGTTGGCTACAAGGCAATATTTTTAGAAGTGACTATTCTGTCAATTATTCCACAGACTAATCGCATACAAGTGAATTTTGCATTTGCATTTGCTGTATTGCAAAATCTTTTTGACCATGATGATGGTTTATGATGTGATTATTGTTTATTTGGTAATTTTTAATGATGTAATCAAAACTGTGTAATATCACACGCCAATTAAGGGTTAGTCAAACGGGTGCGGACAACCATTCTTTTTTTGTCATAGATTCAACTGACGACTATTTTTTTCCATAAATTGACTGATTCAGTTTTGCTAGGTGTCTGTCAGAAAACTTGCCAACATTTTCTGAAGTAAAATCAGATGGTTTCAAATGTTGATTCAACAAAAACAAATTGATTCTACTTTCATGGAGGATGACAGAAATGGGAGAATATTTACTGGTGATAGATTAGTTTTCGATTCATTTAATTTCATTACATGTAGAGGTACAGCAATTAATCGATTAATCAACAAGTCATTGATTATCAAATCAATCAGCAACTACTTTGATAATCAATTATTTGTGTAAAGACTTAGTTAACTTCAAATTCAGCTTCTTAACAGCAAACATTCTCCAATTTCTGTAGTCCTTCATGAAATTATTGAATAAAAATAAGATGTATGCAAACATCCCTGCGATGGGCTGGGAACCAGCTCGGGGTGTCCCTCGTCTCAGCCCAAAGACAGCTGGGATAGGCTCCAGCATGCCCCGTGACCCTGTTCAGGATAAGCGTATTAGAAAATGGATGGATGGATGTTTGCAAACAGCTTTTATTTTGAAAAACATTGCTAAATAGTTTTGCCTCTTTTCTCACAAACCACTGACTGAACCCCCCCCCCCCCCACTTAGATTTATTCAAGAAATGATCATTATTTGCAGCCGTATAGTGAATAACCTATAAATGACATAAAATGAATGTGAATCAGGTTGTCAGATTAAATGATGGAATACTCGAAAGATTTGATAACCGCAGCCTTAAATTTAACGTTAAAACATCATCTCTACATGATTAATCAACGATCAAAACTGTTCTTCAAATGTTTGGCTTTTGTGGAATTGTTGAATGTGTAGAACACCTGAGACTCGCTGGTGAGACATTTGATGGGGGTTGAATGTGTTCGATGTTGCACATGAATGACGCTGTGGTCTGAAGAGAGGCGGCCCCCGTGTTTCTTTACGTGTCTCGTCCAATTGGTTGGCTCCCGGGCCTGAGATTACACTGCAGTGCTGAGGCGTCACTCTGGCTCAGCACCGCAGGCAGGGGCAGGCGGGGGGTGCAGTGTGGGGCGGTTCTCATGAATGGGCGGGGAGCGGCGGACGTGGACAGGGAAGGAAGGCCTCTTATCGTCATATGCGTTGGAGCATCTTCAAATACCTGACGACTCCCACGCTCGACGTCCTCGTCCTCCCCAGCTCTCCTTCCTTTAGCTGCACAACCACCCACCCGCCCACACGTTCCCCTTTCTTCTTGCACGTTATCTCATTCCCTCGACTCTGCCGCCTCCTCTCCTGACTTCACAAAGATATAATGACAGCCGGGCTGCTGCGAGGGTTCCTTCGGTGACCGGCGCCTGATTGTGACTTTGCAGCCAACAAGTGCACGGCACATTTGTTGGCTTGCATGTCCACAACTACAAATGCAAGCAATACTGTGGTGACTCAAGTTGTAAGTGATCCCCATGACAAAGAGGGGTTGACTATATTTATAGCTTTCCAACGAGGTGTGTTATTAAACGAAGAAGCATACTGTGCCTTGTGACCGCAGATCCCCGAGAGAGCGTGGCCCTTGCCTGTGTGCATGAGCGTGAGGGGGAGAGTGTGAGTGTGAGCGCGCGTGAGACAAAGTGAGCGGCAGCGCTCCCACATGGCCTCCATGCAGGACGGCCTGAACTTCACGACTCCTCCCTACGGCAAGGTCCTGCTGCTGGGCGCCATCGCCGCTGCCTCAGCCTTCATCGTCACCATCCTCATCGTGGTGCTCTGCGTGGGCTGCCAGAGGTACGATTACGCATGAGAAAGACAAGGAGGTGGGGGACTGTCACATACAAGTCGAAAATGTGGGACTTTGCAGGCATTGTCGACGACTGATAAGCAGGAGCTAGGGTACTGCCCCATCACACATGGTCAACATCATATTACTTTCCTTGATTCACATTTATAGGCATAAAGAAAGAGCTCCTGTGTTTTTTTGTCATGTTTGGGATAGTTTATGTCAGGAGTTTTGGACCATCTGGCGCCTTCACACTTGAATTGTAAAACGGATGATAACAGGCGAATACTACTTCTGTCACGTTTGCGTGGTGGTAGTCAGAGCGGGAGGCGGGAAGCACAGGGAGTACCATTGTTGTTTATCTCTTGCTGCTCACAGCTCACAGCTCACAATGCGCTGACAGGCGCAAAGTGACGTGGACAAGACAAAAGGAGGGAGCTAATTGGTTACACACAAGGGACACTTTGGCGAAAAAAAGGCACATCAAAACCAAACGTAACCAGACCGAAACATAACAGTACCCCCCCCTCAAGTCCCAGACGTCATGACCGGGCGGAAACAGGGCGGGATGGCGGGACACAACACTTGGTCATCGCAGGACCGGAGGGCAACGGCAACCCTTCCTCGCCGGGGACGCGCGCAAGCTCAAACGGGCGACGGCAACCCTTGCCTCGCCGGGAACAGGGACGGAGGGCGACGGCAACCTTTGCCTCGCCAGGCTTGCCAAGCCGACCTTGCCTCGCCGGGAGGGACGGGCGAGGCAACCCTTGCCTCGCCGGGACAGGGGCAACAGGTATTGAATTTGGCCTTTCTGGTCCTGCGGGGTCCAGTCTGGTTGGGTCATTCTGTCAGTTGCAGGTGGTAGTCAGCCCCAAAAAGCAGGGAGGCAGGGAGGAGCAGAGTGGATTGACCAAAATGTATTTAACAAAAAATACACACAGGAGTACAACGAAAGTCGAAGTAATCAAAAAGAACCGGAAATGAGGAAGCAAAGTATCAAACAAAACGATAACAGTAAACAAAACATGACAGGAGCACACATTACAATCCCAACCAAGACTGACAGAATCCAGTTGCAAAGTGACGAGACAAGAGAAACACCTGGACAAGACAAAAGAGCAAACACACAAGGGACACTGATAACGAGAGTGGCGAAAAAAAAGGAGGAATCAAAACCAAACGGACAGTATTTGTTAATTGTCCAGTAGATGGGGCTTCGCGCGGTCAAACGCAGAAGGCTCCAAGCCGACCTTTTGAGGCAACAATGTGGAAAGTATGAATTGGCCTTTATGCCCAGTTGTGAGCAAACAGAGGATTGTATTTGTTAATTGTCCGTAGATGGCCATTTTGAAATCGTTTGAACCAAGCTCCCGAAGCTCAAGAAAACGGGGGCAGTGCAAAGCCAAGGGGTTGTGCGGCCACGATTCCACAACAAAAAATCGGCACCTGTTCAGTCGTGCCTTCCGTCTCTGATTGATTAGTGCTACAAGATGGAGCCAGAGAGGGCTGATTTTGTTTTGTTTTTTTCTTCACAGATCATTTCACTCACTTCTTTTGTCAGGTTTGATTGATTTTTTTTCATCCCTGATTTCAACAGCTCTTGAGGATCTCAAGTGAGCTGTAAATTTCTTGTGTATGAGTTGAATTGAATTCTTGGTTTGTTGTCCGACTCCCTCCAAGAGCTTACCAAAAAATGAACTGGTAATAGTACAGGTTATAGTGACTGTGATAACAAACATGACATGTTTTTTTTTTAACTTAATGGCAAACTCCCCTTTAACTCCAGTTAGGTCATATGATTCAAGCCCCCCCCCCCCCACCCCCCACCTTTGCCAAGATGTTTGGCTATTGTGTACTCTGATGTAAGCTCAGGATCAGTCCAAGCCCACTTGGAAGAGGTGCTCATACACATGCAACATAGACCTTCACTTACTGTTACGCAAACATTTCTTGCCATTTTTTTATGCTAACCGCAAACATGCACAACAGAAATGACCCCCAAAAAATGTTTATGAAGAAAAACTCAGTCCAAAGATTGTGACACACGTTCTGTATAAACGCGTGTGACCTAACACTTTTATTTACCGCAGGAAAGGAAAGACACACAATGCGCCCAGTGAAGGTGGGAAACATCGTCTCATGGACATGGTAGGCATCCTGCTTTGGATAAAGCAACTCCAGAGACCTATTCAGCATGACTTAAAGCCTTTATCTCGCTGAGCGGCGAACAATTGCAACTGTTCAAAGGCCATGAATGTTGTGTTCACCTCAGAGTTCGTCAGCGTTTGTTCAAGGTCACAAACGCTCGCCAAACAATCGCCAGACATTCGGCGGACGTTTGCCAGTTTTTTTCTTTTTGGAGCATGCTCGAAATTTCCTTGCGATAAGAAAATAAAACTGTTGGCAAACGTTTGATGACCATTTCGCAAATATTTGCAACCTTGAATGAGACCTGAGGAACTCTGGCAAGAACGCAACATTTGCTGCCTTTGCAAATACTCACAATTGTTCAGCGTTCAATGGGACAGGGGCTGAACACACACTTCCAGGTGGCAAAAGCTCAAACAATCACAGATAGCGCCACTAGTAAACAAGAACAGGCATGGGCAACTAGTGGCCAACCGGCAGTGACCATACGCTGAGTGGCCCTTTGATCACAAGGCCAATCTGAATTCCAAAAATCTGCAACTCAATGGCCAAGCTTCCCATTACAGTCTTGCATTGTCCTCTGTATTTACAACAAACATTCCATTTATCCGGTGGTCGACTGGTTGGCGCACCGGTGTCACAGTGCGGAGGTGCAAAGTTCGAGTTCAGCTCTGGCCTTCTGGAGTTTTCATGTTCACCCCGTGCCAGCATAGGTTTTCTCTGGGTACTCTGGTTTCCTCTCACATTAAAATCATGCATAGCAGGTTAATGGAATGCTCTAAATTGTCCCTCGGTGTGAGTGTGAGTGTGGATGGTTGTTCGTCTCTGTATGCCCTGCGATCGGCTGGCAACCAGTTCAGGGTGTCCACCGCCTACTGCTCAAAGACAGCTGGGATAGGCTCCAGCACGCCCCGACCCTCGTTGAGGATAAGCGGATCGGAAAATGGATGGATGGATTCCATTTATCCTGCTCACCCTGCTGGATTAATTTTATATGTATTTTTTTTCTTTTGTGAATGAACAAAATACCTGAATCATTTGGGGTACATACAATGGTACTACCCCAAACACGGGTTTTTGTCATCATTTTCAGTTCAAGTTAGTCGTAGTCAATCACTTATTGCCACCTCGAAGTAGCCTGGTTCCTATTGTTTACAAACATTATGAAAAGGTCTATTCCCAAGTGAAACATCATTCACGTCTCTCATCTTAATGAGTCTTTAACAGGCCCTCGTGTGCGCGTGTGTGTGCATATGTGCGTCATCAGGGTATACTCAGGCAGTCAAAGCTGCGGTCCATCAGTAAATCAGACACAGAGATGAACAAGATGAACTGCAATGGCAAAAGTAAGTACATCTTTGACACACTGACCTTTTTCTCGCAGGTACAACAAGTGTTCTTGCCTCTGAGCCACGTGGTCATCTGGTGATGAATTTCTGATGGCCTCCAAAGGGAATTTGGGGTTGCGTTGTTCCCTGTAGAAGTCAAGCTTTCCGTGAATAAAAGAAGCCGAAACATGCAGCAAACCAGTTCGAATAATGTTAATTTTCAGAAAGAATCTGAATTTGTATTGCTCTGAGAGTAGTAGTACTGTGCATATCACCACTTGCACAATCTAACGAGATCCAACACAAGGCCTTTATTAAATATTCTGCCTTGACGAAGACAATGATGTACTTTGAGCTTTTTCTAATATTTGATATGAGATAACATTGCGCAATTGTTACAGATCGAGCAGTATTTCATGAATGATCCAAGATAGTTACTTCTCAAGGATTGTGTAAGGATAAGTTCATGCTGCCATTTCAATTGTTAATTTGGCACAGTTATGTCCGTGCTTTACCTCCCTGTTATATGATAAATTATCACGGTAGGCTAAATTCCGTGCTATGTGAGCTTCATGATCCCTAAGTTTTAGTGATCTGGTCGTGAGCACATACATTTTTACCAATTGACCCTCGTTAAAACTTTGACATATTGTACACAGTAGCTCATCTTCAAGGCAATAGATAGGGTCAAGGTGGGGTATGTAATATAAGGTATGCTAATGAGGTACCTTGGAATCTCAGATAGTTACTTTTCAAATCATGCAATCAGTAGCTTAACTAAAGAACTAAAGGATATTTAAAGGAGTAATGAGATTATTTTAATGGCTAATAAGAGTACCTTTCCAAGTACTTTAATGGCTAATCTGATTACTTATCTAATCAACAGTAACGATTCCTACCTCTATCCCACAAGAATAGACTTGTTAGATTTAGTACAGGCTGCCGGCTACAGTTTGGACACCCCTGCTTTATGGTGATTAGTACTCGCATGAGTCCGGCGGAGGCGTCCAAAACCAATAAGGACCTTTGTGCCGGTCTAACTCTGATCCTTCGCTCTCAAGGCAGGCAGCTTCCCCAGATTCCCTCTGGGACTGGAGAGGACGGAGAGCACACTTACTCTGAAGTGGGCCGAAGCTCCTCCGCCACGCGAACTGACGACGCGCTCTATGCCATGGTAGGCAGGGCCGGGCAGACAGACACTCCGGCCCCTCCGGCCGTCCCCGCCAACACTCCGGCACCGCCTGATCCAGACGGGGACGTGGAAGGGGGCCTGCCTGAACCCGAAGCCCAGGTCGTGTCCACTTCTCACCCCCAAGAGGCGGCGGAGTATGCCTGCGTCAGGAAGCTGAGGAAGGTGGACAAAGCGCCCCAGAAGAGGGACAGCGGGACGGACACGGGGGATCCGCCGGTGCCGCCTCCGCGACATCCCCCACCTTCTCACCCCGCCCCTCCGCCGCCACATCCTCACAGCACAAAGCTACCCCGCAGAAATGTGGATGCCTTTAACGTGCCCTCATTCCCCAAGGTTAGTAACTTGTGTTAATGTTGCTGCGCGTTTCTGCCACTGTGTCAGAGAAAATGTAATCATTGCACCGTTTGTGATGGGGTCGGGTGTGTGAGTGTGTGTGTGTGTGTTTTCTGGTTTACTGCCAAAGTTTGAAGCTGCCGGCATGACAATCAAACAACTCAAAGTTGGGTCTCAAGTGACATAGTTGTAGACAGAGAGAGCACCATCCATGACATGGGGGGAGAAATTAAAATGTGATGATATGGATAGAATACACTACTCAATAGACTGTTTTGAGGCCACAAAATATATGTAGGAATGGGCACGAAATTCCTATTTGTGGATCTAATCTTTTCTCTTGTTAAAGCCTTGCATTTCCTATCTCTGCACTTTTTGCACACTTAAGAAACAGTTAAGACCAAAAAATTGGTTCACATAGTCCCATTGGTTAGGCTCGGTCATCCTCATGTGTGGGTGTGGTTTAGACAATATATGAATAGAGGATTATTATGGACACTTGATTATAGCTGCTTCAGCACCTGTGTGGCTGGCACGGGTCCATGGCCGTGTGTCAATCTTCCTGGCATCATTAAATAGTGTAAAAAGTGGGAAACTACAGTCACAGTCTTCTTGTCACGTGAGGACACTAATAATAATAATAATAATACATTTCATTTATAACTAGTGGAGACCGGCTTCAGGAGAGAGACATGAAAAGTGGGGTGGACTTGGGAGGGAGGTTGGAAGCTTAAGACGGATGGCAGAAGGGTTACTGACCCTCTCAATTTCAAAATTCCCAATGAACCTGGGGGCTAGCTTACGGGAACAAGTCTGGAGGGGAAAGTCACAGGCAGAGAGCCAAACCATTTGCCCCGGGCGAAAGTCCGGGGCAGGAGACCGATGTCTATCGGCCGGTTGCCGGTTGCGCTGGGTTGTGCGGGACAGGGCAACCCTGGCATGTCACCAGACGGCACCACAACAACATAGATGGGCACGGACAGCGTGAAGAGCAACCTTCTTGCTCCTGGGAAGGGAATAGTGGGGCCTAATACCAGGCCGTGGATGAGGAAGTGAGGGAATTGTGGGAATACTTGACCTATGGAAGGTATAGCCTCCAGGAGGCTGGATAACGGGTCGAGAAACACCCAAGGACTACTCAGGGTGATAAACTGAAGACAGGCTGGAAGATGCCCCCAGAGCTTTACATAAAATTTGCCATTCCTGGGATATGAACTGAGGACCCCAGTCAGCAATAAAGGTTTACAAGGATTTTCAGAGTCTCAAAGGCTGAGGGAAGTCTGGGTAACGGAATGAAATGAACCATCTTGGAGAATCGGTCAATCACAGTCAATATGACCATGTTTCCATTGGAAAGACGTAGGCCAGAAACAAAATAAATCGACAGGTGGGACCAGGCTGGGGGTGGGCAATGGTTGCAGGAGGCCCATGGGCAATGGCGAGAGGATTTCCCTTGCGAGCAAATGAGGCAGGTGGTCACAAACTTTCTGACATTGTGGACCCCAGAATGACAAGCTAACTTAGAGGACTTACCCCATTGTAGGACTTGAGAGTGAACGGAATCTGGGACGAAGAGCTCATCATTAGGGCCTGAGCGAGGATCTAGTTGCTCTCGTTGTGCCTCCAGAACTGCCCGCTCAATGCCCCACATTGTCGCCCCGATGAAGCATGAAGATGGGAGGACAGTCTCAGGATCTTGCCTCTCAGAAGATGAATCATGCATTCGAGAGAGAGCATCAGCCTTAACATTATTGGGGCCTGGAGAGTAGGATAGAGAGAAATTTAAGCACCCGAGGAACAAGGCCCAACGAGACTGATGAGAATTTTGAACTTGGCAGATTGCAGATACGTGAGGGTGTTCTGATCTGTTAGTACCAGAAAGGAGGGCAGGCACCACAGCCAATAATTCACAGTTGCTGATATAATAGTTTTTCTCTGTGGGGGGACAATTTGCGTGAAAAGAATGCACATGAATACACCTTTTGATCTTTGGAATTTATCTGGGAGAGCACGGCCCCAATCCCGGAATTAGAAGCATCCACCTTGTTGAACTGGAGGGCAGGATCAGGATGTATGAGGACCGGTCCTCATACATCCTGATCCTGCCCTTCAGGGGTGAAAAGTCTTTTGAGGTATTCAAAGGCAACGTCATCTTTGGGTCTCCATGCGAATTGAGAGACTGTCGAGGTGAGTTTGGTGAGGGGTGCGGTGACCTTGCTGTAATTACAGATGAACCTGCTGTAGAAGTTTGCAAACCCCAGGAACTGCTGGAGATGACTGCGCGAAGAAGGGACTTGCCAATTAGCCACTGCCTCAATCTTAACAGGATCTGGCCCAAGGTGACCCTGAGCAAGGATGTAGCCAAGAAAACTAATAAGGGGAACACCCCTTTTTTTGCTCTGACAAAGACTTTGTTTTCTAGAAGGCGCTGCAAAACTAATCAAACATGCTGGACATGTTCTTCTGGCGTTCCAAAGAAAATCAAAATGTCATCAAGATAAACACTAACTGATTAAGCATATCTTGGAGAACATCATTAATGAATGTTTGAAACACAGTTGGAGCATTAGTGAGACCAAAAGGCATCACCAAAAATTCGAAAGTGGCCAAGGGCCGTCTTAAGGGCTGTCTTCCACTCATCCCCCTCATGGATACGCACCAAATGGTAAGTGTTGCGAAGCTCTAGATTCATGAAAATGGTGGCTTGATTGAGGGGCTCAAAAGAGAGGTCAACGAGTGGGAGCGGATAATTATTTTTGATGGTGATGTCATTTAGTCCTCTAAAGGCGATGCCTGGTCGTAGCGTCTTGTCCTATTTATCCACAAAGAGAAATCCAAACCCAAGAGTAGAGGAGGAGGGACGGGTAATGCCGTCGGCAAAAGAGTCACTGATATACTAACCAATGCCTCCCTCTCGATGCATGACAGGTTGTAAACTCCACTACAAGGTTGGGGGAGTAAGTCGATGGCACAGTCATAAGGTCTGTGAGGGGGAACGGAACATGCCCGAGACTTACTGAATACCTAGCCCAAGTTGTTCTATGCGGGGGAAAGATGAGGAGGAGAAACAGGAGACGCAGAACATATACAATGAGCATGACAGAAAATGCTCCAACTACTTATGGATGAGGAGACCCAGTCGATGGACGGATTATGAAGTTTTAACCAGGGTACTACAAGAACAATCGGGGAAGAAGGAGAAGAAATGACCAAAAATCTGATGTCCTCCTGATGGTTACCCAAAATAGTGAGAGAGAGAAACAGTCTGGTGTGTAACAGTCTCTAGGGGCTTCCATCAATGGCACTGACTGGTCGGGATGAGTCAAAAAGGTACACGGAGAATTGAGTATTAGCAATAAACTATCAATAAAATTGTCATCTGCCCCAGAATCTACCATCACTTGAAGGGAGACTGAGTTGTTGGGGGAGGAGACAGTGGCAGGCAAGTTAATCTGATGCGAAAATTCACTAGAGGTCTTAGTGTCATTCACCCTATGGCTGCATTCTGTGGTCCATAGAGGGCTCAGAGGTAGAAGTGTCAGTTACATCCAGCCTCATCACCCCAATAGTGGCAACTTAGTGCAGTGGCATTTCGTGGTCTGTTCAATGTTGATATTAAGAAATGTGCTAAACAGAATGTATTTATTTGCATTGATTTCTTTAATGTGCATTCCATTTTTAAAGAAGTACCACAAACTGAACCTATTCTGGCCTGTCATGGCAACATTTTATCAGGAATGTTTTTGAATGTGTTGGGTACTCCTTTGTGGCATTTGCATGATTACTGTTTTATAATCTTTCCATTCTGGTTCAAAAAACTATTAAAACCCATAAAATGAGATTCATGTCCATGATGAGTGCATGTACTCTCGCGACTACGTGTCAATAGTCAAGTCACGACCACAGCAGGAGTGCACGCAGGCTGAATGCTTTGAATCACAATACGACACCATGCACTCGCCTCATAGTCACAGTGGGAGACATTTGTTGGTCATATGAGGTCACAGAGTTCAAACCATGAGCCGCGACCCCGAGTTTGCTTGACAGGATTACACGTGTGCACCGTCTGCCGGCTGAGTTGCTCAACACACGTTTCTTGCGGATGATGCAAGATGCTGAAAGTGAGTCGGCCAGACTCCAAAGCCCAATGAGTGAAAGTCACTCATCAGTGACTTTTATGGTCCATTTTGGGGGGGTTTTGGTCCAAATGTACAGACATTACATGACAAAAACATGTAATTATGCCCACATTTGACATGACATGCTCACAAAATTCTAACCTCAGGTCCATCCATCCATCCATTTTCCGAACCGCTTGATCCTCACTAGGGTCGCGGGGGGTGCTGGAGCCTATCCCAGCAGTCTTCGGGCAGTAGGCGGGGGACACCCTGAATTGGTTGCCAGCCAATCGCAGGGCACACAGAGACGAACAACCATCCACGCCCACACTCACACCTAGGGACAATTTAGAGTGCCCAACGAGCCTGCCATGCATGTTTTTGGAATGTGGGAGGAAACCGGAGCACCCGGAGAAAACCCACGCAAGCCCGGGGAGAACATGCAAACTCCACACAGGGAGGCCGGAGCTGGGATCGAACCTGGTACCTCTGCACTGTGAAGCCGACGTGCTAACCACTGGACTACCGGGCCGCCCTAACCTCAGGTCACAAAATGCTAAAATGTGGGTTGAATATCATTCTCATAACAAATTGGACATCTGGGTAGGCAAATGGAGTGCCCCTTTGCTAGAACCTGCAATATTTGATCACGTCTTTCTGGTTGTACCTCTGCTGGTAAAGCAACTTAACTCACCACTGTCTATATAAATGCCTCTCATCAATAATGATTCCTTCAAATGTCAGGTTTGTCAGAATGTCTTTGTAGCCCATCAGGTCAAATTCAATCAAACTAGTACTGGAATTTGTTTAGCGTTCACATTGGCCTCTACGGCACTCACAAGAGAAGGTGGATTCCATTCTCTTACCCTGCTGTCCAGTACAGAGGCCTAGCTACTTCACAGTGGTCGGTAACACAGTACAAGTACTTTATTACTATGACAAGTCTCCTTAACATTTAACAGCGAGACTACAATTTTGCAGAGTCAAAAAGAACATTTCTGATATGCGTGACTACAAAGTACATTCTTCCTATCTACAATCGGCATTTCATAAATCTGTGAGCTATTTACCCCAAGCTCAAATGATGTCACCTTTGCGATTCATGTCAAAGGGTTTAATCATGCACGTTCTCATTGTATGCTCGTTTAGCATTTTGGGTTAGTGATGGCAGCGTTCGCAAAGGTATGGAAAGATGTTTTGATAGCATCAAAGTCGAGCCAATAGCTAGCTAGCTATCTCTTTCACAACATGCAACAATTTTTTTTTTCTTCTTCTCAGTGCGAGCGGTTTTTAAATATTTTGCACGAAATTACATTTGAGACTCTGTACTATCAGAACTTTTACTTGCAACACTGTCTTTTTCTGACAAATGAGTATCTGTATTTCCACTTAAGGGTAACCCCACATATTTGATGCTCGGCATTTGCAAATTCATTCATTTTGGATCATGTCCTCAGTTATTTGTGGAAACGCTCACCTATTCACATTTTTCTAAAATCCAAATGTTTTATTTATTTATTTATTTGACAGTATATTGTCAACAGCATTGGTTCTCAAATCTTTTGCACAAAGTACAACTTCAAAAAAAATACATAAAAAACACCATCATGACCAACATTAAAATATGTGTAGTAGTGTAGTTGGCCAAGCTGTTTATCAAAAATGTGGCAAAGGTCGATACATATTGCGATTGGCTGGCAACCAGTTTAGGGTGTCAGCTGGGATAGGCTCCAGCACATCCACGACCCTCGTGAGCATAAGCGGATTCAAAAATGGATGGATGCATGGATGGATGGAGGTCTCTCTCTCTATATATAGATTACTGCAATGCTCTCCTCTTCGGCCTACCTCAAAAGTCCCTCCATAAAATCCAGCTGGTCCAAAACGCCTCTGCCCGCATCATCACAAAAACACCCTCCCACCAGCACATCACCCCTGTCCTTCAGCAGCTCCACTGGCTCCCTGTCCACTACCGCATCAACTACAAACTGCTCCTATATACATACTTGCCCATCCACAACCTGGCCCCTCCCTACCTGTCCGACCTCCTGCAGGTGTATACTGTACCCCCACTCGCTCCCTCAGATCCTCATCCTCCCTCCGACTGTCAGTCCCCCCTGCCCGTCTGAGCACCATGGGAGCCAGAGCCTTTAGTCGGGCTGCTCCAAAACTATGGAACAGTCTACCTCCGGACCTCCAAAACCGCACACCTCTTTCCACTTTTAAGTCCCGTTTAAAAACACACCTGTTCAGGACTGCCTACAATATCTAATTTATTCCACTTCCCATGTCTTGTGTTTTTATGTCCTGTTTTTATTTAATATTTCTCTTATTTATTTTTTATACTGCATTTCCTCTTTGTCTGTACAGTGTCCTTGGGTGACATGAAAGGTGCTTTTAAATAAAATGAATGATTATATATATCTATATATATATATATATATATATATATATATATATATATATATATATATATATATATATATATATACTGTATATAAAAATATATATACAGTATATATCTATAAATACATATACAGTATATATAGATAGATAGATAGATAGATAGGTAGATAGATAGGTAGATAGATAGATAGAGATATCTATAGATATATACACACACACACACACACGCAGTGGTGTGAAAAAGTGTTTGCCCGCCTTCAATTTTTTTTTGCATGTTTGTCACACTTAAATATTTCAGATCATCAAACAAATTGAAATATTAGTCAAAGGTAACATAAGTAAACACGTTAGTGTGGGGAGGGATCAACAACAGGCAGGATATGGCTCTCGAGGAACCGGAGATCCCTACCCCTGCCCTAGCATTTCGTGAGCATGTTACTTAATGCAGCTACAATTTAAACATTTTTGTCCCTTAAGTCAGGGGTCCCCAACCTTTTTTGCCCCACGGACCGGTTTATGTCAGACAATATTTTCAGGGACCGGCATTTAAGGTGTGGCGGATTAATACAACAAAATAATATGGTATGAGCTGCATGAAAACTGTGGTGTTTTCGAAATATAATAATAAACACAAGGAGCGTCTAATCTGGCTGCAACACTGATCGCTATGGTAATGTTTATCCATCCATCCATCCATTTTCCGAACCGCTTGATCCTCACTAGGGTCGCGGGGGGTGCTGGAGCCTATCCCAGCAGTCTTCGGGCAGTAGGCGGGGGACACCCTGAATTGGTTGCCAGCCAATCGCAGGGCACACAGAGACGAACAACCATCCACGCCCACACTCACACCTAGGGACAATTTAGAGTGCCCAACGAGCCTGCCATGCATGTTTTTGGAATGTGGGAGGAAACCGGAGCACCCGGAGAAAACCCACGCAAGCCCGGGGAGAACATGCAAACTCCACACAGGGAGGCCGGAGCTGGGATCGAACCTGGTACCTCTGCACTGTGAAGCCGACGTGCTAACCACTGGACTACCGGGCCGCCCTGGTAATGTTTAATGCCTTCAAAATACGATACAACGCAAATTCAAAGTGCATGAAAATGACGACTCACCACAGCCCCGAGCTTGATTTTCTGCAACCAGACGATCCAGTTGTCTCGAACGTACTCGAGCTTACTTTTAAGGCCGCCATCATTTGCAATCTCCAGCAGTTTTCTTTTCTCATTTTGCGAGATCAAGCGTTTTGTTTTTAGCGTAATCAGTCACGGGACGGAGAAGCCTGGCTTGACGTGAGTCAAGCGTGACACCGACGGATGTAACGGAAAATCCGGTAATTTTTTCTAAATAAAACATCTTTCGTATTCCGAAATAAAACGGAATTAAGGCAAGTTCTTTCTGTGCGGCCCGGTACCAAATGCCCTGCGGACCGGTACCGGTCCGCGGACCGGCGGTTGGGGACCACTGCCTTAAGTCATGAATGGTCCTGTACCTCTGCGCCTTTCAATTGCAAAATACTGTATTAGTCCAGTGCTGAAGTACACGGGCATGCGTAAAATCTAAATAACTGAGCATCCTATGTGATGTGAGCCCCCGGCTGTAACCCAAATAAAACAGGTTGCTCTGCTGACAGGAAGTGATGTTTATGGGAAATGGAGAGCAGTACATCTGGAAGCCTCCCGAGGAAGAAGATGTCCTCATACTCCACAATAAGGCCCTGGTCCCGCTCGGGGCACACACCATGGAGAACATCCAACCTTCTGCAGCAGTGGTGAGTGAAGAACACGCCTGCCCCCCAACAACTAACATTGGCTTTATTGTACGGTTGTACCATACAGAAAAATCTAAGAACACACGTGCCAATTTGACATTCGGCAACCATAAGGTGTTCAACATACGAAAAAAGAAATCATATATGCATTGGTTATATATCATCATTGTTTTAAAAAACTGTTAAATCACAGCTTTCTGTTCACGGTGATGCAGCTTTTTCGTCAATCTACTGTCACTTTTAAATACCAGGTACACAATAGATGTATGGGCTGGTTCCTTAGGTTTGTCTCTAGGAGGAATAGATTCAGTAATTTCACCCAATGATCAACAAACACAATAAGCAACTGGAGCCACGAATGTGTTAAATGGAAAAGAACATGCTGTATGTATATTTACAATAATTGGAAAACATTCACAATCCATGCCTATCTAAAGCCAGCTTGCTAACAACACGCTTGGGCGTGACCATAATTTTTTCTTCCAATGAAAAATAAATTGTTCTCAGTGTTGGGATATCCGTGTCAAATTCGTGCTGGACCCTATCCCAGCTGTCTTTGGGCAGTCGGCGGGGTACACCCTGAACTGGTTGCCAGCCAATCGCAGGGCACACATTGACGAACACCCATCTGCGCTCACACTCACCCCTAGGGACAATTTAGACTCGTGTTCCATTAACCTGCCTTGCATGTTAAATTGCAGGAGTCCCAGGTCATATTTGTATCACAGAATAGACTTTAATCATTACACATGCTCAAGCTTTAGCATGGTTGCACAACATTCGCTCCTTGGCTTTTTCACACAGATCAGTTTACTGCAGTCCCACGCACCACCAATTGGTTAAAAGCAGACCCAGCCACCAGCACACTTTGAATCAATTTAAGGGACAAACAGTAAGAAAACAAACATGTCATCAGCACTTTCAACACATAGACTGGCAGCGTGGTGGCCAGTTAATAGCAAGCCAACTCCACACTCTCATTGAGTGACACCCACGTCACTCACCGGGCTAAGCCCCGCCTTTTAAATCCATTCACACTCAAAAGCCACAGGTTCTCCAGTAAAATGTGAGGATGCTGACCCCACATAGACAAAAATAATACTTGCACTTCACGTGCGCATGTTTTGGGGTTTAAAACGGCAAACCATTTTTTATCCAAATACACGAATAACCAGTGGGATCAATGACAGAATTGGAGATTTTAACATTTTTGAGGGCTCCAGCAGTAAACTTTGATATCTTTATTCACAGGTCTACAATATTGTTTGGTTCTGGTTATATGCATCAACATTAAGCTGATTGAAGATTACAAGAAGTTGTTCAGACAGATGATTCGGCATTTACGTATTTGAGTTGGAGCAGAAATGTGTGATTGTAAATTGAAACTCCTAAAAGTGTATCATCTCCAAATTCCAGGTGGCTGAGATGTACTCCAAGGTGTGTAAGTCAGCCAAGAAGAAACGAGCCGCACCTGGATCTCCGCCGTCCAATCCCGGCTTCAGGACCTTGGGTCGCCCCGACCGGGACCGAGAGCGTGACGGGGGCTTTAGCGTAGTGGTCAAGCCCCAGACGTGGGCCCCCCAGGAGGGCAAAGTGCCCGCAGGCTCCCTGGACGAGCACTGCTACGAGTCCTTCGGGACAGAGGAATGCGAGCCGGCCTACGAGAACCTGGAAGGCGGAGGCGGTTGGAGACGAGAGCGAGCGCCCAACACGTGCGCCACCTTGCGGCCCAGGAGGAAGAAGGCACAGCAGCCTTTGCAACAGCAGCAACCGCCTCCTCCGCCGCCTACGCAGCACAACCCCAAGTTACAGCACCTGCCCGCCAAAGCCCTGCTACTTCCCGGGGAGAGCCTGTACGAGAGCATCAGCGACCTTAAGCAGGGCTCCGCCACCTCCAGCACCACCACCATCTTCACCTTCAACGATGGCATGGAGATGTACGTCACGGGGCTCTGAGGAGGAGGCTGCCGCGGCGGAGCCATTGCGACACGCCGCTGCCGTCGCCAGTCTTTCCCAACCTTTACTCAGCCAAGGCATGGATTTGACATTGGGGGCTCTATTTTCATAGATGGTGCAGATCGTGTGTTTTTTTTAGTGTGTAGCATTTAAAGTGAAAGAGAGGAGCCCCTTTGATTGGCCACAATCAAAGTGATCGCTGTGATCACTCCTACGGCGACGTAGACCTCCATCTATCAGATACGCCAGCCTGCACTTGTTTTGTCAACCAACTTACCACCATTAACACTTGGTCTCACCGCCGAGCAGGATTGATACCTTTCATGAAAATAGAGCCCTAGAAAAAGTCTTAAAACTAAACAAAATGTCCCAAAAAATATTACACTGCTCACAAAAAGTTGGGGATACTGTCGTCAGCTTTTGGAAAATTCACTACCAGCACTCGCCATGAATTTTGTGTAGCAAATATCCTCGTTAGGTTCCCAGGTGAGCTGGAGCTTGTCCTATCTGACTTGTGGGGGAGGCAGAGTGCATCCCTGTCTGGTTGCTTGTCAATCACAAGGCATATAGACAAACACACATTCACATGTATGGACTGGTTAGAGTACTGGTTTTTAACCTTGTTGGAGACCCTGAACCCAGTAAATTGCAGACTTGCATTTAACAAAACCTTCACAATAAGAAAAATAAAGAGAGATTTTTCTTTTCAAATTTGTAATTTAAGCACGGTGGACACACACATTTTCGTGACTCACTATTCTTTGGTTTCTTTTTTTTGGACCCTATGCACCCTTGATTTGCGAAATCCTCTGTTTTTTCAGTACTTTTTCCAGATCTCCCACAGTGCTGTTTTGAGATACCAATTGAAGAGCTGAAAATTTCGGGAGTTGGACACATGCATTCCAAAGTTCAGAGAAGGTCAAGTTAGGTTCACCTCAAAACGTTATCGTGCATTTTAGGTTAATCCTGAAATGTCACCAATATCCCAAACCTTTTGTGATTATCATGTATTGAATTAATGATGATGTTATCTCAATTTACTCACAAATCCGGTTCTGTTTAGGTAAACGTAAAGCCAATATTGTGTTGCAGGAATTGCAACAGATTAGTCGTACATGTCACTCACTATATGTCGCTGGCATAGAGAGTGGGTAAAAAAAACACATAATTTGTGGTATATTAAGATTTTCAGAGTGATGAAATGCAATTGAATCACTAATGTGTTGTGGCAAAGAGGTTGAGAATCACTGGCCAACACCATAAGTAATGACGGCTGAGCCCCTCCCGTGCTCTATCCCACTCTTGGACACACACACACACACACGCGCGCGCACACACATGCTGTTTACATTATGTCATGACTTTCCTGGGCTCCAGGGGCCTTAAAGTACTATGGTTTATATGTTACGACCAAGTCTTAGTCCAATCTGGAAAGCTTCGAAAGAATCCAAAGGTTGTGAGCACAAAAGCATTGCCGAGCAATCAGTAGGTACCAGTAGCACTAGTTCATCCATAGACGACAAGTGTGCAAAGCACAAGGAAGAAAGCAAGCAAGCTAAATTCTTCCTCATTTCTAGCGGGTAATATTCCTTGATCGGAAGAAGAAAGGAGGGGAAAAAAAGCACAGCCTTGAGAAATATTTGGTAGCACTTTTGAGTGGGCCTTCCCCTCAACTTGGTCATGATGTGATTCAGGATGCGGCTTCAATTATTCAAAGGAGTGAGTTACTTGTCAAAATACTGGAAAGCTCAGGGACTAAGTGAAACAATTAGGAGAGTATTCTAACTTGCCGTTATATTCCCAACATGCATATCTTTTTTAGCAGTTGCTGTTTACATAAATCAACAAAGTATTTATCAAAAAGAATGTTTAAAACATTGCATCCACTCGTTTCTGATGGCTCTCATTCTTAAGTCACGAGATTGGAAATTCGCCAGAATATGACATGCGTTTGCCTTTTCCTGTCCGCTTTATTTCATAAGAAAAAGATAGGAAGTGTTCAGCAACGACAAGCTGCATTTTCGATTCCATGGCATGTACTACAAAACCAACATCATCATCTACATCGGTAGCATCCGCAGTGAGGTGCATGGCTGGCGATGCACCGGTATTTGTCAGATCTACAACTTTATTGTGCCACAGCCATACTGAGGGAGTCTGTCACCACAGAATGGAGGCAGAATCCTGTTTGCCTCACCTCACGCTTTATCTCTCGTCTTACACCATCAACAAAACTACATAAATTAAGTAACAACAAATGTGAAAATACATGACTGACTGCCTGACTATATAAACTCATCAGGCATGTCGCAAGTCTGTGGCCGCTCCATGATTTTGAATGATTACTTTGATCACTCTCACAATCTTTCAGCTCTCGCCGTTCAATATCTCACTGTACGTCAACGGCATTTCCGATCTGAACTTGAAAATGATTCCGCCCAACATGGCACCAGTCCTTGGTATGAGTTGCTCTATCTATGCTAACGAAATATTTACCAGAGTACCATGTTTTTACAATTACTGGCACAAACAAATATTCTTGTTTCAAGGATATTGGTTGGTGGGTTGAGCCAGGAGACCGCGGAGTGATCAGCTTGTTACTACCACGTTATTCAATTACAGTGTCGTTAATTGACAATTTCTACTAAATTAGCAAGTGAACATGAATTCAGGGTGGTGTTGTGTTGATGTTGGCGAGCAAAAGAATATGATGGCAATATAAGGCATGGTAGCAACGTCTATGATGCGAGAACAGCAAGCATCGTGGATAAAGGGTTGTTACAGGTAACGATCTGATCTTGACTGAATACATGGAGATTTTTATACAAGATGGGTGTGCAAACAATTCAAGGACGCCCACTCCGATGTTTGGGATCTTGGAGCCCTAACAGGTCCAGGACACTCTAACCAACGAGGGGAATTCTTACCTTATGCCGAAATATCAGACTACCAGACAACGTTGGTCCCTCACAATGACAGACTACTGCCATCTAATCGCGATGTGTCTCGCGATATCATTGTACCCCGTCTTTTACAATATTTGGGTTAATCTTGCCCAATCATGCTGTCAGGGGAGGCGGGACCGTAACATGTGTCAAAGCTAGCGTATATAATAACCATTCCACAGCGGCAAGAAAAACAACCATGTTGACAAAGGCAATTTAGAGACGTGAGACGGTATTGCAGACAGTGACCGGAGGTGGCTTGTCGTTGCTGAATATTTGCCAACTCTGGATGGCTTTCTTAGAAAATAAAGGTGCATCATAAGCCGTAAATGTATACATGTCAGATTCTCACAAATTCACACTGTCATGAGAGCGAACAGACCCAAAAATGGCATAGTTTGAAAGGAAGTAGAAGCGACGGTTGAAATGAAAGGCATTTGATAAAGAAGATATGCATATTTAAAATAGAACTAAAAAGTTTGGACATCTTGTATTAAGTTGCCCTTTAAAAATGAACAAATGGCACACTTTTTTTTGCATTCCTCCTGAAGACTAGCACCAAGCATTTTCATCTCAGACCTGACTCTTCACTGCATCATGTCTGGCGTGACATGAATTGAACACTGTCTCCAATGCTGTCTGTAAATGAACTGTTTTACTTTGCTAAGCCTGTCCTGCACTTTGCCTGCTTCGAGTTGCATGCTGAAAAAAAGCAGGGGAATTAAAAAAAAAAAAATCAAAACACTGTCGAATTGTACCTATATTAATGTTTTTTTTTAATTGTTGTTGGTTGTTTCTTTTTCCAGTGTGTTGCTTTATTTTATCTCTGTAGAACAAAAGGCCAGTTTTGAGTCCTTCTGCAACGCAAACAGGACTGTCACTGAACCGCTCGAGTCTTTAAAGGTGGACACGACGCGCTAGCTGGACTCATTCACCTCATCGACATCATCCCGTCCCCTCTTGTGCTTATGTAGCGTCGGCTTGGGTTTTGCCAAAGCTGCCATCTTGCTGCTCTGTTCAATTCACACCTGGTCACTCCTCCATCGATGAACATCCGCTCTCCTATATGTGTTCAAATGTTTCAGAAATAAGGCGGAGGGAGAGGGGGGGGGGGGGGCGACATACATACGACATTCTGGACAATGATTCCATTTGACCAAATATCCCCAGCAAAGCGTGTGATTATACTGTATGTTGATGCGATGTGTATGTACATTACAAAAGAGAAAGAATAATAAATATATCATCAGTGTCAAGAAATCTATCTTTTTCTATGATGTTTAATTGTGTTATGGAATGAGTAATCTTGTGACACAAACAGCTGCAATGTAAAAAAAAAAAAAAAAAAGAATCCTGTGTGTTGCTTGTTTTTTCTTGAACCCGTGAAAGTCGGGCGGCGCCCATCCACCCCGACGGATGGACGGACGGCCCCGCCCATTTCAGTCAGTCAGTGTGGCGGCAGCTCATGTTTTGTGTTTGCTCTTCAGACTACAGGGTCTTGTACTCCAGCAGCGTGTGACTCAAGTGCTAAGTGCAAAAGATTGTAATGTTTTATATCAAGATTACTATTCATGAAATGTCAGTCAAGTTTATACTTTTGTAATAAAGTGGCACTTTAAAAACAGATGCTTTATCTCATAGTCTCGCTTATTAAAAAAATTTAAAAAAAAAAAAAAAAAAAAAAAGGACAGGAGAGGAGAGAGAAGCTAAAGGAGTTAAATTTGAAGTTTGGATCCAAAACGTTATATGTCGACAGTGCTTTCGATTAAAAATCCACAAATAAAGAGAAGTGCATCTCAAATCTTTGGGACCACCTAAAAAAGTACTTTGGCCTAAGGGTTCATCAAAACAAACCAGAGGTTCTGTCCCTGAAGTTTATATTTGTTGTAACATTAAACCGTATGAACATTAACACTGCGCTTGATGACAGAAAAATGGGGGGGCGGGGGAATACAAACTAGAATAATTATTAGATTCCAATGTTTTAAATCTTAACGTTAAATAAAAATTGTGCCGAAATAAATATTAAAAACCTGTTCTTCAAACGCAAATATATTGAACATAAATACAACTGAGTGTTGTTTTTCTTTTGCACGCGTTTGAAGAGCTGCGCGTGCTCGTGCGCAAGTGGAAATGGAGAAGGGGGAACCACTCGGAAGGGTGGCGGGGGCGAAAATAGGTCACCCCTTAAAACAAAAAGATTGCCGCCGACATCGCAACAGTCTGTTGAATTTTCATTGGCGCACTTGTCTCCATGGCAACAGGTTAACCTTGAGGCAGGAGTCACGTGGTCGAGTGAGTCGACTGGCGCTGTCTTGGAAAACGCGGCGTGCGTGCATCGTGTGACATCGTGGAGCGAGTCACAACAAACGTGGATGTGTGGGGGTGGGGGGTCCATACAACGTCCTGACCAGTGTGTGACGTGAATGAGCGTATGAACGAGTGTTGAGGTCACAATAACTCAGTCATCACGAGGCGTGAACGTGTGTCCGTGTTGTGGGGGGATTAACACGATTTGTGCTTTTCTTGTTTTGCAAACCCTCAAATGATACGTTTGTTTGATTTTTGCACACCATTCCGCAGAGGACAAGTCAACGTGACAGTTGGATCTATGTGGAAATAAGCGTTTGTGAACAAGGTGCGCGACGTTAATCGCTTCCTGTTATTGAGAACTAAATATAATCACCACTGACCCCTGCAGGACGTTAAGTGTATGACAATGGTCAAGTTTGACATTCTTCTGTTTATCCCAAGGAAGCCAAAGTAGTCATGATGTAAGTGTGTATGTATGTATGTATGTATGTATGTATGTGTGTATGTATGTATGTGTGTATATATCTATGTATATTTGTATGTATATACTGTACTGTACTGTACATACACACGGATTAGATGTCAAAACTTAAACCATGCCGCAATGCCTTATAAAAAGTTACTAGCTATGTAACTATTCTACTTTTCCATAGTACTAAAGCCCAAGGTTTAAAATGAAGACCCTCACACCTACAATTACGGTCTCTGCCAGTGACCTGGACCGGAAAGAATTGCTACGTTTTGTTCATCCCAATGCAGAAGCCAAACATTTTAATGTGATAACTTCTTTCGTTGTAATGTGATATTGAACTTTTATTTCCAAATGACGCAGCAGTAAACCGTGAGATAGCCAACAGCAGCGATCACCAAATCCAGCTTCATCCATCAGTCGTTCTGGACCAAACAGAAGAGCTTGAAAAAGGGAATCCTGGGTATGATGTGACCCATATTATCTTGCAAACCAAGGACATTGATAATTATGTCCTTGGTATATATATATTATATTATATATATAATATAATTCTCAATGTCCTTGGTTTGCAAGATAATATATATATATATATAAAATTGGTGGCATGAGTACTTTATCATGTCAAAACTGTGGAAAAGCTGAAAAAGCTACTGAATGTGAGGAAAGCGTGCTGAAAAAGCCCCCCCGAAGTTAGAGTTCAGTTAAAGTGAAGTGAGGGGAAGAAAAATGGAGCAATTCAGAAAACAAACTTGATTTCTTGACATTCATTCCACAGTAAAATACTGAACTATTTCTCTTGAAACACGTTAAAGAGCTTTGGAGGGCCGAAACAGAAGAATGGCATTTCCATTCATTTCAGTGGGCAAAGTTTGAAAATACGAGTGGTTTGAGTTCTGAACATGGGCACGAAATAAACTCAAGATATCACTATCGCTAGTTTTGGGTTGTTGTTTTTTTAAATAATTGTGAAATTAGAAAAAATGCAAGGCAGATTTAGGTGGGAGCAAAAACATAACTCAGGGTTCCAATTCAAGTGACTACACATTTTCACACGTTGTACTCCTGCTCCCTCACACTCTTTTAATCCAACCTTTTAAAGGGGTTGTTCACAATAGAAAGTAAACAAGGAATCTAATAGCCATTTAACCCTTTGGTACACAACTGTATGTCAAACACTGTACTGTAGAGGAAGTTTAATATAGCCAATAGGTAAACATCCACAATAGGAGATACAAAAGCCATTTTAAAGGTTCTGCGATAACGCTCACTTTTGTTTGATACTTTCACCTACGTGACTGCCGTTGTATCCTTGTCAATGAACAGTGGTGGTCACCTCAGTTTGGCAGTATACTCCAGTCATTCTTACTACGTCAGACGCAAACGTACGCAAAAGAAAAAAAAATGTCACTCACACAGCGTGGTAACGGGTGAAGTAAAAATAATATGGAACAATGTCATTGCAGCCTGTGGGACCGAAAGGTATAGAACACTGCTGGATTGCTTTTTTAACTCATGTCTTCTTGTGAGGCACCTGCGTGTGATGTAGGAAATATGTTCGATTGGTTGTAGCCACCGACAATGGATGAACTGGACCGGCGTAAAATAACGATGGAAAGATGACTTGACGGACTGACGTGGCAACCGCTGGTGATGTTTTTCAACAGGGATGGGTGGGGGAGGGAAACAACTTTATTGATGCACAACTACCAGTAGATGGCAACAATGCACCATTTTTAATACCAAATGAGTCCGGTTTGTGAGTCCACTAGGAGGAACAGCAACATTTACACTTACATATTAGACCTGCCTTTGTTCTATTGCTGATTATAAAAGAACGGGGGAAGCCAGGAACCTTATTTCTTTTTACTGGAGAGTCTACCGTTTCATTTGGTAGAAACTGTGTGTGTGTAAATATATATGTATCTCAGTGGTTCTGAACCTGGGTTCGATCGAACCCCAGGGGTTTGGTGAATCGGTCTCTGGGGTTTGACGGAGCCGCTGCCATGGAGGTTAAGATGCACCCGACTCAACATGTCAATTAGTTATGACACGCCCGCTTGGCCATCACTGGCGGCAGATGATCACATTGCATTGCTCGTCCAATCAGTGCGGTGGAAAAATTTAGTTCGCTCAGTCGTCACCAAGTGACTGACGTGATAGTACGTCGTGTGATTTTCTTTAGAATGTTTTAATACATGCTAACTATGTCGAGCAAAAAAAAACAAAAAAAAGTGGTCAGAAGAATATGTACCAGCTGGATTCACATGCATCACGGGATGTGATGGGACTCAGAATCCTATTTACATAATTTGTCATGCCAAATTGAGTAATTTCAGCCTCGCACCGGCAAAACTGAAGTAAGACGTCTTGAATCTGATTTTTATTTTTCACTAAGGATCACTAAGGGTTTGGTGAATGTGCATATGAACTGGTTGGGTTCTGTACCTCAAACAAGGTTAAGACCACTGATATAACTGTATATGTATATATCATTGAAGAAAATACCCTGTGGGTTTTGCTTTAAAATGACTGCCAGTGATTGAGTTTTGAGGGAGGCTTTCATTTAACACTCTGTGTTATTGCGACTGTAGAACGGACACCGAGAGTTGTCAAATATTTTGGAATTGAGATTACACACCCCAGCTCTTGTATTGGACCTCATTAGACGTACCTAATGAAGTGCCCAGTGAGTTTGCAGACTGATGTTTAACTTTAGGAGTCAAAGGTCCCCACAAAATCAGGGCTGTCCACTCACGAAGATAAATAAAGTATATATCCAAATATACTGTCGCTTTCTTAATACTATACCAAAGTTGTTCCTCTTTATTGCAATACAAATCCAAATGCAGTTCCTGTGTTGAAGTTAAACTTTAACACTAAAATATAAACGTGAATATCTTTTTATTTACTGAATGGAGAGAGAGAGAGAGAGAGAGAGAGAGAGAGAGAGAGAGAGAGAGAGAGAGAGAGAGAGAGAGAGAGAGAGAGAAATGACCTACAGGACATTTATGAGAATTAACCGTTTCTTAAGAGAGAACTTAAATATAGTTGTGGAAGATATATTTGCTCTTACAGTATAAAAGGTATCTATTTTTATATTCTACATTTTGGTGCTTTGTGACTATTTCACATTAGTGTTTTTGTTTGTCTGTGATACCCTTGACAACAATGTTCCGACTAAAATGAGCATCATATGCCCATTTTAGTATAGTAACACCAAAAATCTGAATGAAAAGCTGCTACAATGAACTCCTGAACAAAATCATGTTAAATATTAACAGTGTTATTGCATACAGTCTTGGGACTGCTACAGTCTTGGGACTGCTACAGTCTCTGAGTCAAAAGATTCCTGATGGTGTTGACAAGTGGACCTAAATTCACTTGCTGTTAAAAAAAAAAACCCCCATAAAACCAACATTGCACTAAGAGTTCAGACTATTTAACCAGATTGAAAACACACCATGAAGTCAACTTTACAAGTGGTTGCGTTTGGCGCATCAGTCTGGCCGCTGTTCACGGTCCTCCTCATCACTGCATTTGTCAAATAAATCCGTGCCGAAGTAGCGGTCCCCAAAGTCCCCTGAAAGCACACAAGCATGACACATACCCAATTCATGCAACGTGTGAGGCTTTTGTGTGGGATTTCAGGATGACCTATAACCTTTAGAGTTCAACTTGATTTAACCCTGTGAATGCACATCTAACGGTTCAATATTTCCATTACTCTAAAATGAGCTAAATGGCACCTTGAACTGCGAAAAAGGATGAAACCGATCAAATTTGGAGACAGGAGGTTTCAACCCGACGCGAGCGATGCTGAATATAATGCACAGAATAATCATTGTTGCCCATTCACTGCACCAAAAGACTGGTCTCCGTGGCGACGGTCAGATATATTACATTTACAATTACATTACAATACGGCCCGATTGTAGTTCTACTGTCCACAAAGCATAATTTTAATGAATCAGTTTAATTTGAAGCCCAGTCGATCGTGTTTGTAGAGGGCCAACCACTGAAGAAAGATGAAGCAGTCGTCTTAAGCCTGTTGTAATTCTGAGAAAAGTTGAATTTTGCTGATTCAAGATTTGAAAGAGGAGGAGGCCTGCTGTGACAAGGCCCTATCCCGCTTGACCTAAACACTAAAATATGGAGCAGTTGGACATGTATATTCCAAAGTTTAGAGATGGTCAATTTAAATTCACCTGTCAAGGTCTCGGTGCATCTTCAGTTCGTCCTGAAATGTCATCGGAAACACCATCAACTCGGTAGCAGTGTGGGTTGGAGCTGCTCTCTACGAATTGAGTGGAAAGCAAAGCATGGGCAACGTCTTACCGATGCCGGGAATGACGTGCAACGAGTTGTCCACGCTCTTGTCCACGGCTGTGGTGATAATTTTCACCTTGGGGAAGGCGTAGGCCACCGAGTGCACTCCGAGCTCAGCCATCAGTAGCGACACCAGCAGAATCTTCTCCTCCTGCACTTCGTGGTCCTACAGCATACATGCACGCCATCTTGTTTCAACACATCTTTTGTTGCTCCACGTTTAGGAACGTACTGTACAGAGCTGGTGCCTATTCTTGCTGCTTGTTTTTTTTTTTTTTTAACAGAGCTGTATTTCATGGCCACAAATGAGCAATTTGTGCACATTGTCACATATATCGCTGGCTATATTGTTTTTGCAATTAAAAAATATGTACATGCATATATATCTCCCACACTATGTCTGGGGCTTTGTATTCATAGTAATATTGCACTGCATGCTACTCGCTACTTAATGAGATGAATGGAATGTTGTGCACTGCGTGATAGTTTGGTTCTTCATTAGGGGAACTAGTGGGCACAGCTCACAGTATGATACAGTACAGTTTGACCAGCCACAGGGTTAAATTATGACTAGGCTGTGTCAAAAAATGCGCATTGTCATCTTTGTGAGAGCTCAAAAGTGGCCATCATGTTATGTTGTGGTGGTGTGTTTGATTGATGAGTGTTTCTGCAGCCGATTGGGCAAACCCACCAGAAGTACTCGAACGGCCATCATGGCAGCAGCCCCGGTGGACACGGTGCTGTCCATTAAGATGACGTGGTCTTCGCTGATGTCTTTGGGCAGGCGCAGGTAATGTAGCTGGGTAAGAGATGGGCTGCCATGGTTACGGAAGCAAGAGGAGTAGTTGCCATGGAGACGACCATCACGTGGAGAGAAACGATCGCTAAAAGTCTTTTTTTCGTCTTTTTTTTTTAACGACGTCCTTGAGATGCAATTGGACAATTAGCTCGCTAGGTGCCAAACAGGCCTCCAAAGTTGGTTGGGGGTAGGGCATATTGGTAAATTTCAGCAAAGAAATTTCTATGGGAAGTAAAGCTGGGGAATTTTGAGGAAAAAAAAAATCCAACAGCCAACATTCATGCAAAATTATGCAAATAAAGCAATTTTAGTTCTTACAGTTTTAAATACCATAAGTCACTGTCCATTAAGGGTTCTGGGTTGAGAGACCCAATATATAATTTTTTTTTGTACAGTTTAAATGACTTTGCCCTACCTCCCAACTGTATTATTTTTGGGTGTAATTCTATGGTCCACCACTAGACAGGGGCACACTTTTTCGCTTGATCCAGTACACATTTAAGAAAAGAAGAGTGAAAACGGTATTTCAAGATGAGCCGAGATTTTCCTGTTGCTGATCACCAAACAAACAGAAAACGCTATATTCCAACATTTTGGTCTGCTGAAAGAAAAGCGCATCCTTTTTTTAAGGTAGGTTCACAGAAAACCAAATTTTCTGTGGGTCATGAAAAATCAGTGAAAGTGCTCTCAAATGGCTGCTCGTCAGTGAGTTACTATCCATCCATCCATTTTCCGAACCGCTTCATCCTCACTAGGGTCGCGGGGGGTGCTGGAGCCTATCCCAGCTGTCTTCGGGCAGTAGGCGGGGGACACCCTGAATTGGTTGCCAGCCAATCGCAGGGCACACAGAGACGAACAACCATCCACGCTCACACTCACACCTAGGGACAATTTAGAGTGCCCAACGAGCCTGCCATGCATGTTTTTGGAATGTGGGAGGAAACCGGCGCACCCGGGGAAAACCCACGCAAGCCCGGGGAGAACATGCAAACTCCACACAGGGAGGCCGGAGCTGGGATCGAACCCGGTACCTCTGCACTGTGAAGCCGACGTGCTAACCACTGGACTACCGGGCCGCCCAGTGAGTTACTAGCCTACCTTTATTTAGTAAATTCCTGGTTTACTTCCTTTTACTCCCACAAATTCCCCTTCAAAGTTTTCAGATGAAAACCTCCCAGAATTTTGCCACCCTATTAGTAAACCAATGAAGGTTCCTACCTCTGGTTCGCCCGAGTCCAGGTTGGTCTGGATGAGAATCTTGCCGATGCGCACGTCCTTGCACACGGCCCTTAGGGCGGGCTCCATGGTCTCACCCGCTCGCAGGATGGACACGCCGGTGATCTGCGGACATGAGTCAGCTTGTCAGCGTGTCTGAAAGCACATTTGGTTAGCCGGAGGACAACGCTCACCCCTTTGCCGCCGTATGTGTGGCCTTGGTACTCATAGCCCTGCGGAGTGTGGACCTTGCAAGGCTGACACAAAGCAAAAAGCTTACTTGGGGTCATGCATGAGTCAAGCATGTCTATAAGAGCATTGAAGAAAAAAAAGTCACTAACTGATTACTTCACTACCTCCACAAATGAAGTGTTTTCAATTGCAACTTTAAACAGTTTTCTCTATTAGCGTTTCACATCATTGGTGCATTAGTGATATCAGATCTTCCAGTCTGCTACGGGGAATCATCCAATATCAATCCACTGATGTGAAAATTGTGCATTTACTACAAATAATGTATTTGTGTTTATCCACAGTATCCTTCAGGCCAGCTTTGCACAAGCCTGTTCGCGATCCCTCATTTGAATTAGGCGTGTTGATTTTTTTTTTTTTTTACAAATTCTAGATATTTAAAAAAAAATAACCCAGAGGGTTCGATCGAACCCAGGTTAAGAACCACTGCTCTAGTGGTATGCAAATGAATCATTGCCCAAGTGCAGTTCACTTGTATTGACCTTTCAATACATTTGATT
Organism: Hippocampus abdominalis; assembly: GCA_018466805.1. Taxonomy (NCBI): domain Eukaryota; kingdom Metazoa; phylum Chordata; class Actinopteri; order Syngnathiformes; family Syngnathidae; genus Hippocampus; species Hippocampus abdominalis. The sequence continues at coordinate 8,942,333 of CM031694.1, read as the reverse complement.
TAATTGTAAAGAAGTTTGATGTAAAACAAACATTTCGGTGCAATTTTTATGTACCTTTTATGTGCTGGACATTTTAATGGAACCATTACTTTGGGACTTTTTTTTTTTCCATAAAAGTTTTTGCTCATAATATTGAGACTTGTTTCCAGTAAAATGAGATATTTGTTCATATATTTTGACTAGATGATCACAAATGACAACATTCTTGCATGTAATATAATTTAATTTCGAATTTAATTGCGTTAAATATTTAGATTGTTCTTGTAGTAGTGAATGCTGGTCATTATCGTGGTACTTTGAGGGTCTTTTTTTTGGGGGTGTTGCTTGGTGTAAAATGTTTGAGAACCACTGATCTAGGCCAATCACATATACTGTAGTGACAAATTATTGACACTTCAATGTTTTTCCACACAAGGATAACATTATCCTTAATTATCTGTCATAATTTAAGATATACTGTTTATCATTGTGGTACTCTTTTCCAAACCGGTTAACACCTGCACAATGCTTATTTTGAGTCTTTTCATTTTGTATGTGTTTAGCTTTGCCCTATGAGTGAAAATACATCAGTGAGTATGTAAAGGCCCCCCCCAACTTTCTGCAGTGGTGGCGTATATGAAGCTTGCAAGTCAAATTCTGGCTACAATACAAAGCAATTAAAAAACCCAAAAAAACACACCCACCAAGTGGAAGCTTCGAGCTCGAGAAGTTTGTAATTTGATGTGCTCAAAGACTGGTCTTTTCTGAGTTATAATGACAACAATAGTGAAAGATTTAAGGTTTGATTCGCATATCACTGATGTCTGACGGAATCTTTGCACCTCCCAAACCGCCATGTTTCAGGAAAACAGCATGTATTGCATTGCCAAATACAGCATGCCATTTTCAGCATTTTTGATTAGTACACCATTTGTAAAGTTAACATACCTACTTGGGGGTTAATAATAGTATTGATTTGTGAAAAAATATTATATTGACCGACTTTGGACTTAAGTTTCCTCCCGACACCAGTGCTCTGTGAGCAACTTTCATGTACGATGAGTCACAGCTGTCTTTGTGGTTAGTTATCAACTACCCACCTGTGACGGCAAAAAGGTGAGCGCATGTTCTATGAGAAGACGCATTAATCTCTTTGAGTAAAAGATGAACTCATCTCGGCTGGTTTCTTTATTTCTGTTGTGGAGAGAAAATCAATGATTGTACAGAAATGGTCACCATGACGAACTTCCGTGTTGCAAACACTCAAGAGAGCTCTGATTGGACCTTTAGGAAAACCGCTTCAACATGTGTTTAACGGGATGACAAAACATGCATAATGATTTGAATGACAATTTTTGCAATTTTCAACCATCTTAGTTTAAATGTGTGAAGAATCAATCAGGAAGAAGATGTGACAAGAGGTAACATTTTCTGCCCTAATTAACATTTAACAGCTTTGAGATTCAAAAACCAGATGTGATGGAAACTCAGACATGAACTTAATCATTAAGGGACTTGCTACTTAAGGCAATGTTCACACTGCAAGGTATGTTGCCCAATTGGGATTTGTGGTTAAATCTGATCATTTTTATGCAGTCTTTCACAAAAACAAAAGTGACTTGTAATGAGAATGGAATGAATGCGTGAAAAGACACGCGTGGCCACAAAACACGATATCATGTGGTGCATTGTCCTTACGTCAGGAAATCTGGCCCCTCGCTCGCATGGGTCTCAGTCCTGACGTCTTAGTGGCAATTTCAAGGAGGTTTTGTGAGCCGTGCTTCCGATTTACTTCCTCTTCTTCCAAATGAAGTGCAGTTAACGTCATTTGCGACACGCATCTCCTTTCCTTCGGCACCAAATTAATATATTTTATAATTGCTGACCCACATGCATCGCGAGAGCTGCACAGGTCAATATGCACTCCACAAACTGTTTCTCGTTCATTTATATTCCACAATGTACATTAAAAGATACTCGCAACAGATTTTCAATAAACAAACACCTTTGTTGGACACTTGAGCAGCGAGTGAGAATCATTTTAGGCGATGGACTCATTGTTAGAGAGCAACAGAGCGCGGGCCGTTAAAACGAGGGCTCTGGTAGGTCCAATAATTCAATAATCCCGGAAGCCATAGAGTTAACGAACAATTTCATGTCATCTTTTTGCCACCAACTGTTGCCCGCAATTTATTTTCATGGACATCTGTTTTGTCAAACAGTTCTGATATTTGTCTCCTTGTGATAATGTATTGGACACAACCTGAGTGTCCAGACTGCAGTCATATTGCACACACATCTGATTTACATACCAAGAAGCCTGGGTCGAATTTGAAAACAAATCACAATTGTACTGGTAACATTGACATGAAAAAAATCTGATACATGTAACATAACAGCAAAAGAAAAGAGAGAGATTTGACCTGCAGTATGAACATAGCCCTAGTGGCTTTTCGTTGCTTGGATTAAAGGTACAGATGCGCTTTTCTGAGGCAGAAATGGATAGTGCGCTGTGCAGCTGATGCAGGCTAGGTGGCGCAACCCCAGACAACTTTTTGTCGTTCTTTTCAGTTCAAGTAAACAGTAGTTCAACACTTTATGCCGTTTGGAAGTACCCTGCTGCCTATAGTTTACAAACCGGCCTGCTGCAAACACAGAATAAGAAGTGGCAGAGCAAGTGGGCGGGGCTACCTGATGATGGTGTGGAGGCCTCGGACCTGCGGCGTGCACTCCAAAACACTGAGCGTCTGTGGCAGTGTATGCGTCTGCTGGGCGGATGCCAAAAGTGCTCTGGGAGGGAACAAAAAACAATAAAAACCTTGCATTTAATGTGTGTAAAGTCAACACAGAGCGTTGTGGTCTGAAGTTGACATAAAGTACACTCATCAGGGGCATGAATGTCAAATTCATTTTAGCTTGGAATTTGGAATGATTTATTTGATTGCAATTCCCGACCACTGGGCTGCATTTAGGAGGCCAAAAAACAATTCGTGCAGTAACTGCAACATGAAATTAGTAAAAAAACAAAAGTGATTTATGCATAATGCCCTCGAACATTAAATCACATTCACTCTCACCCATTATTTTCTTTGTCATGAAGTGGAGTTTCTGCAGAAAGATGCGTATTGGATTGACTTGAGTCAGAGCTCCATGTAGGGGACATATGGTGCAAGTGCAGCTTTCTGCGTGACGACATGTAACAGCATTTACTGTGACAATGACAAATGAATCTGATATTCATTTAATCAGCAAAACGCCATTCGATTATGATAATTTTGAAATGAATCATAATGAATCGGTCGGGACCTAATTACCGGTAATATGTTTTATAGGAGGTGTAACTTATTATTTGTACAAGGAGATTCCTGGCCAGGTTCAAAACTGACCTACGACATACTTTGTGCACAGAAAATGGACAGTAGGTCAGGTGTTAAGAGAACATTCAGAACCACTTATTAAATGATTTAAGTGAATGTATCCAAGTATTGCAATCTGTTTGGCTTTGAAAAAATCCTAAAAAAAATAATTCACACCAGCGTACTTAAATCTTGTTTGTTTTTTTTAAATTCCAGCCTGGAAATGGAAGACTTGAAATGAATGAAACACCCGCAAATGAATATGACATTCATGTACACGATGAGTGCTTGACTAGTTGACACACCAACACGAGGTCAAGTGAAAATGCATTTCAGCATACCTGACACTGAGCTCACGCTGCAGAGAGAGAAAGTAGCAGATGAGACCGACAAAATGAAAAGAAAATAGCTCAGAGTTGCTTTCATCTGCCAAGAATATCATGCCACCCAGGGCAAGGACATGCATTTTAAAAAAGTTCCAAACTCATGAAACGTGGCCACAATTTTCATGGCCACAAATGAGCATTTTGGATGCATGTTATATCTACGAGATGATTGAAAACCAACTCCCCATTTTTAAGTGCTTTTGTAACTTATTCCGAACTACAATTCTTACAAGAAATGAACATGATAAGCAAGTGTGTAAGATGGGGTTGTGTTCAAAATTCAATATTGGGACCCACATCCACCAATTTCACAAGGAACTTTTGCAGGATGGAAGATTTAACGCATTGTCACCCTGAAAATTCTTCCAAAGTTGTCTGTTTGCTCAAGTATACGTACTCCTTAAGCAACCCCCAAAAATGAAGAAATTTGAAAACTATTAAAATAGGAAGTTAGTTTTCAGTCAACTTGTATAGTGTGGCCAAGATATAATGTTTGGCATGTCTTAGGGTATGTAGCCACTAGCTATGTTTGAACCTGAACATTAGTTGCTGAAGCACAATCGATGCAAGATTCTTCCACCAGATGGGACAGCAAGGTCAAACAGCATAACTTACCTCCTCCAGTTGGCTGTGCACATGCTGGACGATCAGATCGATGGCCACCATATTGCCACCACCTTGAAGAGAAAAGAAAAGTATGGTGACTTACAAGTGCCCTAACTTTCAAGTTTTTCCAGTTACAAGTCATGGTGCGGCTGATGTTTTTGCTTTGAATTGCAATCAAAAATTTGAATTCAGTAAGTGTCAGACAATCAATGGCAGCAGAGAATCTTACATGTGGCCACTATCAGTTCATGTGATTAACGCACACTAAGTGGGTTGTGTTGTGTGCTTGCATTTTCCATTTCTCTGGAGGTATTTTGCCAGATTTCTTTTTTCTATTCACGGGTCTTAAGAAACGGACTGCTATGGAGGAAAAGCAGATCATGTTAATTGAATTAAAGCTTGGAATTATGGAAAAAACATGAGCAACTAGGACAAGCAGCTTCACGAATGAGCTGGTTGTCTTTATAGAAAACAGGGGGGATGTTCTCCCCCAAAAATCTGTGATTAGGCGGATCTGCAAATGCTGAACTGTGAATATACAGGGGTCCAATGCATACTGAAGCAAAAGGAGTGAATTAAGGCCGTAACCCCTGCCAAGGGCGTTAAAATAATTTCTAAAGCTGTGGACCTTTGTCCATTAAGCAGAAGATTCTGAAAGCATGGCAAGAGGCAGATAAAAAGTAATTGTTGATAATTGGAAATTGTACCATGTCTTACCTCTGGGCACCACAATGTCAGCCAACCTCATGGTGGGCTCGATGTACTGCTCAAAGGCCGGTTTGACAAACTTATTGTACTGCTTGATGACACCTTCCATGTCCCGCCTGCGCTCTGTGATGTCCCTGCGGAGACGGCGGACCAGCCGGATGTCCGAGTCCGTGTCCACAAAGATTTTCATATCCAAGAGCTGCGGGCGGGACAAGCAAACACCAACGGACACTTCACTAAGCTTCAATTCATTGGTCAAAAAACAAGGTGGAACTGTGCTTTCTTTCACTTGACCTGAAGAAGAGGTTTGTCTGCAAAGGCCATAATTCCTTCAAATATGATCACGCTGGCACCGTACACATTCTTCTGTAGGCGACAACAGAGACACCTTGTAAGAACCAAGTTTCTTTCAAAGCACGAGAGACAAGAAAGTGACATTGCAGTAATTACAGCGGTCGGAAGGAAGTATGAGGGGGGGATGGATGGACGTACTTTGGTACCTCTAGTTACGAACGTCTCTTCATATGAAATTTTCAAGTTCCGAAATGCCTCAATGGGAAAATATTGTCTGTTGTTACGAAACAAATTTCAAGATACGAAAGGTAAAAATACAGTATGGTCTGCTACTCGCAGTTCCGTTTCCTGAACGCAACATACTTATAGCTGCTCTGCCTTTGGCTCTTACCTAGCATCTTCCTGGCATCACATTGGCTAAGAGGGACTTCTATCTTATGTGTCTATACGTGTAGATAGATAGATAGCTGTCGATGCAGTGTCCTCGTCATTCACCCCTCGGGCCTTGAGGTGTTCCAATAGTTTTACGTCAATGTGATTCACCCAGAAAAAGTGTTCACCAGTCCGGCGATCGCTCACTATGCGGATGTTTGCCTTGGACATTTTCGAAGGATTGTTGAAAGCCGACAAAAGCAAATGTCCTTGGATCATTTCTAGTGCTGTGAAGCAATTAAAGAAAATGTGTGATTAATTAATTAGGGTCTGTAATTAATTAATCTAATTAAATATTAATAAAAATTACTGAGAAAACCCCTGTTTTAGGCGGCCCGGTAGTCCAGTGGTTAGCACGTCGGCTTCACAGTGCAGAGGTACCGGGTTCGATCCCAGCTCCGGCCTCCCTGTGTGGAGTTTGCATGTTCTCCCCGGGCTTGCGTGGGTTTTCTCCGGGTGCTCCGGTTTCCTCCCACATTCCAAAAACATGCATGGCAGGCTCGTTGGGCACTCTAAATTGTCCCTAGGTGTGAGTGTGAGCGTGGATGGTTGTTCGTCTCTGTGTGCCCTGCGATTGGCTGGCAACCAATTCAGGGTGTCCCCCGCCTACTGCCCGAAGACAGCTGGGATAGGCTCCAGCACCCCCCGCGACCCTAGTGAGGATGAAGCGGTTCGGAAAATGGATGGATGGATGAATCCCTGTTTTCTTTTTAAATTCGTTACATTATTCAGGCAGATGAAAAGATAAAAGGAAAAGTGGCATTATAAAGTATTTTATTGTTTTTCAGCAGACTTGGACAGATGCAGTCCTAGCCATTAACTTTCTGCTGTATTTGAGACTCGTCAAAGTCCTACCTGCAACCTTTAGTTTCGACCACGAGGGGGAATATCACTGTTTTGTATGTTTTTGTAAATCTCCAAAGAATTACAAAATACAAATAAAATGGAACATCAGGCCCCAAAAGTGCTTAGGTTAACATATCAAAAACAGTAAAAAAAAGAATTTTGAGCAATACAAGTACTGTACTCAACACTGAACTTGCTTCTGATAAGAAATAAATAAAAGAACCCTTTATTCACAGTGCTGTCAGTTAGCACTTCAGAAATAACACTGTTCATCATGACAAACTAAAAGTGCTGAAATAAACATCAATCACTTGTAGTAGTCTACAGAGGACACGTCAACTATGCCTCGTACGTGGGGTGTTCTCGAGTTTAGTTTGCCGAAGCTTTGCTATGTATGGCTCGCTCGCTATATGGCATTTTGGGAATGTAAATTTTCCATTTATTGTGCCGAGAACTCTCACATGCTGCTCCATTTTCCACCTCTCCGCTCCTTACCGCAGTTTACTAAGCCCGCCCAACTCCAATGGTAGCCTATCAGCTTCGGCTAAACAAGCCCCAACATAATGGCAGCCAATCAATGTCCGCTTCAGGCTGTGACTGAGAGTTGTTTCCCCACCATCAACAACTCGAACACAGGAAGCCAACACATAAAAAGGGCTATTAGAAAAAGGCAAACCACCTACAGAAACAATAAAGGCAGAGATTAAAATTTAGATTAACGCGATAAAAAAATGACGCACTAAATGTGATGTAATTAATCGCAAATTAATGCGATAATGTGACACCTCTAATCATTTCTTTACAAAACGCCAGGTGAAAACCTGTTTTGAGAGAGAACATGAACTAGAGGGGAAAAAAACTGAGGATTCAGTTAAAAGTTAAATGAGCATCATTTTTATTCTTTTACTCTCTTCTTTGTTTTTTTACATTATGCACAACTCTCATTTATTGTGCTATAATCTAATTGTAACATGTATTTGTTACACATTTTGATGCTTTAGAAAACATTTATGTCTGAATTTTGGGGGTGGGGTTGTCTTGGAACAGATTAGGGCATTTACATTGAAAGCGTGTCTCTACTTACAAAATTTTCAAATTAAGAAATTTCTTCGAGAACCAATGAATTTCGTAAGTAGAGGTACCACTGTATGTATAAATCCATGTCGTACTTGTATAAGCAGTGTATGTAGCAATGGTGCGCAAAGGAGAGGGGCGGACGGGGCGGGGACCCTGGGTCCGTTTGGAATGACCACTTCAATCTGAGTCCAAACCACCAAGAATTTTGAAAATCGTACAATTGTTTCTAGAGAAACTAAGTGTTTTGTGTTGGAAGAAAAAGTCCTTTTTATGAAAGGTTTTCATGGGATATCGAAAACTTGTTAAAAAAATGCCCTCAAAATTAGAGTAGAACAGTACAACTTGATTATTTCTCAACATATCTCCTCAACCCTTTGATTTCTTCTGCTCCTTGGGGGAGGCCCTTCACTGATGGGCTGACAAGTTTCAGTTCACAATATCCACGAATAAACTGGTATGGGCCAAAATTCTAAGAGATTCATCAAGTCAATGCGTCAAAGTGGCCGTGAAGTTTCAAATGGCGACACTTACCCTAAAATCTAAATTTAGACACACACACACACAATTTACATTATTGGCAAAAAGGCCAGTGTGGGCAGTAGATTATCACGTGTAGGTCAGTCATCCATTGTGAATTTAGAATGTATTTGTTCTGGAGGATTTGAGGTGCTCGTTCCATGTTTTTGTTTTGCCCACAAGGTTGCTGCCCAGCTGTCACATTGCTACTTCTAAACGGGCTAATTGATGAAATGCTGCATCCACAAGTAAATACATAATCAAATCTTCCCCGGACAACTCGCTTGCACGTGTGTCGAAGGTTATAGTTCAGTGGTTCTTAACCCTTTTAGCGGGACCGAACCCAACCAGTTAATACGCACATTCACCGAACCCTTCATGAGTGAAAAAAATATATATATTTTTATCTATTAAAAACAGAAAAAAGTAAATAAAATTTCAAGAAAAAAGTATCCTTTTTTAAAAATTGTACGACGCACTATCACGACAGCCACACGTTGACAGTATTAAGCGAACTAAATTTCCCACAGCACTGATTGGACAAGCAATGTCATGTGATCATCTGCAGCCAGTGATGGCCAAGCAGGTGTGTCATACCTAATTAACATTGAGTCGCGTGTGTCTTACCCTCCACGGCAGAGGGGCCATCGAATCCCTGAGACCGACTCACCGAACCCCTGGGGTTCAATCGAACCCAGGTTAAGAACTACTGTTATAGTTAAATTAGTGAGTTTTCTGGTGTAAACAAATGAGTCTTAGATAGCAGCGTTGGCTTCCAAAATGAAGAACAACTGCTCTATGAAGTTGTTGAAGGAGGGAGGGGTTTATGTTTGGCAAAATGTCCATGTGCCACAAAAATGCAAGCTGCCAGCAGCATGCGGGACAGGAAGAGGGTTTGCTCATGCTCACTGAATGAGACAGATTTGTCACTACAACTATTTCATGCCAAGAAAGATGCGGTAAAAATATGTCGATAATTCTTGATCTTGAGCTATTTTTGATGAAATTGTGCAACTTACGTGCTATTAAGACTGTGAGAAACTGTTCACTGTTCTCCAGCAAGTTACAAATATACTTTCTTCCCTTCCCTCATAGATGGTTAGAATTGACATTTCACTTTTAATCAACAAACTGCATTATCTGGTCAGTTTGGACAGAATCTCACCCAGTCTTTCTGTCGTCTGTGTGTGGTGAAGTCATAAACGGGGATCTTCACACTCTTGCCCTGCTTAAGTTTGCGCAAAGTGGAGACCAGCAACTCAAAGTCAAAGGCCCCCGGATGATCGAAGTTGTAGTCGTTGCTCGCCGCCAAGGCTTGCTCTTCAGGAGACAAATCCTGTCAAAACACAACATGCAAAAGTAAAGCGCCTTTAAAGCCCACCCAAAAATGATGAAAAGTTTGCGCGCAGGCCAATTTGCACATCTACTGGACGACCAAGTGAAGCTATACACATGTATTTTGTATTTCCTTGGGTTTTCTCTGTGTGATATTACAATTTGTTTGATGAACTGACATCTTTGTGTGTGATAAACATGCAAAAAACACAGCAATCAGAAAGGGGGCAAATACTTTTTCACAGCCATATATACACGCACGCACGTACACATGCACAGTACATTGATTTTAACAAGTCTGCAAAAGAGCAGTAGGACTCCGAACTCTCCTGTGTTTCTCCTCAATGAAGGTACCAATCCAGGGTGTAGTCTAGCTTTCGCCGAAAGTCAGCTGAGAGAGGCTGCACCTCCAAACAGGGAAAGCGCTGGAGAAAATGGTCAGCAGTGTCACCTTATAGAAGGAATCCATGGACAGAAGCACCACCCAGGGCACATCCAGAGCTTCGATGATCTTGTTGGCCACGGTGGTCTTCCCTGAGGCGCTGCCCCCGCACAAACCTGCCGTTCAAAAGGATCATTATGCCTGCTTTGTCCAGCGTATCTAATGTTTTCAAGCGGCACAGGTGCTGGAGCTGAAAATAAATATATTCTAACACTTTCGTAGATTTTTCAGGTATCTGTACTTAGTGGAGTATTTATTTTTCAGATGACTTACTTTTGTTACCTACATTTGAAAACAGATATATTTGCTTTCTACTCCTTACTTTGTCAAAATATACTTCTTTACAACCTCTGTGGCTGATGACATGACACAGAAAAGACATGGAGAAATGAGATTGCAGCCTTTTGAGAAGCTAAACAACAGTACTATATAACAAAAATCTCCATATAGTCTACAAAAAGACAACGGTATAGCGTATTTTTTTGTTCGGAATGGTTTCCTCATGTGGGACATGTCAGCTCAGTCTTGATGGTCCTTGGCAGAATCGGGGTGGTGGGGGGGGGGGGGGGGGACAGTAACACAAATAGAATTTATATAGTGCTCATAGTGAGAACATCTCTGGACAAAGTAGCGATAAAGATTGAAAAAAAAATGAGCATACAGTCAAACCTCGGTTTTTGTCCATAATCCGTTCCAGAAGGCTGTTCGAAAACCGAAACCACGCTCTTTAAAATCAAAAAGTTTACTGCTCACAATGGAAAGCAACACAAGGAAGCGCCACTTTTTCGTGTTAGGAAGGCGAGAGGAGTCAAATGGTGCATTAAAGTGCGCTCAGTTTGTTCGAGAACCGAAATTTGTTCGTCATCCGAGGCATAAAAAACTCGAAATTTTTGGTCGGAAACCGAATTGGTCGAGAACCGAGATGTTCGAAAACTGAGGTTTGACTGTACCTGAAAAATGTATTCAAGAACAGAAACAAAGTATTTGAACTTGGTCACTTGCTAGCGGCATGACTGCTCATCGTACCTATGACGAAGGCCTCCTTGGACTGCGCTCCATGCTCGTCGTACCAGGGAGGTCGCCCAGCAGTGTAGATGGTGCGCGTGCCCGTGCGGAGCAAGGGTGGCTCTGTTCTACTTAGCGATGTGGCACTCTTCCTTCGAGGGGCGCTAGCGGGCGGCAAAAGCCGGTCCAACGAGTCCTCGCCGCTCCCGCTGGAAAACACAAATGTATGCATGTTCTTTTGTCAGTTTGTATTAAATTACCTGCATCAAGCGCCTTAGGCCACTGCACGTTGAGGGACACAGCCAAACATGACTGAAGTGGACCACTTCCAAAAAAAGAATATAAAATTATGATACCGCGCTTTTATCAACGCCCTGCAAGAGGAAAAACTCTGTATTGAGTTTTGAGGATCATACTGTTCAGGATTATTTTTTCTATCGAACCACGAAAACATGGCATGATTGTCAAGGAAGAAGCAGATGGCCACAAAGAGGAAATTGGCGAGGAAAATAAGGAGAGAGAATTTTGTGGCTCTGACCCCTCATCAACCATGATTTTCACACAATTTAGAGGTCACGCTGCATATTAAGTGTTGCTGTTAAAAAAATAAACAAACAAACAAATGGAATCCTGCCTGAGCCGCAGAAAACAGTAGCACAGCCAGTTCTTACCTGGAGTGAGTCCTCAGGGACCAACAGCCAGAGATTCTGGCTCCACTACAATCCTGCAGGCTTCTATTTGCCCCGGTTGATAACCTGTTACTCTCCATCGGGTCTGTCTCTACGGCAACGACTTCAAAACAACAGTGCCGAACCCTCCTCAACACAAAACGTGTAAACTAGAAAATCTAGGAAAGCCATAATGGAGTCATCTTAGATTTGGACTCTTCCAGAAGCTAACCCGGCTTTCGTGCCTCCGACTTTAGGTCTGTCAGTTCCCACATGTCCTCGCTACTCTCTGGCATAAGATTTTGTGTGTGTGTGTGTGTGTGTGTGTGTGTGTGTGTGTGTGTGTGTGTGTGTGTGTGTTTGTATTCATGACATATCAGGACAATTTTATGATAACACACCTTCAAAATGAGGACCTGTGGAAAAATGAGGACATTTTTCGCGTCCTCATTTTTCCACGCAGTCTACATTACTCTAGAGCTCACGAGGATACTCCCACACCAAAAATAAGTGATGTCCTGAAAGAGCACATTTGTCAGAAATTGTGTGTTTAATTGTGTTTAACTTTCGACTCACTTTTCATTTGGAAAACTAGTGGCCAACTTCTGTACTTTTACACACTTTTAACACACTTTCAGTGACGTCATTGTGCAGGACCTCAAATGTCAGCTTTTTCGGACTTACTCACACACTTTCCCCGCCCTCTTCCTGGTAAGTCACATCAATTAGCAGTCACACAGAATCCAACATGTGAAGCAGCCAGACAATCCTACAGCCAGATATCTATTAAACTCTCTTAAACAAACACGACCACGCGTGATTGACCACCTGGTAAGCAATTCCTTTTCGTTTTTCTTACCGTAACATAACATGTTTAACAGTGCCCACCAAAGGTAATGTCATTCAATTAGACAGCTAGCTAGCTAGCTAGATCGATCGTTAGCATGCTAATAAGCTTCCAATAAAAGTAATGTGGACATGTCCTGCAGGCAAAGTTCTGGAAAACTTTTCTAAATCTTTAACAACACAGTCTATGGAAGTTGATTTTGGTGCCAAATGTTTATTTCAGTGCAGTATTTGTTTTATTCCATTGCAGTTAATTGAGATTAGTTAGTACAGGTAGCCTAATGAAAGTGGGCCATGCACTATTAGCATTTATGCTAAGTCCGGTGTATTTACACTGTTTATTCTTGTGTTGATTAATGTTCACCGTTTCAAAGAAAAAACAAACGTTTGCAATGAAATTATAGCAGTATTCATCTTTGTCGGTCAAACCTCTGGTATTTTTCTTTGCTATTCCATACATTCTGTTCAATTAATGGCAAGGAATGTAAACAACTCTGATGTAAGGAGCCACATTATTATTTTGTGCTGATACAAATTGCTAAAGAAAATTATCAGCGATTCTGATAATTGTTTTTAGTTTTACATCGAATGATTTTGTTGTTGCACCACTAAACATGATTTTTTCCCCCTCTCTTTAAATTTTTATTTTTTGGTCTGCATGTATTTTTTAATATCTGATTAACTGCATTGTGTAAGCCTGATTTGGATTGTATTCATCGACATTTAAGTGTCAACTTTTCGTGTCTTAGGACGTGGTGTATTTACAAGTGAACCAATCGAAAGGGGTCCTTTGTGGTTGAGTACCGTGGAGAGTTAATCTCAAGCTATGAACGAGACAAGAGACAGAAAAAGTACACAGAGAAGCAAAATTGTTTCCTGTTTGATTTTGAATGGAAAGGAAGCACATGGTGGTAAGCCAAGATCTAGAAAAACATCATGTGGTTCTGTACAACATTGTAGTTTTGCTGGAAAAACAATTCATGTTTCATTGTTCAATTTCAGCATTGATTCCTCCCATGAAGATGGTTCATTGGGTCGACTGGTCAATGATGCTCACAAAGGCCCAAACTGTAGAATGAAAAAGCTGACAATCCAGGATAAACCTCATCTTTGCTTGTTTGCAATTGAAAATATCCAAGCAGGGAATGAAATAACCTATGACTATGGAGATTCTCAGTGGGCATGGAGAGCACTGGTAAGTAATGCCTGAATATAGACAAGCAGATCTAATAAGTAAATCATTATATTTCATAGGTGAGTGAAAGATCATTTTCATCAACAGTTTATTACCTTTTAAAAGTTAACACGAGTGTCTGTTTTAGAGTATTATTTGACAACAACAGAAATTCAAAGTCAGGAACATGGACTCCACATTTTTCAGTCATTACATTCTATTAGTCTGAAAGAGTATGTTTCGGGTGTTGTCTTTATTATTTGAACTCAGTCGTGTGTGTTGCCCTGAAATTGTTAGCTATCAGAGCTGTACAGTGGTAAGTACCATGAAGAGCCAGCTTGTGCTGTGAATGTGGTCACTGAAAAAAGTACTTTAATTTATTCAAAAGTCATATAACTACGAAATATTTCTGACACTCTATGGTTGGTATAATGTTGCTTTTAATGTTTTCAGTCATGCCCTCATACTTCTTCAGTTACTGTAGAATACTTTAGAATATTTCTGATAGTGTAATGTTGCTATGTTGCAGACACCAGGTGTTGGGATCCTGACGAAACCTTCTGGAGACCAAGAAAGGATTGGGAGATCCACTTCATCCTTACAACAGGTTACTACGTCTTATCATTATATACTAGGTTTGAGTTTACAGCTTTCTTTGACAAACACAGGAGTAGTTATAAATCAGAAACATGGACTCTCCATGATTTCAGTCGTCATGTCCTCATATTTCTTTAGACCTGAAAAACCTGAGTGTGTTTCAGGTGACATGATTTTTGTCTGAACCTAACTCTGTAGAGCTTGTGTTCGAATGTCCCCGTATTGCTCTTCCACAGAGCTGAACAGTGTTAACTTTCTATAGTGTGGTACATTAATCCCAAACCCTCCTGTGAGCGAACTTCAATGAGAAATAATGTTTATTCATTTATTAACTGGTCAGAATGAAGAATGCAGAATATTTTGACACCGTAATGTTGTTATGTTGTAGACACCAAGTGACGGGATCCTGACTGAACCTTCTGAAGATCAAGAAGGGAGTGAGAGATCCGCTTCATCCTTACAACAGGTTACTATGTCTTATCAGTATATACTAGGTTTGAGTTTACAGCTTTCGTTGACAAACACAGGAGAAGTTATAAATCAGAAACATGGACTCTCCATGATTTCAGTCGTCATGTCCTCATATTTCTTTAGACCTGAAAAACCTGAGTGTGTTTCAGGTGACATGATTTTTGTCTGAACCTAACTCTGGAGAGCTTGTGTTCGAATGTCCCCGTATTGCTCTTCCACAGAGCTGAACAGTGTTAACTTTCTATAGTGTGGTACATTAATCCCAAACCCTCCTGTGAGCGATGTTCAATGAGAAATAATGTTTATTCATTTATTAACTGGTCAGAATGAAGAATGCAGAATATTTTGACACCGTAATGTTGTTATGTTGTAGACACCAAGTGACGGGATCCTGACTGAACCTTCTGAAGATCAAGAAGGGAGTGAGAGATCCGCTTCATCCTTACAACAGGTTACTATGTCTTATCAGTATATACTAGGTTTGAGTTTACAGCTTTCTTTGACAAACACAGGAGAAGTTATAAATCAGAAACATGGACTCTCCATGATTTCAGTCGTCATGTCCTCATATTTCTTTAGACCTGAAAAACCTGAGTGTGTTTCAGGTGACATGATTTTTGTCTGAACCTAACTCTGGAGAGCTTGTGTTCGAATGTCCCCGTATTGCTCTTCCACAGAGCTGAACAGTGTTAACTTTCTATAGTGTGGTACATTAATCCCAAACCCTCCTGTGAGCGATGTTCAATGAGAAATAATGTTTATTCATTTATTAACTGGTCAGAATGAAGAATGCAGAATATTTTGACACCGTAATGTTGTTATGTTGTAGACACCAAGTGACGGGATCCTGACTGAACCTTCTGAAGATCAAGAAGGGAGTGAGAGATCCGCTTCATCCTTACAACAGGTTACTATGTCTTATCAGTATATACTAGGTTTGAGTTTACAGCTTTCTTTGACAAACACAGGAGAAGTTATAAATCAGAAACATGGACTCTCCATGATTTCAGTCGTCATGTCCTCATATTTCTTTAACCCTGAAAAACCTGAGTGTGTTTCAGGTGACATGATTTTTGTCTGAACCTAACTCTGGAGAGCTTGTGTTCGAATGTCCCCGTATTGCTCTTCCACAGAGCTGAACAGTGTTAACTTTCTATAGTGTGGTACATTAATCCCAAACCCTCCTGTGAGCGATGTTCAATGAGAAATAATGTTTATTCATTTATTAACTGGTCAGAATGAAGAATGCAGAATATTTTGACACCGTAATGTTGTTATGTTGTAGACACCAAGTGACGGGATCCTGACTGAACCTTCTGAAGATCAAGAAGGGAGTGAGAGATCCGCTTCATCCTTACAACAGGTTACTATGTCTTATCAGTATATACTAGGTTTGAGTTTACAGCTTTCTTTGACAAACACAGGAGAAGTTATAAATCAGAAACATGGACTCTCCATGGTTTCAGTCGTCATGTCCTCATATTTCTTTAGACCTGAAAAACCTGAGTGTGTTTCAGGTGACATGATTTTTGTCTGAACCTAACTCTGGAGAGCTTGTGTTCGAATGTCCCCGTATTGCTGTTCCACAGAGCTGAACAGTGTTAACTTTCTATAGTGTGGTATATTAATCCCAAACCCTCCTGTGAGCGATGTTCAATGAGAAAAAATGTTTATTCATTTATTAACTGGTCAGAATAAAGAATGCAGAATATTTTGACACCGTAATGTTGTTATGTTGTAGACACCAAGTGACGGGATCCCGACTGAACCTTCTGGAGACCAAGAAGGGAGTGAGAGATCCGCTTCATCCTTACAACAGGTTACTACGTCTTATCAGTATATACTAGGTTTGAGTTTACAGCTTTCGTTGACAAACACAGGAGAAGTTATAAATCAGAAACATGGACTCTCCATGATTTCAGTCGTCATGTCCTCATATTTCTTTAGACCTGAAAAACCTGAGTGTGTTTCAGGTGACATGATTTTTGTCTGAACCTAACTCTGGAGAGCTTGTGTTCGAATGTCCCCGTATTGCTCTTCCACAGAGCTGAACAGTGTTAACTTTCTATAGTGTGCTACATTAATTCCAAACCCTCCTGTGAGCGATGTTCAATGAGAAATAATGTTTATTCATTTATTAACTGGTCAGAATGAAGAATGCAGAATATTTTGACACCGTAATGTTGTTATGTTGTAGACACCAAGTGACGGGATCCTGACTGAACCTTCTGAAGATCAAGAAGGGAGTGAGAGATCCGCTTCATCCTTACAACAGGTTACTATGTCTTATCAGTATATACTAGGTTTGAGTTTACAGCTTTCTTTGACAAACACAGGAGAAGTTATAAATCAGAAACATGGACTCTCCATGATTTCAGTCGTCATGTCCTCATATTTCTTTAGACCTGAAAAACCTGAGTGTGTTTCAGGTGACATGATTTTTGTCTGAACCTAACTCTGTAGAGCTTGTGTTCGAATGTCCCCGTATTGCTCTTCCACAGAGCTGAACAGTGTTAACTTTCTATAGTGTGGTACATTAATCCCAAACCCTCCTGTGAGCGAACTTCAATGAGAAATAATGTTTATTCATTTATTAACTGGTCAGAATGAAGAATGCAGAATATTTTGACACCGTAATGTTGTTATGTTGTAGACACCAAGTGACGGGATCCTGACTGAACCTTCTGAAGATCAAGAAGGGAGTGAGAGATCCGCTTCATCCTTACAACAGGTTACTATGTCTTATCAGTATATACTAGGTTTGAGTTTACAGCTTTCGTTGACAAACACAGGAGAAGTTATAAATCAGAAACATGGACTCTCCATGATTTCAGTCGTCATGTCCTCATATTTCTTTAGACCTGAAAAACCTGAGTGTGTTTCAGGTGACATGATTTTTGTCTGAACCTAACTCTGGAGAGCTTGTGTTCGAATGTCCCCGTATTGCTCTTCCACAGAGCTGAACAGTGTTAACTTTCTATAGTGTGGTACATTAATCCCAAACCCTCCTGTGAGCGATGTTCAATGAGAAATAATGTTTATTCATTTATTAACTGGTCAGAATGAAGAATGCAGAATATTTTGACACCGTAATGTTGTTATGTTGTAGACACCAAGTGACGGGATCCTGACTGAACCTTCTGAAGATCAAGAAGGGAGTGAGAGATCCGCTTCATCCTTACAACAGGTTACTATGTCTTATCAGTATATACTAGGTTTGAGTTTACAGCTTTCTTTGACAAACACAGGAGAAGTTATAAATCAGAAACATGGACTCTCCATGATTTCAGTCGTCATGTCCTCATATTTCTTTAGACCTGAAAAACCTGAGTGTGTTTCAGGTGACATGATTTTTGTCTGAACCTAACTCTGGAGAGCTTGTGTTCGAATGTCCCCGTATTGCTCTTCCACAGAGCTGAACAGTGTTAACTTTCTATAGTGTGGTACATTAATCCCAAACCCTCCTGTGAGCGATGTTCAATGAGAAATAATGTTTATTCATTATTAACTGGTCAGAATGAAGAATGCAGAATATTTTGACACCGTAATGTTGTTATGTTGTAGACACCAAGTGACGGGATCCTGACTGAACCTTCTGAAGATCAAGAAGGGAGTGAGAGATCCGCTTCATCCTTACAACAGGTTACTATGTCTTATCAGTATATACTAGGTTTGAGTTTACAGCTTTCTTTGACAAACACAGGAGAAGTTATAAATCAGAAACATGGACTCTCCATGGTTTCAGTCGTCATGTCCTCATATTTCTTTAGACCTGAAAAACCTGAGTGTGTTTCAGGTGACATGATTTTTGTCTGAACCTAACTCTGGAGAGCTTGTGTTCGAATGTCCCCGTATTGCTGTTCCACAGAGCTGAACAGTGTTAACTTTCTATAGTGTGGTATATTAATCCCAAACCCTCCTGTGAGCGATGTTCAATGAGAAAAAATGTTTATTCATTTATTAACTGGTCAGAATAAAGAATGCAGAATATTTTGACACCGTAATGTTGTTATGTTGTAGACACCAAGTGACGGGATCCCGACTGAACCTTCTGGAGACCAAGAAGGGAGTGAGAGATCCGCTTCATCCTTACAACAGGTTACTACGTCTTATCAGTATATACTAGGTTTGAGTTTACAGCTTTCGTTGACAAACACAGGAGAAGTTATAAATCAGAAACATGGACTCTCCATGATTTCAGTCGTCATGTCCTCATATTTCTTTAGACCTGAAAAACCTGAGTGTGTTTCAGGTGACATGATTTTTGTCTGAACCTAACTCTGGAGAGCTTGTGTTCGAATGTCCCCGTATTGCTCTTCCACAGAGCTGAACAGTGTTAACTTTCTATAGTGTGCTACATTAATTCCAAACCCTCCTGTGAGCGATGTTCAATGAGAAATAATGTTTATTCATTTATTAACTGGTCAGAATGAAGAATGCAGAATATTTTGACACCGTAATGTTGTTATGTTGTAGACACCAAGTGACGGGATCCTGACTGAACCTTCTGAAGATCAAGAAGGGAGTGAGAGATCCGCTTCATCCTTACAACAGGTTACTATGTCTTATCAGTATATACTAGGTTTGAGTTTACAGCTTTCTTTGACAAACACAGGAGAAGTTATAAATCAGAAACATGGACTCTCCATGATTTCAGTCGTCATGTCCTCATATTTCTTTAGACCTGAAAAACCTGAGTGTGTTTCAGGTGACATGATTTTGTCTGAACCTAACTCTGGAGAGCTTGTGTTCGAATGTCCCCGTATTTCTCTTCCACAGAGCTGAACAGTGTTAACTTTCTATAGTGTGGTACATTAATCCCAACCCTCCTGTGAGCGATGTTCAATGAGAAATAATGTTTATTCATTTATTAACTGGTCAGAATGAAGAATGCAGAATATTTTGACACCGTAATGTTGTTATGTTGTAGACATCAAGTGACGGGATCCTGACTGAACCTTCTGAAGATCAAGAAGGGAGTGAGAGATCCGCTTCATCCTTACAACAGGTTACTATGTCTTATCAGTATATACTAGGTTTGAGTTTACAGCTTTCTTTGACAAACACAGGAGAAGTTATAAATCAGAAACATGGACTCTCCATGATTTCAGTCGTCATGTCCTCATATTTCTTTAGACCTGAAAAACCTGAGTGTGTTTCAGGTGACATGATTTTTGTCTGAACCTAACTCTGGAGAGCTTGTGTTCGAATGTCCCCGTATTGCTCTTCCACAGAGCTGAACAGTGTTAACTTTCTATAGTGTGGTACATTAATCCCAAACCCTCCTGTGAGCGATGTTCAATGAGAAATAATGTTTATTCATTTATTAACTGGTCAGAATGAAGAATGCAGAATATTTTGACACCGTAATGTTGTTATGTTGTAGACACCAAGTGACGGGATCCCGACTGAACCTTCTGGAGACCAAGAAGGGAGTGAGAGATCCGCTTCATCCTTACAGCAGGTTACTACGTCTTATCAGTATATACTAAGTTTGCGTTTACAGCTTTCGTTGACAAACACAGGAGAAGTTATAAATCAGAAACATGGACTCTCCATGATTTCAGTCGTCATGTCCTCATATTTCTTTAGACCTGAAAAACCTGAGTGTGTTTCAGGTGACATGATTTTTGTCTGGACCTAACTCTGGAGAGCCTGTGTTCGAATGTCCCCATATTGCTGTTCCACATAGCTGAACAGTGTTAACTTTGTATAGTGTGGTATATTAATCCCAAACCCTCCTGGGAGCGATGTTCAATGAGAAATAATGTTTATTCATTTATTAACTAATCAGGATTAATAAATGAGAATATTTCTGACGCTACATTGTTGCTATGTTGCAGACACCAGGTGTTCGGATCCTGACGAAACCTTCTGAAGATCAAGAAGGGAGTGAGAGATCCGCTTCATCCTTACAACAGGTTACTATGTCTTATCAGTATATACTAGGTTTGAGTTTACAGCTTTCTTTGACAAACACAGGAGAAGTTATAAATCAGAAACATGGACTCTCCATGATTTCAGTCGTCATGTCCTCATATTTCTTTAGACCTGAAAAACCTGAGTGTGTTTCAGGTGACATGATTTTTGTCTGGACCTAACTCTGGAGAGCTTGTGTTCGAATGTCCCCGTATTGCTGTTCCACAGAGCTGAACAGTGTTAACTTTCTATCGTGTGGTATATTAATCCCAAACCCTCTTAAGATAGTTTAGAAGTCAGGAAAATGGACTTTTCAGAATTTCAGTCGTCATGTCCTCATATTTCTTTAGTCTGAAACACTTCAGTGTGTTTCAGTTAAATTCTTTTATATATTGTCTCCATATTGCTGCTTCACAGAGCTGAACAGCGTTCAGATTTTTTTGTGTGGTACATTGGGCCCAGATCATCCTGTGTCAGGATTAATAATGCTGAACAAATACAAAATATGTATTTTTATTTTTTTAAATTATTGTTATTTTTTAAGGCCAGCAAAATCATTGGATTAGTCCCCTTTCACCAGACAGCTACTGCTGAGCAGGTAGGATAGCTGCTTTCTCCTGCTTCATTTGAATTGCATGTTCTTTGACTTGACATATTTACTGTCTGAGGAAATATTGTTGAATCTCAAGTAACACGAAGACTGTTTACATTTCATACATGATATGGACAGTTAAGAGCCAGCCGTCGACTGCAAAACCAGGCCAGGAAAGAGATTATCGAAAGAGAAAGGCAAATCACGCTGAGACCGATGGAAAGAATGACTGATTCGGTGAGCATTGTGGTATTGTGGTGAAGTGATATTCTATCCATATATAAATATAAAATACATTTTTTCTCTTCTTTTAATTCAGATGTCTCCTGATGAATATTCGGATTATGACGACATGGACTATGTTCCAGACACAAGTGGCAATTCATCAGAAGAAAGTATTTGCAGTACAGAGCACAGAATCACAGATTCTCTTGTTTCGCCAAAAGAGGACATGCCAGTAAAAGATGCAGTACAGATTGAGGAAATCACCACCTCAGCGATAGCTTCAAGTCATTCGATTTCAGTGAAAAGTTGCAGTGCCACTTCATCGGGGAATGCATTAGAGAGTAACAGCGCTATCAAGGTCACACCATTGCCAAAGGGGGCAAAACAAAGCAAATACAACAAGAAGCAGTATTGTTCAAAATTCTCATTATTTCCTGGAATATCTTATTTTGCATTTTTAACATTAGCAATGCCATTTTTAATAAATAATGCCTTCTTTTACAGGTGGGAATAAGAGACGCAAGTGGACAGGTGATGAAGTGAAGGCTGTTGAGCGACATATGTTTGACTTCATAACAAGCCATAAAGTTCCAGGTAAAACGAGCTGTGACGCCTGTCTCCACGCAGAGCCAGTAGCTCTGAAAGACAGAGACTGGCTGTCCATCAAAAACTACATCCACAACAGGATAACTACATTAAAAAGGAAAATGAATATATAGTACATTGAAATCATCACAGTATTCACATTTTGACATAATCTTCTTCAGTTCAAACAACCTTCATCTATTGCACTGCCTTGTGTCATGGAGAGGAGGTGGCATGTTTTCTATGTTCATAAGTTCATATTCGTCAGCAATTAAAAAAGTAACCTGACCACATATTTAACTGTCTCTTTTTCTTCACAGCTTAGTTTTACTGTCTTGTATTATCAACGTGAATATCTGAGGGATGACGGGTGTAACGACTGTTTGGCACATTCGCCTCACAGTTCAGCAATTGGTAGTTCGAATGTGGGCTTCCTTCTGTAGAGTTCTCCCCGTGCCCGAGCATGACAATTGGACACATGTTTCTAACATATACTGTTGGTATGTTACAGGAGTCAATCTAAAAAGACACACTTTATACTTAGCTGGTCTTCATAAGTCATATATACTTGAAAATGATGTGTATCTAGGGGGCTCAAAATTCACAAAAACATGAAAAGGCAGTGTGTTTGAGGTGATTGTCTCCATAATACACAAAAACCTGTCAATGTCCTCATATGTCGTAGTTTTGTCATAAATCCAAAAAAATTACATCTTAGCCAAAATCTGAATAGATGGGTGTCTTCCTGATTTTTTTTCATGGTTACCATATTTTTTTGGAGCCAGTAGGACCACGGGAAAGGCATGTACCCATATGTTGGATGAACAAACGGACGTCCTGAAAATGCACCAAAACACGTATGTGTGTGTGTGTGTGTGTGTGTGTGTGTGTGTGTGTGTGTGTGTGACACACTTAAGAGGATCAGTGGAAGACGAGGTGCTTGGCTGGTATTAATAGAAGCACCTGGAAGTAACAAAAAGGCAGTTGTCTTTTGCTGATCCTTTGTCACAGTTCACTGATCTTGTGAGCTCCACAAGCTGGAAAACTTGACGGCCACAACGACGCTGCAAGCCTCAACCCGTACTCCAAAAGCTCTGAGGGCTCTAAAGATGCCACAAAATGATGAAAAAGCACTTAAAATAAAGATTGGTAACTAATTCCCATTGGTATATTTACTGATGTCTACAAGAACACAAAATAATCAGCAATGTATCACTGCCATAAAGTGAAAATGTACACAATCAGGAAGCTATCTTACATAATCAATGACTGTGTGGAGTTCAATTCATTAGTGCAATAAACAATTATCAAATTAAAATTAATCAACACCTATTTTAATAAGGGATTAGTCATTTAAAGATCTTGCTCAACTTAAAATTGTTCACATATTCTAACTTTCAGCCTCTTAATATGAAATATTCTCCAATTTCTGCGTGCATGCATGCTACCATATTTTTTAAGGTAGCGTAGGTTTTACCATGCCTGGGTGCAATAATACAATGTGCCTGGTGTATGTGTTAAATACAGAAATAGCACCTGTAACTGACACTATGCCTTTTAATATGAAGCGCCGGATGGTCATGAAAATACGGTACTGCCCCCCCCAAACACGAAAAGGACTTTTCATCAAACTTTAAGAACATTAACAACAACAAAACAAAAACAAAACAAAAAAAACATCTGCCACACGGGTACACACTGAGGCTTACATTTTTGCTTTCTAGCAAAAACGTTACACCAGGATTCGATGTAGTTTTAAAGTTAAACCTTTTTGGCACAATCCAGCCCAAAAGTTGTTTCCCAACCACTAAAAGACATAAGAATTCAACAACAACAACAGAGTCGAAGGAAAAGCATTGATTCATAGTAATGACAACTTCATTTGGGTTTCCACGGAAATTTAGGATGCAGTATAAACCACCAGCATTAAACATTTGGAAACAATGGGATACAGGATTTTGGTTAAGGTGAGTAAAACCTTTTGGCATTGTATACATTCTAAATGGCGACAAACAGCCACTAGCATGCTCCACAATTCAATAGATTGGCAAAGAAGTGTAGGTTATGTGAAATGTATGCAAGTGTGAAGCTCTTTGAGCAATCACCATGTGATGGAGATAGACAGATGGATAGACAGATACTCAATCATCATTTTATTCAAATTACATTTTTCATATGTTGGACTATGACATGTATTTTGGGGAGCTGACTGACTGACGACAGACAGACAGGTGGAGCGGTCTTCTTTACTGAAAGAAGCGATGACAAAAGCCCAGGCTGTTCACAGGTGACGAATGATGGACCAGCAAATTTCTACAAAATTGCCCACTTCTGTGCGAAACACGTTATGTTTATTGAACCTTTCCTTCTCCTATACTGTACTTAATTGCAGTGTTACTGTCCAACCAATGCATCATGTTACAGTGGCTTGCAAAAATGTCAAATATACTTTTTCGGAATAAAACCCCTGCCTCGATTTTGAATACCATTATGATGGTACTTGGAAAGCCATACATTTTTCGAGGTGATACCTACTTGGTTTAAATTTGAGAGCCGTGCACTTGGTTATTTCAACTGTTCAGACTCACCACCACTCTCTCCTTCGATCCGCTAACTTGCATTTGTTTTGCACTGCTCATTAAGCTCGTTTCGAGGCCATCACTTTGTTGACATTACAATATTGCTCGCCATTGAGTTCAATTCTATCTAGGAGATCGTCAATATCAAGGCGACCTTTTGGCGTTTTCCCAGTTATATATCAGTGACGCATATATACTGTATTGCGTCTTCAGCTCACCTACTTTTGGTGGCCGGACATCACACGCGCCAAGCTCCGCCGTTTAATTGCTGGCTTAATTGTCATCTTGAAAAAGTACCTATTTCACACATATGAGACTTTAATTGGCACGAGGAAATTTATTCGAGCAGTCTGAGAAGGAGCGTATGGAAATATCTTGATATACTGTACGACTCGAACACACCAGTCAAGCGTCGAGCGTACAAATAAACAACACAAAGAATGACTGATATTTTAAGAAAGAGGTATTTTTCGCGCCAGGTACCTGTCCGACCGGCAAGACATTATCGTCTCCTGCACTCCAGTTTCCAAGGTAATGTTAAATCGAAGCCGGCGTCGACCGCTCCAAGCCATTCATGATGATGATAACGACGGCGATGGACGGAGACTTCCGCATGTAGGCATCATGGGTAATGAAGTTTGGCGGTACGTGCCCGCTACCCCACGCGGGTAAAAGCACTCCCACGCTGTACTCAAGTAGAAATGCATATTTTTGTGTTTAAAAAAAAAGTACAAATACTGATTCAACTTAGTTTGACTGTTTTCTGCTTTCTACTGTCTTCGTTATTCATTTATTGTTTTATTTATTCTTGTATGTCTGATATTTTCTCAATGTACAGCACTTTGTAGACAGCGATGGTTGTTTTAAAGTGCTCTATAAATACAGTTGAGTTGAGTAGAGAACGCCTTTGCTTCTGTTGAAATGTACAAACTGAAAAAGTCACAGTGAATTATATTATATAGAGTTGCGGTTTTGATAACTTGTCACGCGAGAAAACTAACTAACTAGCTAATAATAATAATAATAATAATAATAATAATAATACATTTTATTGAGAAGCGCCTTTCAAAACACTCATGGACACTTTACAATCTAACTAACTCTGCACACAAAACAGCCTAGTTGAACTTTTTCCTCATACTGAAAAGAAAAATCTTTGGACACAGCTTTTGTTTGAAGGTAGATTCTGTCAGGTTGATCAGGACTGAAATGACATGTCTCACATGAGCAAACAAAAACAACAAGAATATAAGAAAATGCTAAATTAGCCAATGCTCACAACTGGGGGGAATGCACCTTACCTGTATGCGTTTTTAGATTAGACAGATCATTTTTTGCACAGCAGATGCTGATACTTTCTAGCCTGGCACAAGACAAGATGCATTTGCCACCTACCATTCTTGCTGATGACATTAAAACATTCTCTTAAATCAGTCCCTGGATGGGGAATATCTTGCTTCTCTGAATCTGTGGCATCATTGTTGTTCATGCCCCCTCGTTCACATTACTGCAAGTTGATGCTGATTGTTTTTTCTTTCACTTTACAAGTTCTCATATTCTATCAAGACAAATTCCTTTTTTAGGTTGTGTCATCTTTTGAGGTTGAAATATGTAACGGGCATATTTTCATAAAGTACAGTATACCATTTTCAAATGTCGGAAGTGAAGTGAAAAGTTGTCATCAGAAAATGAAATACTCAGATCAAGCACAGGCTAGGGAAAAGTGCAATAACTTTGTTACCGGTACTCCCCCCCCCCCCCCCCCCACTACCAATGATCATGAATGATACAGAGCCACACATTTTTTAGTTGGTATTTTAATTTTGTTCAGTGTTTTGATACACAAATAAAAATACAAAAATAACAAAGACACATGAGAATGAATCACAACAAAAGAGATAGTTGTCATCTGTCTGTGTACTGTGCACCTGCACTAAATACGTCCCACAGAATGTTCTTTGAAGCAGGACTTGAAACGTCCACATTCCTGGCTGTCCGCTTATGACCTCTTTTCAAAGAAACCTGAGAAAGATGGTGGGAGAGTTCAACATCACTTAATGTCACATAGTTGGCAGCACAAACAGTTGCCTACATCAGATATCGTAGTCATTCACAAAGCAAAATGTTATTTGTGGGGCCCTCTATTTCTGTCATTAATATTGGTGATTGGTCATTCATTGTTGAATTCTAATGAGCAACACGGTTTGAGCACTGGGTTTGACTGCCATAAAATTCCAAGTGATGAAGAACTAAGTGCATTGCTCATCATCATCTAATTCAGTGGTAACCAACCTCCGGAAGCGCGGAACTGCCAATGTGGAGTAAACATTTTTGATTGGCAAACTCGTTTGAATGTATTTAAATACGTTCAAACATACTTTCAAATATGTACTTGGAGCCTAAATGCGAAATGCATATTTCCCATAATGCCATATGGTATTGACTTGTGCATGCACAAGTGAAAAACAAATGTTTGGGGAGGGCCGGGGGGGCTTACATGATACCAATACGTTTGAAAGTTAAGTAAGTAAACATTGTTTACTTGTAATTTTTATGGTTTCATATTATATCTGCAGTGCATGATTTCCACTCATCATTTTTTCTCACAATGCCATGGGTCTAGGACAGCAATAAAGTGGGAGAACAGATCAAATCATTTAGATGTACAGTTTGAAACTTACAATGTAATGCCAAACAAATAATGGTGGGACTAAAAAAAAACTACCTGAAAAAAGTTGACAACATCGGTTTAAAACACACACAAAAATAATTAAAAAATGGCTCGAACCCTTGATTGTCATAACGGACCTTCACCTCTGCTGAGCAGCTGCAGATTGCGTCCTTCCTCCTGAACCTGCAGCTGAAGAACTTGCTGGAGAAGCTCCTGCCTCAGCGTCTCCTGCACCAGTCCCATTCTCTTCAGCTTGTCGCCGTTCAGACGCAGCAGCGCCCGGCCTCCGCATGCCAATGGTTACAAATCACTTCGGGTTGCACCAAATGGCATTCGAACGGTGCGGATTGCGTACCTGTGATGGCGTGATGCGAGAAGGCCTCCACGTAGGCTAGGTAGTTGTGAGGACAGTGCTTCTTCAGCCATTTGCAAACGTCTTGCTGCGTCCACAGCACCACGGGTCGGACCAAGCTGGGCTGCGTCGGGCTGGTGTTGTAGATGCTGTAATTGTCACTGGAACGATACTGCGCATGGAAGCACCACACAAAACACAGTCAACAGCAAACCCAAGGCCACTGGGACAGATGTGGCTGGTCTAATTATGTGACTTTGGTCTTTTAAAGTCCCCATAAAGTGAAAATAAAAAGCCCTTACACGTTTGACACACAACAGAGAAGAGAGTTGCTAACAAACCTGCCAAACTGGAATGATGAAAATCACCAGAATAAAAAAATGGCACGTCAAAATGTTGACAAATCAAGCCATTCTCTTCACTGAATTTGCTGAAAGCATGTCTCGCGCAGGTGTCAACTGACAATCAAATGCCACTACTATGACCTGGAAAAATGGATGTCACTTCACCAACACTCTTTCTTAAGCATACACATCACTATGTTTGAAAAGTATATCTCAAAGCCTAGCTATACTCCATCCCACCGGATCGTCACAAAACAACAACGAGGCGCTCTAAAGCAACCAAACCTGTGCGACACCCCTGTCCACATGCTGGTTGTCACATCAGAGTTTTGTCCCCATTCACTCTTCGGCCTTCTCTCTGTGACGTGTGTACACTCATGGCAGACAATGAGGCACTCAATCCACATGCTAGCTGTCCAGTCTGTCTTTAAAAAAAAGAAAAAAAATCCTCCCTGCCAATTTTTTGCTTTTTTTCTGTGGATCTTATCCTCAATTATTGGCTGAAAAAAACTAATCTGTTCCTGTTTTTTCAACTCTTTTTGAAACACCGCCAACAGGCTGCAAAAGCCCGGGCTAATATAAAAACTTGTAATAGGTGCCAAGGAAGTCTATTGCAGTGTTTTATGATGGATGGACAGATTGTTATTTTTACTCTTGATGTTTCACTTTACTAAAAAGAGAGTACTGGTACATATAATTAAGATATTGATGGTTGATTTGAACCATCATTATTAAGTCCACCTGGTTACACAAAGCATCAACAGTATGTATTGCATGTTGTGCACTGTATCCAAAGTGAACTGAACTGTGAACTTAAAACCAAGGTACGTACAGAACCATGGCTTTCAGTATACCATCATACCCCTGGTGATTATATATTTATGCAGTTTAAATGTTATAAGCGTCCCCCTGAGGGCAGCCAAAGCTGCAATAAAAACAAGTTTGGCAGCCCTGCACTATGTGACGTGTGCATCCAATGGGATTGGAGGGAGCCAATAAATGTGTTATCAGCCAGTTTGCGGCTTCAGCAGCAGCAGCAGCAGCAGCAGCTCAAGTCACATCTGACTGTTGAAACGTCTTTCAAGGGGCTGAAGACAAATAAAGGTGCATGCTCCATGATGAGTAAGTGCAGGCTCAAATGAGGCCAGTTTGTCTCTGTCAACGGCAACAACGCCACCTCTGATAATGAGATGAGATGGTCCATTTTAACTGGACGCAAGGACTATGTGTGAGGTTTTTCTCCAGTCAATAATGGCATACAATCATCCAAATATCTTGCCTGTTCTGCTATGTGGAGCAAGTCAGAAGGAAGGAAGGCACAGCCTGTGCTACTTTGGAGACGCAGCCCATCAGCCCGCGGGGAAAAAAATGGCCTCCATTCTGTCTTTACAAAGAGGCCGTGTGTAACGACCCATAGCCAGTGGATGCATTTGGCAACATGTTTTTTTCCGTTTGGCTCTTTGACAAAGGAATGCAGTGGAGGGTCGATAATATTTTCGAAGGCTTACACTACCTCTGTACATTTACAGAAATGTACAACAGCTTGTTACATTAGGTAGAGTTTTGTTCTCCTGGTTTGTAGCCTGACAGGATATTCATTCAATCTCATTTCTTTCCAAGATGTGAAGCCACACCAGACAGAATTACTAAGTATGTACTGTATCATTCCGCCTCGGTTCGTTGTCATCGGCAACAGCCACTCAGTCTAGAGAACATACATATCAGGGGCAAAAAGCCTACTTTACGGGAGATGAAGCCTCTCGAGAATGTTCTTAAGTCCCCCAAAATCAGGGATGGGCAACTTGACTTACATACCTGCCAACTTGTACGTTTTCCCCCTATTTTATACGTTTTTTTATCATTTCAAATCATGTACGGCGTATTACAACTTTTATACGGGGGGGGGAAAAAAACAATTGTGAACTGATCTCACAAAGACCATTTTGGCTCAAATCCAGATCGTCTCATCTGCTGGTAGCCAACGACAATGCCGTCGTCTATTGCTATTATTGTCACGACAAACCAGCAAAAGTAATCCTCAATCGTATTTTTTTTTCAGCGCTGCGTACGGTTGGATCGATAAAGCATGATGTGCGCATGCGCGGTAAGCCGTTGTATGGGTTGTTGTTGCTTTGTAAGGGGAATCGTAATCATTTATAAGGGCAGCTATTAGCCGAGGTTGACAGGTATGGACTTAACTTTTGGGTATTTTCCAATTTTTCTTGCAATTCTTATTCTCATTTCCCCTTGTCTTCCGTGGAAAACATAGAATGAATATTTATCAGTTTATTTTGGTGAATTTAAAGAATCATTGATATAAGAAATCTTCTGAAGAAAGTAAAAAGTCCCATGCTATTAATACAGCAACAGTTTGTCAAGTGGTCTGCAGTGTATGTGAAGGTCCTGGCTGTTTAAATAAAGATGAAGCAAGTTTTCGAGTGATCACTATAAAATAGGAGATGAGCTCATTCCCTTATGGTTGTCATCAGTGGAGCAACACCTGCAAACATGAGTCTAAAGGAGTTCAGTTAAGAGGGGGAAAAAAATCAATTTGTGCTGCAGTCTAGAACTCATATAAACTCAACATGGATTTAATATTATAAATATGAAACATGTCAGTCAATGTGCATCATTTAAGATTTATTGAATTTACAAAAAGAGAGTAATGAACAGAAAGTGATATCAAGACCACTTTGCGGCAGCTATATAGCATGTTTCCATATCAAAGGTACAGTCACTCAATCTACTTTATAAAATTAAAAGTACAATGTTATACACACACACACACACACACAAAATAATTATCCATCCATCCATCCACTTTACGATCCGCTTTATCCTCACAAGTGTCGCATGTGGTGCTGGAACCTATCCCAGCTGTCTTCGGGCAGAAGGTGTGGCACACCCTGAACCGGTTGCCAGCCAATCGCAGGGCACACAGAGACGAATAACCATCCACCCTCACACTCACACCTAGGGACAATTTAGCATGTTCCATTAATCTGCCATGCATGTTTTTGGAATGTGGAAGGAAACCGGAGTACCCGGAGAAAACCCACGCGGGCATGGGGAGAACATGCAAACTCCACACAGGAAGGCCAGGGACGGATTTGTTCACACGATCTCTGCACTGTGTTGTAGGTAATGTTTATTTCTTGTCAATCTTTCTGTATATTATTGTTCATGTCGTTAATTGTCATTTATTCGACTGTATTAGTAGCGTGAACGCGCAGTTGACCGCTGCCGCCATTCAAGGTATTACGCAGTCACGTCTCTGCTGCATGTGATGTGTTTATTGACACTTGGTAAATAAGTGAATGTGGTCTTTTTACTGTGAATAGTAGTTGTTAAAAAAAAAAAAAAAATCTTCACATTTCTACCACATTGCTTTGGTTAAAAACACTATACGCGTTTACTGTATACATATATACTGTATATTAAGTGTAGATGTAACATTTTGGTTGCGTCAATCAGAGCCACGAGGAATGCTGAGTGATAATTGTCCGAGACTGAATGCGGCTTCACCATTGCTCCCGCCAAACTGTGTTGCAGTGTTGTAATAAAAAGAACATCTGTAATCCGCTTGAGTGTCAGTGACGTCTTGAAGCGCCAGCAGACCGCCGCACTCTGTAGTGGTCCGTCACATGTAGAGTGCTTAAAAAGTGCAGTTCACATGTTTACATACCAGTGTTTTATCATGAAAAGTCGAAGTGATAAAAACACGAATGTGTTTGCATTATTGTCTTAATCTGACTTCTGATTTATTAACTTCTGTGTACGCTACATCTGAAAGTCTTGAATGTTTCGTGCGTCAATAACTCTAATGGAAATAAACCCATAAAACAAAAACATTTATGTCGTATAAATCAAATATTGCTTATTGTAATACAGGTTTATTTATTGCTTGGTTGTATTTTTTTTAATCCATGTAAAAAGGACCTTGAAAATATAATCGTGTATTAAATCGCAATGGCAATATTGAGGGGGAAAAAACCGCAATGGGATTATTTTCAAAATGGTTCAAACGTAATTTCTATTCGGTTTAACAGGGAAAGTCGATTTGTGATGCGAGTGTACTAAGTAATGCGTATGGTCATGGAACAACACAAAGCGGGACATGAAGATGCCAGTTTACCTGGGAGGCGTCTGCGCCGGGCCGCTGCAGCAACTTAACCGCCCGGCCTCCCGCCGCCTTTTGGCCTCGGCCGTCGTGCCAGGTCAGGTTGCCACCCGTACACGCTCTTAGCCGCTCTTTAAAGTCGTCGGGCAGGTCTCTGTACTCCACGGCTGGCCGGCAGAAACTAAAACTGGATGCCGCTGCAGAGAGAAAATACCATGAAGGAGAATAAGTGCGGGACGGCACGCTTTCAGCAAACAGCCCGACGTTTTGTGGTGATGTCATTGAGAGCGACTTGCTTTGACAAAAACACCAGAGCGGCCACGAGGCAGCGTTCGTATTTATCAGAGTTGTCAAGAAATTGGGCTCAGTACTTTTGCAACTTTGCAGAGCGGTGAATAAATGTTGAAGTTTCTCAACGGAGGCCATGGAGGCAGACGTCCAAGCCCGCTCAACAGCAGGCGGTTGAGCAACATCGGCTAATTACCGAACGTGTGGAAATACAGTAAACATGCTTTCTTGGCACAGAAAGCAATCCTACTAATTGATGGAGCAGATTTGAAGGAAGCTTACTTGCAGCGTTTGGAGCACAGCTTGCAGACGTGTTTGTGGATAACATCTTGAATTGACTAAAAATAATTTGTAAAGAGGACGTGCCTGTCTATCTGGAGGGACTGGTGCCATGTTATAATACAGGGATGAACAGACTTTTATCTTTGAGGACTGCATCCGGCAAAAAAAATTCCATCCATCCATCCATCCATTTTCCGAACCGCTTCATCCTCACTAGGGTCGCGGGGGGTGCTGGAGCCTATCCCAGCAGTCTTCGGGCAGTAGGCGGGGGACACCCTGAATTGGTCGCCAGCCAATCGCAGGGCACACAGAGACGAACAACCATCCACGCTCACACTCATACGTAGGGACAATTTAGAGTGCCCAACGAGCCTGCCATGCATGTTTTTGGAATGTGGGAGGAAACCGGAGCACCCGGAGAAAACCCACGCAAGCCCGGGGAGAACATGCAAACTCCACACAGGGAGGCCGGAGCTGGGATCGAACCCGGTACCTCTGCACTGTGAAGCCGACGTGCTAACCACTGGACTACCGGGCCCCCCGCAAAAAAAATTGATGCAGCTTATACTTTAATTTAGGAAACACGCCTAATTCAGTCCATCAGCATAAGTGAAGATACAGTACCCTAAGCAATTATATCATGTTGTTGTATCTGCCATGGTATATAGTCATCCCTTTAGATACGAGTGACAGTTTAGGATTTTTTCCCCTCTTTTTCAGATTTTGAAGTGCAGAAAGCAGAGCAAACAGTCACCATAAACCACTGTTTTTTTCCTGAAACTTCATGATCTCTATTCATCGAGGCTTTAGAAATAGATATGTTGTCACCATTTTAGTTGTAAAAATTGTTTACGTCTTCGTAAATTGAGATTGATGTGCTGTAAAACCAAAATATTAATGTTATTTGTAGTAGTTAGAGGATGTGAGTGTCCTAACAGGCCATGGCAATTGGCATTTTTAGAATATGCATTAGAAAAAACGTTGGATAAACTCAAAATTTCAAGGCAACAAGCTTAGATAAAATTTGTGCAATTCAACTAAATATTTCACATTTAGCCGATGTGGAAATTGGCTTTCCCGCATTTCACAAAGAATAAATGAAAGTTTACAGACCTGTGGCCCTCCAAATTGAATATGGAAGTAAAAGCAACTCAGCAAATTGTTTTGGAGCAAACAACTTGCTTGCTAACTACAATTTCTGCCATAAATGTCCATAGTTTGTATTTTAAAGTTGTTCCAACTGTTTTAGTCTAAATACATAGGTGTTTGTTTTTTTACAGTGTGCTGTGGACCGCTAAAAACAGCCAGTGGGTCACAAAGACCCCCCGTGGCATAGTTTGGACACCAATGCCATAACATCTGAACTGTTTGTGATTCTGTACTTCGACGTTTCCTTCATGCGGGCATGAAAAAGATGTTCATGGTTCATCTTTGACTTTGTGTCCTTTGAAAGATGCACCCAACTTTCAGCTACAGTGGCACGATTGTGTGAATTAAAGGCCTTCTGAATTTCTTTCTCAACGTTTGCAGCATCTTGCCACTTCAATTTGGGGACGCTGATGCGTCAAATGTCCTTTGGGGTGTTACGCCTCCCTCAGGCTACTGTGGTAAACATTCTGCTTCTCCACGCTAATATAGATCATTTGGAACAGATGTCCAAATGCGCTTGCTTTAGTTCAGCTTTAATGGGACTAGAAGCACAAAAACTAACACGCAATGTGTAAAATAAAAATGTAGACTTGATGTAAAATAGTGTACATAGCACAAAAGACAGAAAACAAGATAATCTACAAAAGTTGAACAGAAGGCAGCTAAACTGGGCTGGTCCTCGGTTGTACAATATGGAATGGAATGGAATGGAATACAACTTTATTGTCAAATGTGCTGTACGTATGTGTAACATACAGCACAGATGAAATTTCTTCCCC
The DNA here is from genome assembly GCA_018466805.1 of Hippocampus abdominalis. Taxonomy (NCBI): domain Eukaryota; kingdom Metazoa; phylum Chordata; class Actinopteri; order Syngnathiformes; family Syngnathidae; genus Hippocampus; species Hippocampus abdominalis. The sequence goes on along the minus strand of CM031694.1, from coordinate 8,907,710 downwards.
CTCAACATAAAACAATATACCTCTGTCTTCATAATGAGCAAACTCACTGATAAACCCATTAAATGGCGTACACATATTGTAAGGTTTCTGACTAAGAAAAACAACAACAGCATACTTGCCGCACCCATTTCCACGCGGAGTGCCATAACTAGAGGGTTTTAAATTAAGAGGGTGAAACCTCAAAGTGTTCTGCTGTGTCGAAGAATTTGAAACCAAACAAATACCCTCGACTTGCAGCAACTTCTCCAAAATGTTTATCATTGTTTCTAATGACAAGGTCAAGGTCGTTTTTCGTGTCAATTCCACAATATGTGTGAAAAATGCAGAGGAGTGAACTTTCTCACAACGAGAAGTTTCTTCAAACAAACCATGCTTAAAACTTTCAGTGTGTGGATTAAGAAAGCAAGGTTCTTACCATCAACAGCCATGGTGTTTCCACGCCGCGTGGATTTAACGGAGATCGCGCATGGTCTCGGGAGGCAGCAGCAGAGACGCCGTCCCGCATCCTCTCAGCTCCTGCACAAGTGAACAACGAAGTCTTCCCAAAGCAGCCCGTGGTGACGCACACTGGCTGGCCTGTGACTGGCGCGCGCGCGCGCATGTGTGTACGCGTGTACATGTGCGCGCGCGTGTGTGTGTGCGTGTGCGTGTGCGTGTGTGCGTGTGTGTGTGTGTGTGTGTGAGAGAGAAATGGACGCGCGGCTCTTCCCCAAGACCACGCAGGAGCTCAAAGTGCAGCCTCGGGCCTGTAATTAAAGCAGTCAGGGAAGGCTGACAAACAAGCGCATGAAAAGCCATATTCCAGGCGTCTTGAAGAGATCTATGCAAGCCTGTGGGCCCCCTGTGATGATGGCCCATAAAAGAAGTGGCACGCCGTCACTTGTGAGAGGAAGGTGGAGTCCCTCCAAGAAAACCAGCCATTCTTGTGTCAGTTTTCACTTACAAACTCTACACGAAATATTTTACGAAAAGTCTCCACACAATGTATGCAATGTTCTAATCACAAATGTACTCATTCAAGAAAAAAGCTATTTTTACATGCTTGATGAAAAAAAAACTTGTCTGTTTTGTGGTCTTTCTATAACATTATAAGCCAAAGAGCCCTGGCGTATGAGAATTTAAGTCTACTTGTCTCTTCGCCGCAGTATTGGCGCCATCTTGTGGCACCTTAGTGCCAACGACCCCATGTTGACGTCTTGACACGAGAGACGAAATTCGCATTTTCGCCCGCATGACGTTACACAGGAGGCAGCCTGTGAATTTGGACACATTCGAACTTTGAATGATGGGGATAAGCAGGTGGAAGAAGTCGCGAAAGAGTTGTCACGTGTATCTAAACCATTTATTTTGAAGGGTAAGCTTCAACAATGAGTTTGAAAGTACAGTACAAGTATATTAACGCTACTATATATATATGTGTGTGTGTGTGTGTGTGTGTGTGTGTGTGTGTGTGTGTGTGTGTGTGTGTGTGTGTGTGTGTGTGTGTGTGTGTGCATGCACCCAAAACAGTTTAACAGTTTAACTTATTCAGTACCAGACGTTTATATGTATATAATAATAATATTGACCGTTTTAAACATAGTATGTGGTGCATTAAAAAAATACTCTACCTTAATGCCTTCACTAAAATAATGATGATCTTGTCTCAATTTACTAAAGTGTATGTATTCAGTCTAAAATCTGGGCCTGTTTATTTGAACACATAGCCAATACACTTGCAGGAATTGAGGAAAGATAACACCAAGTTCTTGGCTTGTTAGTACGTCTGCCTCACAGTGCAGAGGTGGAGGGTTCTGTGTAGAGTTTGCATGTTCACCCCGTGCCGGCGTGGGTGTTCTCCTGGTATTCCGGTGTCCTCCCACATTCCAAAAACATGCATGGCAGGTTCATGGATCACTCCAAATTGTCCCTGGGTCTGAGTGTGAGCGTGGATAGTTGTTCGTCTATGTGTGCCCTGCGATTGGCTGGCAACCTGTTCGGGGTGTACCCTGCCTACCGCCCGAAGACTGCTGGGATAGGCTCCTGCTCACACCCTTTGTGAGGATAAAGCGGTTCGGAAAATGAATGCATGGAGGTATAAAATCTCGAGGTACTTGAAATCACCGCCCTTATGTTGGGCGAGAGAGAGGCTGGTGATTGGCGAAGATCCACAAAGTGGAAAACCGCAGGAAAGCCACAACTGCGAATGAAACGACAAAATAAACCCTTTGAAAAGAAGCAGCCTCTCAGTGCCTCTAACGGTTAGATTTCGACTGTACTCCCACGACTGCTACGTTTGATGATCAACTGTGCGACAATGCGGGGAAAATAATCAGCAACATTACGCATCAGTGAATTAGCAGTTTCTGTCCGCAATGACCACAGGGGGGCAGTATTATTCTGTCAGCAGGCAATGTACAGCAGGTCTTCTCAAACGTTTTGGATCCAGGTAAAAATGTTTCCACGGTCCCCCTCATCTTAATGCTAATTAAGCATAACTGCAATATCTATCCCCCAAATCCATAGGAATGCTTTTTTTTCTTGTGTTTTTTAGGTTTCCTATTTTCTAGAAAAAAAAGTTATCCCTTCAGAAAAAGTAGGATATACTGTATGAAGCATACTTTATAAAGTATACTTTTTCATTCTAATTGGAACAAATTAAGTTTTAAAAGTATACAATACTGTAAGTATCTGTCCGTATACGTTTACAAGCCAAGTATAGTTAATCATACTTCTGTGAAGTTGATAAAAAATAGTATTTAAAAAGTACACTTAAAGTATACTGCCTCCAATTCAGTGTAAAACAGTTTCGTTTTAGTATACTTGAAAACTACTTTTTGCTAAGGGATGACTTAGAAGCATAAAGTCTTGGGGGCGGGGCAATTTGCAATCTTTACAAGAAAAAGGTTTGTGCAGAAATTCATAAATGTTATACTGTATTTATTTTCTGCTATCATCATATGAGAGCTTTTAATAGGCTCAAAACAGGAGGAGGAGTCATTCGTTTGTTTGTGCTCTATGTGTAGAAAAAAATGATGCAGCATAATTTATGGCAAGTCATTTTGTGAATCCCAAGCTACAGCCTGTTTGAGATTCATTGATGTCCAGCACACCGTAGCATGAGACTTGAGATGCACATCTAACTCCCTGAAAAATCTTTAAATTCCACTTTGCGTGGGTGTCATAGCAACATGTTGTAATACTTTGTACAGATTGAATTGTGAATGTGAGGATTATGACTACACACGTTATATAAACCAGTCTGACAAGGAACAATAGTAAAAAAGGTTACTGTATCTATTACTGTTTTTGCTGGTAGAATATTGAAAATCTCTGAAAGAACCGAGCAGAAGGATTTTTCAACAGACAGCGGACAATGTGTATGTTTGTGTGTGTGTGTGTGTGTGTGTGTGTGTGTGTGTGTGTGTGTGTGTGTGTGTGTGCGCGCGTGTGTCCGTGTTGCCCAGATGTGTACACGACGCGGCAGGAGCCTAGCGACAGCAAACATTGTGCTCCTCTTGGCGAATGCCTTACATGTGCCATGACCTCTGACTCCACATGTGGCCTCCAAATGAGGTTTGTTGAAGACAATGTTTGTCTCTTCGTCTGTAATTCTTTTAATAGTGTTATAGTGATGCCTCAACATGAAAAATTGAATAAATGAACTGAAAAATGAACTGAACTGAATGATTAAAAAATAGTTATAAAATAAATTGAAGGTGCTCCATTCAGCAAAGGAAAGCAAGTCCAGATTTGTGAAGTGTTGAGACCAATTACTCTTGTTTGTTCTTTTGCATGGCTGTGAGCATACAAGAGCGGCAATTAATTACTCAAGACAAATAGCACCACAAGGTCAATAAGAATATCCTTTCCAACCCGCATCTCCAAAAGGCAGCTGATATAACAAGCACAGCCTGTAAACATCCTATTACATTTGGCCCCCCACATACTCACGGTTCAGGCTCACATACTTGTGGATTTTTTTCAGTCTTTTTTTTCTGAGGCAGCTTTCCTTTGTATTTTGGAGGAGGGGATTCCCCCTTCCTTTGGTTTTCATGAAAAATAACCCATATTGAATGTTTGTCTGTTTTTTTTTAAGATTTATTTTGGCTGGGGCGGTGTAAAATGTTCATGTATATGTGTATATTTTCCAATGCATTTCAGTGGCATCAATTATTTGATTTTCGCTGTTCACGGACCGACCCGGTCTCTCTCACCCGAGTTGACTGTACACTGCATTTAGCAACCAACTGTATGGTATGATGTTGTGCGGTGTACTGTATGTGAAATGTTTTCATATTGTTTGTCAACAATAGGTACCAGTGTATTTCCAGGAGCCAGGATGCAAGTGACTACCTTTGACTTAAAAATGATGATTAAAAACGTGTTGTATTTGGTGCTGTGTTACCAGATTTTTACCCAAAAGGTTTCCAAGATGAAAAAAAACTTCTGACGTTACAGCTAGCATGTTGATGGGGCTCTGTGTTGCCATGGACACTTAAGAGCGAGGGCCTCTTTTTGCGGCGTGCAAAAGCCCGTCAGTATGATAAATTCCAGCCACTTGAGTCTTTACATACTGTAGATACACTGTATATGTATAGTTATGTGAAAGCATAAGCAGTGGCTCTTAACCTGGGCTATTGTGCAAACACAAAAAACAACATTGCTGATGTTATGTCATATTTCCATCCAACCATCCATCCATTTTCTGATCTGCTGTATTCGGGTAGTAGGCGGGGAACACCCTGAACTGGTTGCCAGCCAATCGGGCACACATAGACAAACAACCATCTGCGCTCACACTCACACCACAATTTCGAGTGTTCCACTAACCCGCCGTGCATGTTTTTGGAATGTGGGAGGAAACCGTAGTACCTGGAGAAAACACACAGAGGCACAGGGAGAACATGCAAACTCTGCACAGGGAGGCCAGAGCCAGAATCGAACCCCGCACATCTGCACTATGAGGCCGACGCGCTAACCAGTTGACCACTGAGCCACCACGTCACATTTCCTTTTTCCAACTATGAAGGGTTTGTGAAAGCACATTGGAACCATGTTCATTAACTCCAACAAGGTGCTACTGTGCTGGACAAAGTAGCATCAATTTTCCGTATTGTAGAAGAGGTATTTGATTGACAGTTGAGTGGGGTGTGGTTTCAGCACATTTAGAGGATGCGCCTACAACCGTTGAGAGCGGAGACAAGGGCTTGATTTTTCATCATTTGTCAAGCCTTGTTTTAGAATCGTGGTGATTATTTTAAACACTTCTTTGGTGTTTGGAATTTGAAGATATGGGTATTTATTTTCAATTTTCTGGTATTTTCAGAATGAAAGGTTCTTGAAGAGGCCCTCAAATGGTGTGCAAACTAACCTCATTTGCTATGCCATCAAGTCAAAATGATATGCAAAGACATGCAGTGTGGAAACATGCTGCCTTGGCTCAAAACACACATTAACAGACTGGCGCTGAATGTGATCCGCTAGTGTTAAAATTAAATAGGCACAGAGAAAACGAGAAAAGTCAACAGACTCATTCATCGTCATTAGTACTTGTTTGATTGATTGTGAGTCAAAGAAAAGGCAATGTGTGGATTCTCTCCTTTTTCCGGGCAGAGTTGTGAGGCCTCACCCTGTTAACAGTGAGTGGACTTTGCCTGGCGTCAGCCGTAATGCAGGCGCGCGGGGGCAAGCCAGAACAGCCGCAAATGTGTGATGCCATTCAGGCACAAGTCAGGGTGGAGTCGCTAGCCGGCAGCCACAGAAGAAAGCTGCGCTTGTTTCACCCGACCAGAACACGAATGCAACATGTTTCACGTCACACAACGGGAGCCTGTTTACAAATGGAGAAGACAAGGTGTGTCCTGGGAAAAAGTAGAGTGCACTAAAAATAACCCCACACACCCTAAGTGTCGACATAGGAGAGGGTGTTACCAGGTAAATGAGGTGGGACGGGGCACAAACAGGATACAGGAAATAGGCTTACTGAAAAAAAAAAAAGGTCAGTCAAGAGATAGCAAAACAATGGCTGCACTTGTTCAAAGTTCGGGCACATTATAGAGGCTGAAAGCAGATTCTTTTCAAGTAAGTCTCCACACTTGCCTGGAAAAAAAGTCAGAAGTAGCAAGTCTACTCACTCTCAATGACAAGGCGCTCTTAAGCAGCCATGCCATAGGAAAAACCAAAGGGAAGATTTATTTTTGGGGTATCCTTCACAAATGCGCGGGATAACTGCTGGTGCTAACAAAGGTGCTCAGCAGTGGAAGAGGGGCGACTCATTACTCATTTAACCCCACCACCAATAATAAAAAAAAACCTCAAGAAAGCTAAGACGGTGATCACTAAATCTGCACAATACAGTGCTCCATATTTCTTATTGTTTTCACTTTTTTTGTATTTAGTAATAAATCTCTGAATTAATTTTACATGATCCATAAACTTCAGCATTGCTCTTATTTTTAAAAATTATTATACTATGGCAACAGTCATAGTATAATAATTTAAAAGTTCAGACAGCGATACTGATTACGACTGTCGTGTTAGATTTATCAATTCAATCTGCCACATGAAATTAATTGTAAATTTTAAGGGGAAAATGTGCTGGCAGGTTATCTTTCAAACAGAGCAGTGACCTTATTTATTTCACAACAATAAAGACGCGCCTCATCATCTGAAGTCTCAGGTGCATGGTACTCAGAAATGTGGATGTTGCACGGAAGTGTTTGTGATTATTTGTTGCGGACCATGGAGGTTTACTGTTACGTTCGCCTTCAAACCCTGCCAATGTGCATGGACATGTCAAGTCAAAGATTCCAAGATGTCTGGCAGATTTGATGGGGATGGGGATTTGATGAGAGCCAGTGAAAGGTTCACATACTTTTTCCACAAGTACCATGAGGTTTTTTCATTGCTCTCAATAAAGATGAGAGATTTAAAATAAAGGTACCTGTGATGTTATTTTAGACTCATTATACGTATGTGTGCCAATACCATTGATGCGGATGATGACCGTATCACATTTGAAAGACAAATGTATTCAGAAAACCATGACATTCTAAAAAGTCCACAAACTTTTTCTTGCTGCTGTTTATTTTCATATACGTTTTTTTTTTTCTTCAGACACCTTTCAATGGATAATCCAGTGTGTAGAAATTTGAATGTCGTTCACCCCCCACCCCCCTCAAAAAAAAATGTCATGTCAAAATGAGATATCATGTTTAGAGGGATAGCAGGAGATGTTGTGAACCACTGAAATTACATTTTCCTCTCATCTTGGATTTACAGACTACACTACACTGTGGATGTAATGTCTTTTTCCACTCTGGTTTGCAATGATGTCACCATGGGAATATAGAATCATGAGTGTTCGTTTTTTCCTTTGCATTACAAACTACAGTACAGTAGCGACAAGTGAAAAATATTAGTTGGGAGCCAAGTCAGTTCAATCAGTTTCGGTGGCACCCACCGCAGTGTCACATTGGGGAGGGTGTGTGGGAGGAGATATGTAAATTGGGCCTTTGGGGCCCTATTAGTGGCAACCGTCACAGTCAGTGCGCTGACACACTTCATCGCAGGCAATCCCATGAACAGTACCAGCATTCTCAGGTTAGCTTTCTGCTTTACAGCGCATTGAAAAAGTCCTCGTGCAGAGACAGTTTGTATGAAGACATTTTGGAATTTGACCTTGCATCAAGTTGATGGAAGAGGAGTTTTAGGATATTTTCATCTGTGAGGATTTTGGATTTTATTTTTACTCGGGGCGCTTGGATACTGTGCGATGAATTTTTAGTGGCCACAATTCTTTTTGTAGCAATGACGCTATGTTTGTCAATTGGAGAAGCAAAGTCATACAGACCGCTCCATTACAGTAACTACAGAGCTGGGCTGATTGAGCACCACGACCAGGGAAAACCTACCAGCAGACACAAGTAAGCTCCTGGTTTTCTAACCTGTCAAGTCTACAATACTGTACTTCAAATCGTAATTCACTAACAATGTGTTTCCACCTTTCTTTCCCACTTTAAAAGGAACCACTGTGCTTATGTGATCGAAAAGACGGTGTCCTTCACTATGCAAGATGGGGCAGCACCATATGTCAAAGCTGAGTACAACAAGTGTTCCTGGCATAAAAAATGTCCAACTCTTATGTGAGTGATGTTACTTTACTATGCGTTGTGCATATTATACATTTACATGCAAATCAATTGAAGTTTCATTCACGGTATATATTGATGTATCATTCGTCATTACAGTATGGCAATGAGTAATTTTGTTAAAATTCTATCTCCCACTCAGCACAATCTGTACAAATAATGGTGTAGCAGCATAGATGCAGCATGCAGACTATTGTCGCTGTTCTGTGAAGAACATGTTTGTCCATTTTTGTCAATTCTTTTTCAGATTTTTATATTAAATGCGTGTGTCCGTGTTTTGGGCACTCTATAAAGTTAAAAAAAAATGTAAATGACAAAAATGGACAAACGTGCCTTTCACAGGACAGTGACGCTATACTTTTCTTTCATTAGGGTTGAATTTATTTCATACCCTCATTAATGCACCTCTTGTTTTGTTTGAACTTTTTTTCATGTTGGTTATACAGTACATATTTGGTGGAAGCCTCACATGTCCAAGATCACCAACTTGCCTGAATTGCCAAACACCTCATCGTTCAGTTTGCTATACTGTACCTTATATTATCATCATATGCCTTCACATAACAACATTAACACAACACCCTCAAATCCTGTTTAATTATGAAGGTATTATGTTGTCACTGCTTAAAACGGTAGGACACATCAACATCACCAGCACGTTGTCAGCCCCAGCTGTCCAAATCAATGTCTATAATAAGCCAAAATAAATCACATTTACCTTTGTGGCTGACCAGTTCCTTCTGCACCCAAGTATTAAAGCAATCAATTTTCAACAAAACAGACTTGGTTGAATGTATGTAACCGAACGATTTTCATTCATCTTTGTTTAAAAAATTTCCAACTTTCAATCTTGAGGTGACATAATGCCACAAGACGTCAATGAATAATGTGAGTTTTGCACCACTTTTCAGACAATTCAAATGTTCAAATTAGTTAATAGGTTTATTCTCAAGCTATTTACACCACTTCATACAAGCATCTATCGACTTGATTAATGATAGCATACTTCCTGTTAGAAGGAAAAGCCCAAAGTAAGTCATTTACATTTTTTTGTTCTTCACAGGTACCGCCTAATCTACAAACCAATGTATAAGGTGGCGCATAAAACAGTCACCCAGTTGGAATGGCGCTGTTGTCCTGGGTACTCTGGCTATGGGTGCATGGAGGGACCCCCATCTTACCAAGATTCCATTAAAAGCATGCCACCATTTAAAGGTCCACCATTCAGAGGCCCACAATTCAAGGGGCCACAATACAAAAGCCCCATGTTTCAGGGTTCCATTTTCAGGGGCCCGCCCATCAATCCTCTTGTTAAAGCCTACCCATGGAATCAACCCAAAGGACCTCCCACCAATGGTTTTAACTCTTATTCAATGCATAACTTTGAACTACCGAGATCCTCCAGCTATCCAGACACCTCTTTCGAATCATATCCAGATGGGCCTCAGCCCATACTGGACCACAGCGAAGAACATCACATTCCGCATGAACAAGAGCATGACCATAACCAGGGAGCAGTGGAGCATAGTCCAGAAGTAACTCTTGCCCCGAGCAATGGCGAACCAACCGAAGGTAAACCTAAATGATACCGATACGGGCTGCTTTTATGTGTATATTGTAACGAATGTAACTGATACCTTTATAATGCTAAGAATTTCTCTTGATTATTTTAGGCCTGGCTCTAGAAAATGCGACAGAAGAGAGAATATATCAAATTGAGGAGGATGTACGACGTCTGAACCATGGACTGGAGTCCCTAAGGGGGACTGTGAATGGCCTGGAGGAGAGCCTTCGAGTGTCACTAAGAGAGGACGCCAACAGGATGCTGACAGCTCTGCTCACTGCTTCCCCCAGTCCTCTTTCTGCTCCTCCCGTAGCCTCTAGCCCCTCCACAGTTGGCTTTGTAGAGATTCCTGGGGGAGATCCTGATGCTGGCACTCTTGACGGCAGACACGTCTTTTCAGGGCTTACAGAACTGAATGGAAGGGTAGAAACGCTTAGGACCGAGCTGCGAGCCAAGACAGCAGAGCTTCAGGAGCTCAAAGCCACAGTAATGACACATGACGGAGCACTAGAAAAGATATCCAGCAGAGGAGACACAGTATCTGACGCCTCACATCTTGAGTGGAAAGACCAAAAGGCTACAGATCAGCGATTGGATGCCAAACTGAGTGCAGCCAGGACTAACATTCTTGGTGGATTTGAGAAGCGTGTGGAGAGTGCAGTGGACCGATGTGAGGAGAAAGCAGAAGACATACGTCGTCAGTGTCAGAAGGAGCAAGTTGAAAGGCAGGAACAAATGGAAGATACTTTGGAAGAAAGTACAAGCGACCTAAGGACAGAGATGAGGAGCCTCCGAGATCAGGTCCATCATTTGAGCACAATAGAAAACTGCTGCACTGTTGTGAGTGGACTGAGTGATAGAGTGCAGTTGGTGGAAGCGTCAGTGGTGGGCCTCAATCAGTCTCAGAAACACCTAAAAGTAGAGTTGGGAGGTCATAAAGACCACATTGAAGGAATGCTGGAAGGGCGCCTTAAATATGTAGAGACCAAGCTTAACCTGACTGGGCAACTGGAAAAGAGGAGCAGCGCCTCAGACAAAACGGAGACAGGACAGGGCCTGGAGGCCAGAATGGAGGACAAGTTGAGGGAACTAGAGGGACGCCTACTGATAGCTTTGGAAGAACTGGGAAATGCCACTGCTCCTGCACTCCTGGAGGGACATGCTGTTCCGACCCTGGAGACAGAGCTGGAGTCCCTCCGAGGGAGACTCGAGATGGATGTGGACAGGGTGCAAAAACATCTGAGCAACCTGGAGATTCTTTGTTCTTCCTCCTGTTCTTCATCCAAAACTCCCCCGGCCATTCAAGGGGACTCCTCATCTTCAAATATTGGTCTGGCAGAGTATCAGAATGTCCAGGGATTATTAGATAGGCAAAGTGACCGTTTGAACAGCCTCAACATCACGCTACAGAATATCATGAGGCATATGACTGACAAAGAGCAGCAAGAAAAAGAACATGGCGAGCTCACGATCCTTAAGTTCAACGTTCGCTCCGTCAACCGCACCCTGAAAGGAATTCAGGAGTCACTGGGGGCCGTAGTCCACCAGGTGGGACGAGTGAACAGCTCCTGGCATGAGAGAGAGTCCCGTCTGGCCCAACAGATGAAGGGCGTGGTCCAGCTGGTTCGACATCAGGCTTCCATGCTTGGGGCAGGTGAGCGCAAATTGGGCCGGCTCAGGGCGGAGTTGCAGGAAATGAAGAAACGGCTCGCTGACGAGGTCCGAGGCTGTCGGAGCACAGCTATGGGGGTACAAAAAGAGGTGACAGAGGTCGGTGGTCGTGTCGCTAATGTGGAGGACCAGTGTAAAGTTCTTAATTATTTAGCAGAAGATCTGGAGAGAATTAGGGAGGAGCTGGACAGACAATCGAATGGGTTTCTGCTGCAATTCAATGGCACTCTCACCAACCATTCCCAGCAGTTGTCTGAGCTGAAACACGAAATCAGAAACTGCACCTCCAAGGCAGAGTCGGCACAACAGAATTTCGAGCCAGAGTCGCAATCCGGGGACACGTTTACTTCAAAGTAGTTCTGCTCATACAGAAATAAATTATATAAAAAGAAAATAAGGGTCAGATATTCTGCTGGAGTTGTGGAAGTCCACTAAAACCTCTTTATTTTCTTGTCAGTGGTTTTGTGATGGGTCCAAGTTGCACCGACATCCAGTCAAAAGTTGCTGCAAACTATTTAATGCAGCTAACCGACTGCACTCCTAATGTTGGCGTTCCAAACATTTTTTTACTTGACTAGTCAAGGTGCTACGTCTGTTTGTTGTCATGAACACCCATTTTGAACAAAAATGTATGTTCCTGTGCTGTTTACATGCATGAAAGTCTTTGTTTATGTTATTTAATTTTTTTATTTGATGTTCTAGTTTTTATATTTTCTTACATGGAGGCTAAATTACACAATTCTTTTTATATAATCGGAAATTGTATTACGTTCCTTGTCCCCGAATCTCTCATCTTTTGTGACTTGACTGGGGTCAGACAACAAGGAAATAAAGGTTTTGTATTATACATGTTTTGGGGGTGAAAATGTATTTAACAAAATAAAAGTCTTTGTCTCTGAAACAAGAGAAACGGATTTTGAGTGACAAAATTACACTGTCAAGTTCTGATGCAAGGAGGTAAGCATTCCACGAGAGGGCATTGAGAGGGAAATAATAATTATTTGGACATTACTGCAGGGCATATATAAAAGCCTTCCTTCCCCCACAAAAAAAACAAGACAGTGTGTCCCAGAAGAAAATAATAAGCTGGAGTAATTTTCAAAGGTACACCCAAGCGGTCCAGTAAAGTAGTAACCTTGTGCCCAAATCCATTATCCAGCCCCTGAGTTGTGCAAAATGCGTTCAGCATTCCAAAGGCAGGGCTGAAATGACCTTGATCAGTATCGTTTTCAAACATTTGAATGACAGCTATGTGGAGGATGACCTCACTCCACTCTTTTTTTTCCATCTGTGACATCAAGTAAACACAATAGAATAGCATAAAATAGAAAAGAAACGAATCCAACAAAATGTCACAAAGAGGACCAAAAGAAAAGAGAGGTCGGAAGAGGCAAGACACTTAGGAGAGGGGCAATCTTTACCTTATGTGCTTTTTAAACATGTTTTATCAGCATAAACAATTATGTTTTGTTTTTTTTGTTATGTCTTAAATATTCCAAAGTTCTTCAAAGATTTCACAGCGAAACGACAACAACACAGTCTTATTTATTTCCAAGTAGATCTTTGATGAGGCTATTCACTGCACACCCAAGGACAGCATTTTTGCGTTGCGCTGTCGGCCCAACTTGCAGACAGTCTTTGACCGTCCCATGCAAACAAAGTACAAAACCCAAATCTGGCACAGATGCAGAGGACAGAGGATATGGGAACGAGCACACAGCACTGAAATGGTTTGAAAGGTGAATCATTGCATAGAGTGCCCTCAGTGTTTGTTTTTGTCCTCATTACGGTGATGGTTGGAGGATGGACAGTTTACACGTTAGCTCACAGACAAGCATGAGTATGACCTCACCTTCGATTCGGTAAACATGCCCCGACCCAAGAGTGCACCAACAGAGATTCAGCGATTCTGCTCACACGAATCCTTAATCATAATCCGATAGAACATTTGAAGGTTGACATGAAAAATGCTGTTTCTGACGTAAACACCATGAACTGCTGAGGAATTGGGGAATGTTGTTCAATAATCCTGGGCTGCAATACCTGTTCAGAATTACAGGAGGATGGTCAGCTCACAGCTGAAAAGCAGTTCTCAGAAACAGTGGTTTGAATATTGGTATGGTTATTTATGTTTTGCGCAAAGCACCTTTGTACAGCTGCGGCTGTTGTGCGAGCGCAAGATAAATAAAGTTGAGTTCAATTGAGTAGTATCGTGATTCATGGGAAAGCTAAATCCTAACGATTTTTAAAGTTTTTATAGTACATATTTGAGATTCGAATGTGAAATGCAGACTTAGGTATTTTTTTCCTTTGACAGCCCAAAATAAATTTTTCATTTCATTATTAACATGATGCGGTTTGACAGTAGGTCATACAGAGAGAATCATTGACGTTTATTTGTTTTTTTGTGTTTGTTTTCTTTGTTGTTTTTTAGCTATGTGGGGGATGGGGCTTGAGAAACTGTGTTCGCTGGAAGACTCGTCACCACTACTTGTGCTGTGTCTGAAGTGTTGTGAGCTACGAATGTGGACAAAGAGCACATTACAAATTAAACCCATAAATCAAGGCACAACTGCATTTCAGTTTACACTGGCTAGGCAATCCCCAAAACATTTCTCTGCAAGCAAAGAAATAAAGCAAGTGTAGCAAAAATATGACACCCACAAGTTTTGAACTCCCACAACGGTTTTATTAAAATGTGAACCGACTGTGGATGTGTTGAAAACCGGCTGCCTCCAGTTTCTTGCCATCCGAGTGATTGTTATTATGTGACATTAATCTCATTTCGACGTGTCAGAGTGAGTGGCCTGAGAAGGACCACGACCCCGCTCGGGGTTTTTTACATGACAGCCCTTCTCTTTGAGGCGGGCATGTCGGCAGCCACGGCACAGCTCAGCTTGAGAGTCTGTGTTCCCTTAAGCAGCTTTCCATGACTGTCAGCCTGTGAGCTAGATGGCTTCATGCGGGCGGCGGTATACGATAAAGTAGGATGACACCGCGCTTTTGCTACTTTGCAAATGCTTTCGACTGGAGTTATAGTGTGGAAGCCAAGTCAAATTTGACATTATGTTTTCAGATGATCAGTTTGGAATAAATCACATGAGAATTTTGCTCTCTGTCCCAAGCTATACTTCACATTTGTTATTGTTATACTTCATTTTCAGCAGCTGTGTTTTTTCAGAGAGTACCGATGAGAAGTGGCAATGTCTTGTTTTTATGTTTTGCTTCTGTTCCAAGGCTACTCAAAGACAAACCTTACGAATCATAAATATTTTTGGTCAACACGGTAAAGATCAATTTATTGAAGTCGATCAGGCCATATCTGATAATATTGTAATATTACAAATGTTTTTACACAAGCCAAACACAAAAACATTAACAAATATAAAACATAAACTCCTTTTATTTTATGGGTGTTCACAGGGCAACTTTTACTCCGGTGTAGCACCAGGGCTGCCCCCCACAGAGCGTTCACACGTACAAAGTTATACCGGTGTAGCCCCTGAAAACAGCTTAAACCGGAGCAAATTTATCCCAGCTCAGGAGGTGCTTTAAAAATTTACTCCGGAGTAAATGCTAGTTTGCGGGGCAGCACCGATAGAAAATTCGACGTGTGAACGCTACAGGAGTCTCTCGCTACGCGTGAGAAGATGCAAAACTAATCATGTTACTAGCGCAGTTGAGGGGGCAATCCAGCTCCTTTGCCCTCCTCCCCATCCCCCCAAAATGACTGCTCCATGTTTTTTTTATCCTTGGGCTATTATGTCCATAATTAATAATCTAGACGTGCATATCCGTCCATTTTCAACACCGCTTATCCTGAAGAGTTTCGCAGTGAGTTGCTGTAGCCAATCCCGGCTGATTACAGGCAGAAGGCAGACTACCCCCTGAACTGGTCACCAGTCAGTCACACGGCACATATTGAGACAAACGACCACCCGCGGCCACATACACATCGTCACTGAGTGGGAACCGATCCCAAGCTGCCTACATACAAGTCAGGCGAGTGTACCACTACACCATCAGCGACTCCTACATGTGCATACACTACTACATATACTGTATAGGCAAAATTGGAGGATCAGTTCTTGTCACTTGTTCCAATTTTCACACTCTACTTGATATTCAGAGAGAGATTTTGAACCACACTAATGCCAGTGTCACATAGTAATGCAAAACAGACGGATATATTCCTCTTTTAGTGTCCGAGAAAACCTCATACGCTCCACTTATGACCACACAAACATTTGTTCTGATGATGCATGATTCACACGTGTAACGTGACCACAGTATACAGCGAGTATGGCAGAACAAAATGTTGTTAGGATGGATAAAGTGATGGGCAATAGTTTGAGTCATCAGCCACACTCGGAGCTTGCCTGGAAAAGGAGCAACCCGCCCCCTCAACTCTCCCCCCACTCTCCATTCATTGCTCTCTCTCTGTGGCAGGCAGAGCGTCTGACTGGCGCTTAGTGCACCTCCACAATAATGACGATGTCATTCATGAGAGTGTCCATTTGCCTGCTGGATGTGTGTGAGTGTGTCTTTTCCAGCTCTCCCTCTTCTACCTCTCTGCGTGGCACCAGGTGGCCCTCTCCATCTCCTTTTCAGTGTTTAACTGGAGCTCCTGTCCAGTGTCCTGCTCTGCGGTGGGTCTCCATGAGTTTAACAGAGGACAAGAAATTCTTCCCTGGAAGGTAAGCGGCACTGATGCCGAACACTTGGACCATTCTAAATCCTACACATCAGACTGCGGCAAAGGAACACATCAATTACATTCAGCATTGGAACTGCAATAATAATATTTGACGACAGACTTACAGAAGTTGTGTTCTATTTTCCTTGTGTTCATGTGTTTACTGAAGGTCAAGCAATGTTCAAAACTACAAAGTGGTTAATATGAATGGTGAAATATTGGAAGCACACGAATCACGGCGCCATGACAAGTGACAATATTGAGACTGCCTCTTTGCACAACACCAAGTGGTGTTGCTTTACTGTAATTTTAGGTGCAAGTTATTGTCTCCGCTATATTTTGCCATTTTTCAGACAGAGTGCTGCAGTGACAAGAGTCGGAGCATCAGGTTTGTCGTCCTATATGTGGGAGTTGCCAGGGGTCATTGCGTCATGAGTTGTCAGATGTAATTTGCATGTTTGCGAGCTTTTGCGGAACCCGGCCTTTATTTCTCTCTCTCTTGATGACTGCTCATCCTGATGACAATTTGAAAAGACAATGCCTTTCAAACAAAACATCTAAAAAGAAAGCAGCTTCATGATAAACAATGAGAGAAACGTATTTCTTGTTTGTGGTTACATAATGTTTGAAGAGTGAGCGGATGAGACAGTATGCTGAGGACATATTTGTGGCTGTTGACTTGACCCTTCAGGCTTGGAGTTGGGATGGACACAGTGCTTTAAGAGGGAGGGTACACACCAATACGGAATACCAACACATCTCCATTTTAGCCTTGAGGGTACGGCAACTTTTTGTGGCGTACCACGACTTCACAAGAAACCATAGTTCCCTCTCTTGCTCTATTTCTCTCTTGTAATGATATGTCGGTCGCAAACAAAACAGTTCTTCAAGCTTGTGTGTGTGTGTGTGTGTGTGCTAGTGTGCGTGTGCGTGTGTGTGTGTGTGTGTGTGTGTGTGTGTGTGTGTGTGTGTGTGTGTGTGTGTGTGTGTGTTGTAGTAGTAGTGCAAACTTTTTCATCTATTTTGCATTTGATTCCACACGGTTTAAGAGTGCATCAAAGCGGGAATAGCTTTGCTGACGAATACATGTTCACAGTGAACTTGAGAGTTAATTGTTTGATATCTGCCGATTTACGTGCGTATAGTGCGCGTGTGTTCGTTCCAAATGTACTCATCAGTGTGCCAATGTTGTAGATGGGAAATGCTTCAGACACATCAGCTGTGTTTACCTCCACTATCTCCAAGGAGTATGACCTTGCCATGGGCTCACTCTACATCTTATATTGTGAGTAAACTCCTTGATGGTCCCTAGCTGAGGTCGATAAGTCCACACACGTGAACAATCATTTTTTTTCCCCCTCGCAGGTGTGCTGTCCCTCCTGGGCAATTGCATTCTGCTACTTGTTGCCCATCACAAGCGCTCGAGCCTAAAGCCGCCCGAGTTCTTCATTATCAATCTCTCAATCAGTGACCTTGGGATGACGCTCATTTTATTCCCCTTGGCCATACCGTCAGCTTTCTCACACAGGTATATCATTGAGCCTTTCTCCTCCTTTTATACAAACTAAAAAGCTTTAGCTGAAAGAAAAAATTGAAATAAAACATTACAGATATCAGGTTTCTTCCACAGATACAGTGGATCCTCAACAGCTGGAAGCAAAAATCTTGTGTGCATTTTGATTGGCTGTAATGTGCGATGTCACCGCGGCGCTGGCCGCGATTCAAATTTTTAAACGCCACAAAACCAGAGGCTTAGGAAACCCACACACATCAGGATAGTTAAGTCAACTTCCGACGCATTTTAAATCAGTCGGTATGTAACTGGTGTATTCAATTTATTGCTCCAAAGAGATTTTGTAGCGCCGCCCCGCCCTGCGAGTGCATGCATGCAGGCCATCCACCTCTCTCCCTCTCTCTCTCTCACACGCACACACACACACACACACACACACACACACACACACACACACACACACACACACACACACACAAACACACGCATGCAGCACACATACTTATACTTACTCTGCTAAGATGAAACTTTTTGTTTGTTTTCACTTCATGCTGCACTGCGACTTTGTACAAGTAAAACAATACAACACTACATTTTAGTGCCCCAAATCATAACACTTGCACAAAAACACGCAGTCATCCAGGTAAGTATCCTAGTATTTTTTCTGCACATATTTTAGAGAGCCTATTACAGCATTTTTATGTCATCCAAGTTGTATCTTTAAGAAGCAAAAAGAGACACAGTGGAAACCCGGTTATTGTATGCCCCAGAACAATACATAACAGCACACCAGATGGAATATACAACAAACAAACAAAAACTAAATAAATAAATGAGGAAAAAATACTTGACAAAGAAAAACATTAATGGCCATGATCTCAACACGAAGTGAAAAGAAACAAGTGTGATTGTTTCATAATAATGTAAGATTAAGATCAAATTTGATGTAGTGTGACAAGTTTGTGTACATGTGCAAGAATTTAGAGCCAAAAATGCCATCTCAGTCGTGCGCTAATCGATATTTCAGTTCGACTGCCTACAGTCTGCACCATTTTCGTGTCCCCTCTGCAAACAGGTGGCTCTTTGGAGAGACGGCCTGTCAGCTCTATGCAATGTGCGGTGTACTGTTTGGTCTTTGCAGCCTAACAAATCTCACTGCCCTCTCCTTCGTTTGCTGCCTTAAAGTCTGCTTTCCAAAATACGGTGAGAAATGGCTGAACAACCAACCAGCAACTTATGTGAGTAGAGAAACATCTCACTGTCGCTCTGTTGTCTTTATCAGGCAACAAATTCTCTTGGGCACATGCTCGTCTCCTGGTGATTGCAGTGTGGTGTTACGCATCAATTTTTGCCGTGGGGCCCTTGGCGCAGTGGGGGAGATACGGCACAGAACCCTACGGCACGGCCTGTTGCATTGACTGGCACGCGCCCAACCACGAGAATTCAGCTTTGTCGTACATTGTCTGCCTCTTTGTCTTTTGTTACGCGTTGCCCTGCACTATCATCTTTCTCTCCTACTCGTCCATCCTACTCACAGTGCGAGGCTCCCGGCAGGCTGTCCAGCAGCACGTGTCGCCACAAACCAAGAGCACCAACGTGCACTCGCTTATTGTCAAGGTCAGAGCGAGTGAGTGTGTCTCTTCACCGTGAGCTATGTGAGAGTAGACCTGAAATATAACAAAAAAAAAATTAAAGCTGATATCGGATTTTTCTTTACCCCCAATAACAAGTGTAATTGTTCCTGATGTAATACTTATTTTCTTTCAAAATAGACGAAAATAATGGCGATTATTTGATCTTTTATACCTTCAGTTTTAAAACACATAATTTATACAGATAACACATGAAATGAATAGAAGAATCATTCATATAAAATAAAATGCCAAATAAATACCATTCAAAATACCTGGCTGTAGAACCACATTGCGTCTGTATAACCCAAAGATGAACTGACTAACTTGAAATTAATTCCATTTTGATTATCATACAACCCTGGAATTCTCGTGATAATCCAAATTAGGGATAGTCCACCAGGGATTTAATCAGACATTGTCATTTGTTGATGGATTAGGATGATGAGCTAGATTATGTTTTATTAAACAAACAGTGACAAAATACGTTAAAACAAGCACATTTTTGGACCACTGATGGCCTCAAATTACTGACGCTGTCACTAAACATGCGCAGAGTGGCTAACAGTTTAGCCAGTTAACATCCAGCCAGCTCTACGTCCTCATTCACTCACTTCCACTTCACACACCAGAATAGGACACACGACCTTCGAAAGGCACAATCATTGAAAGTCACAGATACTGCAGTGTAGAATGTGAGGACAGTGGTATTGCGACTGCAAGAGGACAAAGATAACGCCTGCAACTCACATGCATATATTGTAGCATTATATGCAAGAAACTTTCAGATATATATAGATAGTGAAACAAAATGTGGTCACTACTTTGCGGATGTCATCTATTGCAGTCTGGAAACAAACCCCCATGATAAACGCGGAATTACTCAACTCAACTGCATTTATAGAGCACTTTCAAACAGCCATCGCTGCACACAAAGTGCTGTACATAGAGCAACTAACATATACAGCAGTAAAGCAACAAATCAGTAACAAAGACCGTAGAAAGCACCGAACAGCAAAACCAAGAACCGAGCTGAGTCAAATGCCAAACAAAACATATACAATTACTGTATATGGTTTTATAGCAAGTCGCTGATGGTGTGGTGGTACACTCGCCTGACTTGTGTACAGGCAGCGTGGGATGGGTTCCCACTCGGTGACGGTGTGGATGTGGGTGTGAATGGTTGTTTGTCTCTATATGGGCCCTGCAACTGTCTGCCGACCAGTTGAATATTGAATTGAACTGAATTGAATACAACTTTATTGTCAAATGTGCTGTATGTGTAACATACAGCACATTTCAGGGTGTAGTCTACCTTCTGCCCGAAGTCAGCTGAGATCTGCTCCAGCAATTACCCATGACGCTGTTCAGCATAAGCAGTGTTGATAATTAATGGACGGATGGGTTTTATGGCATATGCATCAATAGCTGCCTCTGTCTATGCTTTTCCACAGCTGTCAGTAGCAGTGTGTATCGGCTTCCTCGGTGCTTGGACTCCCTATGCTGGTGTCGCCATGTGGTCAGCATTCAGTGATGCCACACGGGTTCCTCCGTCTGCATTCGCCATGGCCGCTGTGTTTGCCAAATCCTCCACCGTCTACAATCCAGCAGTTTACCTGCTCTGTAAGCCAAACTTCCGTGAATGTCTCTACAGGGACACGTTCACGTTACGGCAGAGGATCTCTGGGTCAAGTCCACATTTGGGTTCCACTCCGCCACGCAACAAAGACACACTCATCTCCAAACGCTTCTCAACCGGGCAAATGGATAGATGTGAGTCATGTCTTCACTGCGTAGACAATCCCGCCAAGTGTCATGTAAACACAGCCCAAAGGACAGCTTGCATACTGACTGGATCCGTTCACAGAGAGGTGACACTCAGCCAGCTCACCACCACACCACTGGCTGACTTCCTCTAGTGGTGCTACCTCCTTCGCTCATGAGGCAAACAAGAGAGGACAGGCACTCGAAAACACATGTTGACATCACCAGGAATGGGTTTTTGAGTACAAGTTGCAAGTCTTTACAATATTGCCACAGGGCCAGCTTTCATAGAATTCCATTTCTGCACATGTGAAGTTTAAGGCCCCAGAGTCAGATCTGGCTTGCCACATATTTTTTTTCCGGCCCCATAAACCAAATCCAGTATGTTTACCGGGACTTCTTAAAAGGATGTGGTCTTTCTCATTTTGGCAGAAAAGTCAGTGGGGCAATTAGGACTGCAATTTACGATAATTTTAATAAGCAATTTATTTCTACAGTATATTATTTTTTCATTGATCAATCAATCCGATGAGATTTTTTATTTTTTTGTAATAGGCATCACTTTATTTTAATACAGGGCATTATTTCACATTGCCAGTGTAGAAAACGCATCAACATCGCTTCCCTTGGGCCAAACTCAGAAAATCAGTGAGCTGCGACTTTTGCAATTCAAGCCAGAGGGCAGTTTGACATCAATTTCAGTCAACAATAGGGGTCGGTAAAAGCCTGACATTGCAGGCCCTGTGATGGATGAAAACAGAGGGATTAGTTATCTTATTTCTTAGTCCACAAATGTAATATTAATCAGAATTCCGTGATTAGACTACTGGGGCACACAGAAGATATGGCAAGCATAGTTATGTTGACTTTGATTCCCTTTTAAGGACGGAATCCATCAACTTCTGGCAGCCCCTTTTCCACAGGGACTGGGCATTTAATGTGGATAAACATTGAGGTGAGCACCGAGATACTGAGAAGAATATCTGAATCATTTTCAAAGGATTTTGACTTGTTTTTCATGACCCTCTATTTATCTTTTTGAGGAATATTTAATGTGGTTAATGGGGAAATGGGGTCGCTGATGATGTAGTGGTACACTCGCCTGACTTGCGAGCGGGCAACAGGGGTGGGTTCCCACACAGTGACGGTGTGGATGTGGGTGTGAATGGTTGTTTGTCTCTATATGTGCCCTGCCACTGACTGGCAACCAGGGTGTAGTCCGCCTTCCGCCCAAAGTCAGCTGAGATAAGATCGCCCGCAAACCTGTTCAGGATAAGCGGTGTCGAAAATGGATGGATGGATGGATGGGTGGGTGGGTGGATGGATGGATGGTTAAGGGGCTCTGTGACCTGCTCTATTCTATCCTTCATTTGAAGGGAGAGTAAGCATTCTAATGGAGTTCACTTTGCAAAGACACACCTTCGTAACATTTGCAGTGATGCAGACACATGAGGCTTTCATCAATTTTCTGTGTGAAGAAAAATGAACAGAGGACAAAGCAGCCCCACGCAGTTTGTGGCAGGGGCTTGTAATCAGCATACAGTACATTGAAAGTGTTTGAAACCTAATTTTCTTCTGCTGTGGTCATATTCTTAATGCCAGGGCAATATGAAAGCATTCAGTAAACATGCATGCTACTGCACATATGACCAAGCACTCATGTGATACTGTGCTGTATATAGCTTCATGTATGCATAGAAAATACGTTAAATTACAAATAAAGTTTATTGCTGACTGTTTAATTAAGTTAAGTTTTGTTCGTTATGAAGATTGCATGTAAATATATTGGAGGGGTGGGGAGGGGTGCAAGTGAAATGTATTGTCAAATGCACGTGTCAATACATTTGACTCAAGGCCACAACTGGACCATCAAATCAGTTTATCTGGCCCATATATCTTGGAAGTTCCGTGATTTATGCAACATTCAATGAAAATGGAAAGTCGGAATGATCCCATTCGCTTTGTCCCAGCGCGGACCTCAAAGCGTTCGAGGCGAATGTAAACGATAAGGATGGCCGATTCCGAAAAATTGTTTATTGTTCTGGTTCATCGCATCACATTCTGACATCCACCAAACCTTTTTCATTATTTCATTAATAATGGAATAGCTCATCTTCAAAGCATTAAATTAAATTCATTTCATTAAATAACTTCATACAAGTAGATAACGGCATAACAAGCAGCCAGTACAAATCAAATCACCTTGTGTTACGTAAAGTTACTTTGAATAACTAAATACAATAATAAACTAAACATAGATAAATATATGTTTTTAATCTTCTAAATTATGTTTTGCCAATACGGTCAAATGACGTCTGATTGTAGAATTTGGGGTCCTTTATTTCCCTCAACTTCGCAACTCGCATCTCTCAATACAAAGGGGCGTTCCAGTGCTGTTTTCCCAGTCGGGGGTCCGAACATACAGATTTCCCACTTTCCTGGAATACAGCATAAATCCGTTGACGTCACTTGCGGAATGTAAAAAGCGGGATTTTCAAGTACGGTAATGACTTTACTAATTGCGATAACTGCTGAAATTAATGGGCGATTCTGTGTCTGCTTAAACGGTAAATTCATACATTACTCTTGTCCGTTACTTACTCCGACTCTTGACCTTGACGCTTACCCTTGTCCAAAATTGGTTGTTAACTGTACACTTTGTGTGTTAAACTCTTTGCCAACGCGGGTAGCTGCCAATGTTGAGGTTAACTTTTATTCCGCACCTGAACTACGTTGACACTGGACAAAAGGGAGAAACTCTTTTACTCAATTAATGTTTTTGTTACTGCTGACATTATTACAGAAAGACAACACTGTTCGAACTCTCCTCAGTGGTGGCTATAGTTGTCAAAAGTGGGGATAACAAAATGTGTTTGAATAATGTAATAAACTGTTTGCTATTAGAGCGATGGCGACGGTTGGTTTAAACAGGCAGTGTTGGGTGACGAGGTGTGAGCTGTTGCGGATAGGAGCAGTACTGTACTGTACCTTGTTTTACCGCTTGTGGGATTAAAGACTAGCGCGTTACATATTGTTGACAGGTGGAATTAATTGCTGGGTCTGTGACGTTTTTATATCTCTATCTATCTATCTATCTATCTATCTATCTATCTATCTATCTATCTATCTATCTATCTATCTATCTATCTATCTATCTATCTATCTATCTATCTATCCATCCATCCATCCATCCATCCATCCATCTAAATATAGATAGATAGATAGATAGATAGATAGATAGATAGATAGATAGATAGATAGATAGATAGATAGATAGATAGATAGATAGATAGATAGATAGAGTACACACGCGCGCACACACACCTAATTTTTCGGTCCAGTACATGTCTAAAATTGTCAATTAACCCCTGTGTTAATCTTTTCGCCAACACAGCCGCAACCCACGTACACATCAACCGTTAATGGTTGAATTCAGGAATTAAAGTTTGGCACTAGACACCACAAAACAATTTTACTCTAGGTGATGACAATATTAAACCAGAAAGACACTTTTCTTTAGTTGCTATAGGTTACGCAACTGCCATTCACTGGATGACAAGAAGTGGATTATACAAACCCCATTAATGTTTTTATTACTTCTAATGTCTAGTGGAATTAATGGCTGTTTCTATATTTGCTTGTTGTTGATATGAATATATGATTATACCTCTTGGGAACTTCCTGCGTTACATACAGCCAGCTCCAAAGAGAACATTTGCTGTGACATTTGTCACCAGAAATTTGTACCGGTAATTACATTTACCACTGTCGATGCAACACCTTGAATTAAACCATAAGTGAAATGTTTTCGTTTCAGGCGACAAAATTACTCTAGGAAGATGCTCACTTTTTGGACTCCCTTCACGTACAAGTGGGAAACACTCAAAAAAATCTGGCTCTCGGTGCACTTTAAGCAGCAGGTCACCCAGGCCCATGTCATTGAATGTGATTTGGATGTAGCAATAGAAGATATCATATCTTCCCCACAGGTGAACAATTGCAAACTACCAAATTCATTTGACCAGTTAACGCGCAAAAAGTACTGTATGAAATGAGTCTTGCTGTATTTACAGATACTTGGTTTGCGGCTCTGTGGATCTTTGCTCCTTGGCGTGGCTCAGATCTTTTCCAGAAAAGCAAACTATCTCCTTACAGACTGCAGTCATGCTGTGGATAAGCTCAAACTGTCATTCCGGCCAGGTAAGACTTTTTGACTTCACACCTCAGGTCCTGTCAATAGTTCTTCATCGTCTGTTGAGTGTGACCTTTATAGATAATGTGAGGATAGAAAAAACATATTTAGAATAAAACTGCCATCACTCTGCTAATTGGGTCCTCATACTCATTAACTGGACACTGAGTTGATTCATGCAAGAATGTTAAGGGACAGGATGGATATTTTCTGCAATAATATTTCTTCCACTCAGAAAGCTCTGTCCTATCAAGTACAGGTACATCGATTAAGATTTTGGCATCTGCTTGGACGCAACCTTTTTCGTTCTAGACGCTCCATATGGGACAAACAGTTTGTCTGGTGAAGGGTTTGACGCCGCAGTAAAAGAAATCCCTTTGAGTGAAGATTTTTCTTTCTTGTCTGACCCAAGGTACCTTTTTGACTTCTCATTTCCGAACTTCACATGTACTTGATGCATGACAAGTTCAAAGGGTCAATTATGTATCATGAAGCAAAACTTTTCTATGAGTAAAATCCTCACACCAATGAATGAACACAGTTAAGATGTCTTCCTACACCTAATTGATAATGAAAAGTTGGAAGTGCAAATGAGGGCTGAATGTTAAGTTCCTCAATTACATATCCAAACAAGTTTCTAATTGTGGAATTTTAATATTTGATTTCTATTTATTATCCATTCCGTCTTTCTCTCCATCAGTGACTTCAACATGGATATGGATATCTTTTCGCAAAACCAAAGCCATCCAGATGAAATCACCCTGAAGGAATATTCAGGTAACCATTTGAAGAAACACAAGAACAAAATTATTTACAATCAGACAAATCCATTTTGGCGATGCAACTTTTATGATGTACGTATAACTTTTAATCGTGTTTTTCAGATTACCTTTTTATCTAATGGCTTATAGCGCACTGTTTTGTAACAATTGGCTATTTTTGCAGCACTCTTCACACAAATAAGAAAACCTTTCACCAAAATGGCAAAACATCATAGTACATCTTGCTTAACTCTTCAAACCTTCATAAAAATTGTACTTGTATATCCAACAAGTAAAACATCAAATTAGTAAGCACCCCACGTGCTAACTACACACTCATGGGAAGAATGAAAAGCATACTTGGCTTTTGCTATCTCTGCGCACAAGGTATAGGCTATGTCAGCTTGAGGTCATATAAGTTCTGTAAACACGCAACGATCCAAATTTTATGTATTTTTATTTCACATCTTCATATTAAACATCAAAACAAACACAACAACGTGTTTTTCCATGTCAAAACACACATCAGACTCTCCACCCCAAGATGTAGAACAGTCTTCAAAGAGGAATTGAAAAAAAACCATTCAGTTTACCGTTTTAGATGCAACGGAGATTTTCAATAATGAACCAAACCACAGCCGCAAGTAGCATTGCCCCAGATGCATTTTCACATTTTGTTCCTGTGAGGTGAAGACCTTTAGAGTACTGACTTGGCTTTTCAGTGTCTCCTTGCGATCTGCTCCAGATATGTCCCGGTGCAACATTGGTCAGCTGGCTATGAACTTTCAGAGTGTGGGTCATCCACAAGACTCGTTTGGAGATGAGGGTGCCGGATTGGAGATGTGTCTTGGTTGGTCTCGTGAAGTGATCTCAACAAACATATGTTAAATGTGTCTTTGTACCAATTCATCTTGAGCTCACTCATCGATTATGAATATGTTTATGCTTTTTCATCCCACAGACTTTCTGACATACAGCGACGCTCATTCAGATTTTACTGACTCCACCCCATTAGAAATTCTAAATGAGATACCTCACGAATCTTCACTCAACCACCGGAAGGGTACAATAATGCACTTTCTTCAGCATTCAATGGCATGTGTAAAAATAGGTGAAACCTCCTGGTTGAGAAATTCCATTTGTTCTTTAGATGGAAAGAGAAGAGACCATACAGAGAAAGAAGAGTCCCTCAATCAGTCACCTAAAGAGCAGACAACCTTTGCCCTTCTGCCTGTGCCTGACACTTGTAGGCACAACCACATTTTGAACACCTATTGTATACAGCAAAAGGAAATTTCTGAGACCAAACATGCAAAAATCATGTAATCCAACTATCCAATGACAGACGTGTTTGCAAAGACAATATGAATGGCCATGGCTTTACACTTTTTGCGTCACTTCATCAAGTAACCCTGCATTACCTGACTTTGAACATGATATGATCATACTGCACATTTATTTGGGTCCGCAGTCGTAACGGCCCTCTGAAGGAAACCCCAACTACAATGTAGCCCATGACAAGAATGAGTTTGACACCTCTCCAAGCGTTTGTATGCTTTAAGATTGTGTGAAACAAAACAAAGAAAATATGTTGTGCATTAATTAAACAGAACCAACCAACTACGCCTGCCTGTCAGTGAATAGTAGTGAAAAATATCAACTGTATCAAACATGACATGACTCATTATTCACATTTCCTCAGCGAGCAGAAAAAAGAAAAGAGGACAGAGGAAGCGCAAGTTGATTGTGGACCAAATGACAATTCTGACGGACAAGGCCATGCGGATGCAGCTTTGTGACGACTCTGATCTGGTTGTCAGCCTGATCATGGCTCCCCCCACTCGGCAGCTCATGCACTGGAAAGAAAGCGGAACTGCAGTCAATTTGCTGATGCAGCCGTGCTCTGGTGTTATTGGGGCAGAGATTAAGGAGGTAAACCACAAGCGCTTTCTCCACCCTGATCAGGCCATAAAAATACCCATTTTAAACGTCTGATATTATTGTTGAATGCCATTTTTCCTTGACAGGCTTTTCCAAAGGATGTTATCCAGGTGACATATGAGGAGGAGGAGGCGGTCATGCGGCAAGATGACTATGAAGGTACGATACCTTGAATTCTCTTGGGCCCAACCAACTATTCTGTTGGCTGATTTCATCGGCTGATGCTACCCCTTATCAAAATAATCATAATCGGGCAGACTCCATTCAATTCCGTCAGCATTTCGGAAGGTGTCATAAAAATTTCAAAAGCTGAGAGCTACAAACTTCTGAGCAAAATACTTACCAATTTGATCAGACGATATTAGCTGTTTTAAAATAATAAAAATTGGCAAATTATTTTATTTATTTATTTTACACATTAACGCATTACAACCTAGGACAAAGAGAATGTGTTCTGCCTGCAAGTCATATCTTTATTGTTGTCAATATTTTTATTCATTAGATGTAATTTCATTTAATACCCTAAGTAATTGGTGATTGGAATTTTATTTTGCCAAATATGGGAATCTGAATATGGTTCAAAAAATCTATTTCGGTCCAGCGTGAGTTATAATTATGTTATACTGTAATTAGCAATTAATTATTTTTATTGATGTGAAAACGGCGATCATGTTAATAATTTGTCATAATTAGGAAACAGATAATATGAATTTGTAACATTTGATTTCGATAGCTGTCCGAGAGCTGTCGCACACTGAGCGACTTGGCAAGATTCCACTGAACACTCGTGATTTTAATGAGTGGCCGAGTCTCGGCCAATGTGATGTTCAAAACGTCACAAATTATCTCCACTCAAAAAGCATGGAAGCTTTCACACGAGCAGAAAATTCATTTCTGGGTTTTAAGCGAGGGAGACACAGCCACCTGCTCCACACCGCCAAGTGATAGAAATACAATACAATACAATAAAATATAATATATCCTGATTTATATAGGGCTTTCACAACAGCTGCAGCTGTAACAAAGCGCTTAAAAAATAGTTAACATAAAGTAAAATAATAAACACAAATCATCACATAAAACACGGACAGTCGGACAGTACAATACAGTACAGTATACAGTATAGTGTACACAGTGTTTTACAACAGTGCTTCACCATATTTATAATTTTATCTGTACCGGTAGTTTAAATCACAAAGCTTGTGTTAAAAATAGACATGAGCGGTGTACGTCGCACACAGGTTCCATTAAAAGAATGGGAGCGAGCTACAACATTCAATAAATCCCAATTTTCTCATCTTTATTTTCACCCGTGTTGTCTTTCTGTAGTAACATGCGTCTTCCTTGCCTGACACGACATCTTTTGATGGATGAGAAAAAGTGATGCGGCAGCGGTACAACATACTTTATGAGGAGCCTCAAAACGTAATACGGACTCGCATAGTTCACATTGCAAGGAATCCTTTATGATAAATCATGCAATGTCACGCAAGGGTCATTTTTTGCAATGGTGGCGGCGTAGTTGGATTCAGAAGCATTGAGCGGTGTGCAACAGCCTTAACATGACATGTTTTGACATCTGACAAAGGCATCTCTGGTTTTTATTTTGAAGTCAGCAGTTCATGGTAATGAAAGGAGAAGAAATTGTGATTCAACCTTAAAGGGGACCATAAGTGAATCGTGTTTTGAAATGAACATCACGATCAAGTTGATAATGTCCTATCTACATTGATGGCCTCAATCTGAAGATGAATGAATTAGTTAACGTATTTTTTTCTGTTTTTGTACTTGGAAATGTCAAATGTGCAGTACAGAACATACTGTACAGCACAGATGAAATTTCTTCACTCTCAAACAGACAACAATATTGATTAAGATAAAGTGGTTCAGATAATAGAAGGATGGATATATTTTTTAATTCATCTGCCAATCAGTTATCGGATCTTCTTCTGCTGAATATTGGAATCTGCCTCGAGAATATCTGTGTAGTTTGGGCTCTATTATTTTCGCACACAGCATTCTATCAATAGTCTTTTTGTTCTGTTCCAAACACTCCCTATGTCAGCTGACAGCAACATGAGTCCACTCAGCATAGAAAGCCTTGATGATTCCTGGACAGAAGACAAGCACACAGACGTTATATATTCCTGCGACAACCTCAGTGACTTGGAGTTCAAGCAAGTAAGCCCAGCAATTTCTGGCCAAGTGTGACATTCACTTTTATCATATGTGCTTCGTGTCTGTCAGGATGAACACAGATCGGACGCAGGTAATCCAACGCTTCCATCAGAGGACTCCATGTTTGTACATCAGTCTCAAATGGAGCAGCATGGTCAGGTGCCTTCAAACTTTGCATGGCTCCAGCTTTTGCCTGCATTAATTGTTGGATTCAAAAGAACCCAAATACAGTCGCACATTGAAATACATGTTTAATGCGTTCGGTAACCATGCTTGTAACTCAAACACTAACAGGAAATGCAATTAATCCATTCCAGTCAACCTGAAAAAACAGCAACAATTGTTGCAGTCTCTGTATTTTCTTTGGTCACATTGCATCGATCCAATGGTGCTCCTTCTTCTGTACCCGCTTTGGCCACATGGGGGCAATATAAGACTGGCAGAAGTTGAACTGTTAATTGAGGCTGTTCATTGAAACCATGCCTAAATATTTTTTTTTGAGAGACCTGATCTTTTGGCTCAGCTCACGAGAAAGAGCCGGGATGTGAAAGAAACCCACCCGTTTCGAGTGATCAGGATCGTTAGCAGGCTTCTGCAAAGCTGGCTGATCATTTGAATCAGGTGTATTGGAGGAAGGAGACGGCTAAATTGTAACTCTCGAGGATCGGATTTGGACTCTGCTGCTCCACGTAGTGGCACAAATTTTTTTTTTTTTTTTTTAAATGCATTTGAACTTATAATCATTTAACGTTTTATTTTTATCTACTAAACTAATTTCAGGTGAAGCAACACCAAATCACTCCAAATCACACAACACAACAAAATATCAGTTGCAATATGTAAAACACATGAGTTAAGATTGTCATTGAGAAACACAAGGCCTGTGTCTAAATTCACATGCTGAGTCCTCAAAAGGCCGCATTTTCAGCCACATGAAGTAACTTCAGACGCTACTCCAACGCACTTGATTTCTAAATTCTCGGAGGACACGCTGCAGGCTGGGTCTTTCAACGCCTTCAGAGGTTCCTTAAGCTACCTCCGTGAACCACATAAACAGTGGCAAATTTGGACAAGCTTTATGTGAATTTGGACAACGCGTGTGGTTGAGTCGTGCCAGAACTGACGTCATATGGCCGAAAATGAAAGATCATGCATTCACGCTAGGTTTTGGTTGTTAAAATCATTGATCGGGAACTCGGGAAGTTGCGTTAAGAAGGGTCTACTAGCTTACTGCTAACATATAATATAAAGTATCATTGTCATGCTAATGATTAGCATCAGTAATCACGGTTTTACAGCCTTTTCATTTCAAGCAATGGGTATTTGAACAAAAATGGTGACAGAATGTATGTAAACAGATAATAGAACAATGCTCACAGGCATCTTTTGTATTCATATATTCTTTTAAAATTATTAATATGACCAAAGCTTACTAAGTCCTAATAGGACCTAATTGAATAAGGTGTCTTTCATTTTGTGTCTGTATGACTACTATACAGTACAGTCTCCTGTTGGTGAAGGCGGGCACAGCAGAAGGAGCAGCATACTAAATTAGATTGCAGCATTAATCACCTAACAACTGTTTAATGATTTACATTCTGTACAGCTGTGTTCTTCTCTTTATAAGCATTATTGTAGTGCTACAAAATAAAACAAAAGGGGCAGGAATCGAATGTAATAAGGGCATTTCCATTCATTTTAATGAGGAAAGATAATTTGAGATACACTGTACCGGTGTTTTCAGTGCAACGTTGACGTCCCCTTCGTACCCCTTTGCTCCCAGTGACCAGTCGAATCGCAGCCTCTGCAATTCGGAAATCACATTAATAATTGGGAACGCAGTGTTCCTGAAGTATTTACTCTTTTTTTCCCTCTCCCAACTGTGTCAAGAGTGTATTTCGAGAGTGATATAATGTTGCTGTACCTTTTCCAGGCTTGTCCGCCTTTGCAGAAGTATTAACAATAGGCAGCGAACTAACTAAGGACTGCTGCAGCAGATGGTTCCCGTTAACTTGTCCAAGACCTCCCTGGAGATTGAGCTGGCGCTACCAGTAAATAACTCACTCCCTTTGTAACTTGCAGTCCTTGCTGGGAAGCCAAAATTTTAGTGAGCAGCAGGCGGTGTACCAACAGGCACACATGCTCCTGAAATCTCGGCAAGTAAGAACCTAAAAATAAAGTGTTTTCTTTTTTTCTTATTATAGCTGCATGCTTTCTTGTTAATACCATATTTCCTCAAATCGTGGCCTTTGTTTTAATAAACAACAAAGCCCACTTAATTTGTATAATTCATATGTTGCTAAAATGTTGAATTAGTCTTGAGTTTCTTTAGTTTTCAGTGAGATGTTATAAAACTGGCAGTTTATAGTTCTGCCATACCCTTTTTTTGTGGGCCACAAATAATCATTTCGTGGGTCGTCTCCTGCCCCCTAGTTTGACACATTTGCAGAATCCAACACAGTGTGTGTGTGTGTGTGTGTGTGTGTGTGTGTGTGTGTGTGTGTGTGCGTCAGTGGTGTGAGGACACGCCGTTCTGCCTGAGGAACCTCTGCTCAGGATACACCCGCATGCGGGTGGCTAGAACGTTCCAGTGTTTCCTTGTGCTTCAGAAGGAAGGGGCTGTGAGTCTGCACCAGAGTGAGCCATACGAAGACATCTTTGTCACCCCTGGTCCTGCATTCTTCCTGCTGGAAAATGCCTAGACAGACGAAGTTTAAGAATGCAAGTTGTTTGTGGGAATCTTCAACGAGTTGCAGTTTTGGTTCTGGAGGACTCGTGGTTGTATGTTAAACAATAATATAGTTGCAAGAAAACAGTATTTATTTGTATCCATTCCAGAGCACCTTAAATTTCAAGTGAAACCCAATTTTAATTAACTGTTAAAAACAGAACTTTCATATGGGTAAAATCTGTATTGACATTTGTTACAATTGGTGCTTGAAAATGCTGCTGTTGAACAGCTATCAAAAATTGTATCCAACTGTAAATTATGATTATTCATTAAATTATTAAGACATGAGTGGAAAATGTAACATTCAGTTTTGTTGTATTACAGTCGTCACTGTTATTTCGCAGTTCACTTATTGCGGGTTCACTGCATTGCAAGTATTTTTATCATAATTACAAGCGCAATTATTCACTATACTGATGTGCCGATTTCAAGTACAAATGAATTACAATGGAACTAACCCCCCACCCCCAAAATGATTTGCAAGACGCTGTTGAATGGGCCACAAAACATTGTGACATACATTTTGGTCGACAACAGAGGGCAATATTTCCCAAAATGACGGCGTCTCTGAGAGAGATGGAAACTGATGAGTGAGTCAGTTAAATTCTTATTCCGCTAACACGGCATTAATTAGAATACCATGTTCAGACTTCTGTGAGCACATAGTGTACCACGTAATTTGGTCATAAAATAAAAATTGGGTTTAGTTCCCCTTCAAATTACACAACTGCACATCGGTGGGAAATTCAATTTTGTTAGCTAATTTAACATCATCCAGGGACACCCTGAATCGGTTGCCAGCCAATCGCAGGGCACACAGAGATGAACAACCATCCGCGGTCACACTCACACCTAGGGACAATTTAAAGTGTTCAATCAGCCTGCCTTGCATGTTTTTGGAATGTGTGGATGGGTGACACACCCATTCCTGAAAGGCTGTCACACAACTGAAGCACTCCTACACACAACAGAAACACACTAATGAAATTTTTACACAAGTGAAATACTCTCACATATTCCTAAAACACCCACTCACTAAAATACTCTCACACAAAACCCTGAAACACTTTCTTACACAAGAAAACTTGAAACAAACACACAACTGAAAGGCTTTCACAAAAGTGACGCACACACTGGTGAACCTCTCTCATTGTACTGAACCACACTCTCTCTCTCTCTCTCTCTCTCTCTCGCTCGTCCACACAGACACACACACACAATCACACCCATTCCTAGAATTCTCTTATACAATACTAATACACTTTGATTCATAAATACTACTGAAAGACACATGCAACAGAAACACTTTGACAAAACTAAAGCACTCTCACACACAAAACTGAAACTCACACAAGCAAAATACGCTCACACATTCCTGAAACACTCTAAAGACACGCACACACACACGCACCATTGTGCGAACAACACAAAATAACGTTCCCACACTGCAGGGACGCTCTCGCACATGAGAGAAACACCAACACTCGTTCCGAATACACTTTCGGACACAAATAAAATCCTTCTCATAGTCCATACTGAAACACTCTCATTGCCACTGAAAACCGAAATGCTTGCACACACCACTGGAACACATTTTTCAGTATGAGGTGTATTGATTGCGCCTTTATCTGAAAGCATTTCAATCTATTTGGAGTGCATTTTAGTGGTAGGTATGGATTGTCCATGTGAGAGCGCTGAAGTATGTCTCCCTGCCAGCTCATCATGTCTCTCCTCTGTCGTCTCGTCCACCTGCTGTCTCTTTAAGAGGCATCGACGTCGCAGTGGGCGCACTCAATGTGGGCCCTTCACAGCTGCAGGATGCGCTCGGATCCGCATCGACTGCTGCGTCTTCTCGCCCCGATGCCAGCGACGAGCCAGCCGCAGCCTCGGTGTCGTCGTTGTCCATGTGAGCCGCACGCTCGGGTCCGAGGCTTCTGACAAGGTGAGACGCGCTCGCGGCACGCGCCGCAAACCGCTTTGTAGGACACCTCTGCGGGACTTATTTGTCAGGCTTTTCGCCTCTCTCGCTTTGGTGTTACGTCCCTGCTGGTGTTTCACGAGTTCATCGCGATTCTATTCCAGGATGTTCATCCTAATCGCCGGTTTCGGCGCACTGCTCGCCTCTGCATTCACTAACACGCGCACGCTTACGTAACACGCTTACGTATGTATTTCTCGCCATTAACGACGCCGTGACCACCTGTTGGGAGCTGCTGCTGCTGCTGCTCGGGCTCAAGAGGCGAGGTGAGATGAACGGAGTCGTACGTGTGTGCGTTCTAGATCAGCGATTCCCAACTTCTTTTGGGCCACGTCCATTTGACATGAGAAAAATCTAACGGCACTCCACCGAACAAAAATGTCACAAAAAGTATGAATGTCGCAGTACAGATGGTGTCGTCTAAATTGACTCCCAAAATGACCTGTGAAATTAACTGAACACAAATCCATGACTCATTCTGTCATATGAATGGAAACACTTTTATTATATATTTTGCCACCAGTAGAAAGGCAAGGCAAAGCAGCTTTATATAGCACAATTCAAACACAAGGCAACTTAATGTTTTTTTTTAAACAAGCAAAGAAACACCTAACACATTTAAAAACACAACAGGTAACGACATTTAGAAGCAGAGAGAAAGTAACATACATTGACGCCATGAAACACACAGATTTTCTGTGCCAAGTCATAAGATTTATTCATTTCAATTGCATAGATAATTTCAATGCATTTGAATCACTTGAAATGTATCTTGGAAAGACGGCCCTCTCATAAGATTACAACTTTTTATCTCAATAATAAAATGGGGGGGTTGTTCTTGGAAGATTTTTTTTTTTTTTTAATATAATGAAATTTAGAGTGCACACTGTCTTTGCAAAATAAAGCATCGAAAGGCTTAGCAAAACAATAATAATTGACAAACAGTGCATGAAGAACCCCGAAGATATGTTTTGAATCTTTGGGGTTCTTCATGCACTGTTTGTGTTGCAAAATCCATTCAAATGTTTGCCGGTTTTCAGAGTCTAGCTGGAAGGACTCAGGGCCTCCCTCAGGAGAGGCAGCATGTCCTTAACTCTCACCCCAAGTAGGAAGCCCTCATTAGGTCAGCGCAGGTACAGTCACGCCTCACTTGCTCTGACAAGTAATGGTTAGGACACATCAACTCAGTGTTGTTTTTTTTCCTGTCCAGGCGCTCAGCAGGAACGAGTGGCAGCAGCGGACGATGCACCCACACTGACATGTCCAGCACCAGCAACTACCCGCTGAAGGTCAAGGCGACTGAGGGAAGCCTCACACCTCGGATCTATCCCAGTACGCCAAGGTAGAAAAAGACTCTCATCGTCTGCACAAAATGATGAGTCATGGTGACAGGCCATGCATGTGCCTTTGGGTTGTCAGAGGGGAGTTAATCCAACTCTTAATGCCAACATTATCAACAGTTATATAAACCATCAATTGTGTGGAAAAAAAACCCTATAACTCTGCGCAACAAACTCGTGTACAATACATAATCTGGAGTATGTTACCAGGAGGAATGGATGAAAACATTGTGTTTGTTATCAAAGATGTCGCCCCCCGCGACCCGAAAACTAAGGATTTTAGCATGAAGTGCTATGTTTACGTTCTGGAAGGAATTTTTTTTTGTTTAGTTTTTTTAAAACCTTTTTTTTATTTTTAGGCGAGCAAAAGACAACAATACATTTGGCAACAATCACTCTGTGTCAGGCTATTCTCTACACAGACAAAAAGTAAACAAACACCAACAATATTCCCAAAACATAATGTGACAGTGCCTCGTGCCACCTCCGTGTTTTCCCGTCAGGCGTCAAGCAAAGCCTACGGTATGTAGTGACAACCACGGGATCAGGCCTCCCGCCCCGGAGCAGTACCTCACACCCCTGCAGCAGAAAGAGGTGAGCATACGACATCTGCGAGCCAGACTGAGGGACAACATGGAGAGATTACAACACAGGTCAGTCTGATCAAACACGTCATTGAATTGCTTCAAAACCTCGTTTGACTTAAGATTTCCCAAATCCTTTGAATTTCACCCTCTCGACAGTAAATCTTCTCCATTTTATATACTCGACAGACTGATTATTTGCATCAACTCAAGACATTTGTTTGGGTTCCAGTTGACGTCCTTTCACTTTAACCGTGCTCAGGGTTAACAGTGATATTGTTTTCGGTCTTCAGGTTTTCAGCAATTATCTTCAAACATGTATTGTGTATTTAGAGA
Source organism: Hippocampus abdominalis (assembly GCA_018466805.1). Lineage (NCBI taxonomy): Eukaryota > Metazoa > Chordata > Actinopteri > Syngnathiformes > Syngnathidae > Hippocampus > Hippocampus abdominalis. The sequence continues at coordinate 8,870,698 of CM031694.1, read as the reverse complement.
CAAATCTCTTTGCAAGGTCTTTAAGGACACAAATAAAAACAAGGTAACCTAACTTTGTTCTGAGGATACAACAGACTTTAACTTGGTTCACAAATGTTTTGGTTGGCAAACCGATTCCCTGGAACAAATTCAATTCCGAAACGAAGCTTCGGCTCTATTTTTCGGAAAATTAAGAACAAAAAAATACTGGGCAGTTGTGATCTGGCAGTACGGCCCCAAGCGAGTTTTTGTCACTGATTTCAGTTCAGGTCAGTGTTAGTCATCTACACTCTGCCACGGAAAAGCACCTGCTGTTTCCCAACAAAAGAAAATGTCTCTCCAAAACAGGCAGTATTTTCCATTTTCTTGGGTTTCACCACAGAGACTACGAAATAGATGAGCTGAGGACTCAGCTGTACAGGATGCAGGAAGACTGGATCGAAGAAGAATGCCACCGCGTGGAGGCCCAGTTGGCCCTCAAAGAGGCCCGCAAGGAAATTCAGCACCTCCAAGAAGTGGTGGAGTCTGTGAGGTCCAACCTGGGTGTTTGGAAGCAAGACCACGACCACAAGCCATACAAGAGGTCCCAGGAACCGAGGCACGGCGGGAGGTCTCGATCCTGCGGCTGCTCTCCTGCCAGCACGTTGACCCGCAGCAGGCACCTGAGTGGTGAGGTCCCGCAGGGCGAGTCAAACCGAGCGCCGCGCCACCTGCTGCTGGAAACGACGGCACAGCAGGACTGCGCCGAGGGGACGCCGCCCCTCTTCCCTAGCTGTGACCGGCTGTGCCGAGCGGGCGCCGCAGTGTCCATCTCACACTCCTGCCATTCTCTGGCAGGAAGCTGCTACCTCCCTCATCATCACTTGTTCCTGCACTTACCTCAGGAGGAGCCCCAGGAAACTGTCGCCTCTGCCATGACTGCGTCCGCCGACCCGGTGCCGAGCGCTCCACCGGGGAGAAAGCCGGAGGTGCGTTCACAGGCCTGCAGCCCGACCATGACCTGGGTTTCCTGCGAGGAGAGAGCCACAGAGGAGCTGAGCATCATTTCCGCGGCATCAAGGGACGTGAGCCCCGCTGAGCCCCTCGTATCTCCGACGGCTTTACCTCCTCTGTCTCCTCTCGAGATGCCCTGTGTGTGCCAACCCCACTCTGTGGCCCCCCTTAGGCAGGAAGCCGCCCTGCTGGAGACGCAGGGCAGTGGCAAGGAGGAAGCAGGAAATGACGATTCGCTTCAGAGTTGCCATTGGAGCCCGTACTTCCTGGTGGATCTGTTGGCTTTGGCTGTGCCGGTGGTTCCGACCTTGGCTTGGCTGTGTCGCGGGGCGCCTCGGGACATCGCCCCCGGCTATCATATCGGCTCCCTGCTGAGAGGGTGTTGCGCCGTGGCCCTGCACTCGCTCCGTCGGAGACGCGACGGGCCAGGACGTGGATCGGCCAGCGTGGGTGGAACACCCATTTGACTTGGCTTCTCAACCCGCCGACCCTTCCTCCAACTTAATACCCTTTATGGACAGGCTGCTCTTGTCACATTTAGCTTTATAAATAGTTTAAAAAAAACTGATGTGAATTTTTGGGAGTTACTTATTTGTACACTGAGAAGAATAGTTCTCATCTTAAAGATATACAATGTACCCCATGGTTGGGTTTGTCGGTGACCCATCTCAAAACATCTCAAATAGTCGTTTCCCTTTGAAATGAATGAACAAGCTAATAATCCGTTTCAGCCTCCTCTTCCCCCCAAAAAAATTATGGAATGTTTTTTTTCTCTAAGAAAAAAATAGCACTCTATAATATTCTACTTTCTAAAAACATAAAGTAGCTTATTGGTGTGCATTTCATGGCAATATTATACAGACATACAAGGACATGTTCCAACTCGATCCATTTTCAACACTGCTTATCTTGAACAGGGTCGTGGAGGTGGATGGTGGTGGGGGGTTGCTGAAGCCCATCGTAGGTGACTTTGAGCAGAAGGCACACACCCTGAACTGGTCGCCAGTCAATCGCAGGGCACACGTAGAGACAAGCAACCATTGACACCCACATCCACACCGTCCCCAAGTGGGAGCCAATCCCACACTGGCCGCACACAAGTCAGACGAATGTCCCACTACACCAGCGGTGTCAAACATGCGGGCCGGAACCGGCCCCCCAAGGAGGTTTGATCAGGCCCGCAGGATATTTTAAAAGTGAAAAAATACATAAAAGACACGGAATGAATATTTTTAATAAGCTGCAATTCATGATCATCCGCTAGGGGAACACTGTTTTGATCAGAGTAGAAGACAACAGCAGTCTCAGTCGGTCACTGAGACAGACCCGGTGCAGCAGTAAAAGCCAGCTACCTAATTGCTAGCAAAATAGCATTAGCATCAAAGCCGTATTCCGACGGTGACTTTATTAAACGATGCATGATGAAGGCGGATTAACTTGTATGTCCCGAGAAGCGACAGGCTTTTGCCAACAAAAGAAATACATGATATTTTGGTTATTTATAGCAGAGTATGGTATAATTTTAATGGTCCGGCCCACTTGACGTCTACCGAGGCCGTATGTGGCCCACAATGTCAAATGAGTTTGACACCCCTGCACGACACCATCAGTGACTATGTCACCACAACTCAGTAGTAATATGAGTCATTCTTTGCAAAGGATAAATGATATACACCTGTGAGAATTGACATTTTATTTTTCTACTTGTGTTGCTTCATATGCTTGTTGCTTTAACGCCACCACATAGATACCATTAATTTAGTTTTTTTTTAAAAAGAATTGTTCACCATTTGCCAAAATGCTGCTTGTTGTGAAGTGAGTTGACGGCCAACCTGCAGCGCTCATATCGCTTTTGTGCCCCCCGAGTCAAAAGCAAAAAAAAAAATTCGGCTGTCTCTTGAAAACCTCATAATTGAGGTTACTCACATCGCAGGGCACAACTAAAGTTACTTGTAAACCTAAAGGCACAATCATTTTCGCACAGCTGAAATGATTGCCAGATTGATTTTTAAAAAAATGTCTACAAATGATTGAGGAGAATACGAGGGTGAAAGGGACAATAAATTTACTGCAGGCACAGCTATGACTTTGACTTTTTCCTCACGTTTTTTGGAGTTTCTCTCTGCAAACAGATTGCAGTGAGTGCATGAAGCCTTTATTAATTGGGGGGGCGGGGGGGGGGGACGATTGCTTGCACAAGCCATACTAAATAAAGTAGCAAATAAAAATTCCACCATCAAACACATTTCAAAACTTAAGTTTGCATGGGAAGAAAAGCATACAAATATATCAACTAAAGTCAGTTGAAGGAAAAAAATCTTTTCCTCGCATAGGTAGCATGTTGAATAACATTTTAACGTTTCTAACAAGAGTTTTTCAAGCTTTTCAGCGGTGTGGCCAGTGGGACACAACACCTGTGAGAGTGGTGAATGTGCGAGTGTGCATGCCTCATTCTTTATGATCCCATCCACAGACGGGATTCATGGAGTAAAATGCCCTCAGATCCAGAACAATGGCTATCACACTCCTAATCAGGCAGCAACAAGTCAAAAGCAACGTTTTGCTGAGCTTGATTGACTCGGTGTCAGCAACCTGCGGCTCCGGAGCCGCTTGTTCATCCATCTGCTGTGGTTCTCTGTGACTTTGAAAAATAAATATTCGGACTCAGCTAGACAATGGGGGTGGGGGGTCTTTTGTATACCATTTCGTTTGTGCATGAAACCCTGCTATTTGCTTGTCATTGTTGGTTTCGTGGAGACATTTTCTACACAGACATAATTTGCGATCAACTAAATAGTCGGAAAAGGCAAATAATCATTTGTCTTGTACAGTATTTTCTTTCCAATAGCATTTCCAGAGGGAGAATAACTTGCAAACATGTAAAAAGCTTTACAGGTACAACTTAACAGTTTGCGACAAAGTGTAAAAGCACCTCACTTTTTCTCTTTTGCCCAGAAATACTTGACCGTGTTTGTGGACTGAAGGTTATTCAAAGACCATGTGATCCATGACTATGAATGCAAATGGTTTTGTCCAAAGCCTTTTTAAGATAAGGTTTTCGGTCTACTGTATTTTTCAACTGCGTTTATTATGTAGGGAATGAAGCAGTGAGTTTGTTAATATAGCTACAGCTACAACCGAGGATAAAGTTCGACATTCAAGGTCGCATTTGAGGAACTTTTCCCCATAGCTTATAGCTTATTTTTGTGCTCATTTAGAAAAACAAACAAATTTCAGCCTTATGCAATCGAAAATGACAGATTTTGGTTTTCAGGGGTAGTTTTCTTGCTTGATTCAACAGTAGTTGGATCTGCTCGTTGCACAAAAACAATCTTTTATTGGTTCAAAGAATATAAATGTACTGTATATATTAACCTGCAACTGTACGATTGCTCCTGAAATGTGATCTGTCCTAAAGCAATGAGATGCTTGCACTGACTGTACTCTTTTATTGTGAAGAGTAAGGAACAGAATGTAACATCCACAGCTTGTAACACACAACTCCTTGAAATAAACGCAATCACAAACTGCAAGATGCCTCTTGGGGGGGAAAAGTTTCATGCAACAAACCTTTTGCCACAAACTTTTTTTGGGACAGTACATTTTCCCCCTCACATTTATTTTTACAGCAAACCACCGAGGCAAAAAAAGCATCCAGCTGTGAGTGTCTGAGCGCTAAAATCACCGGGCGCTCATAAATAAGTGTTGCTGACAACAATTGTAGATTAAAAAAAAAAAAAAAAAAAAAAGTAAAAATACATTGCAGCATGTCTAAATAGATAGGATGTGATGAGCTAGGACTGAGTAGAAAGTCCAAACTAAAATGAAGTGGTACGTGGTACGCATATGAAAAGGAGAGTGGACAAGTGAAGGTAGAGACATAGTAGGTCCTATGCAGGAGTCGTCTGGATTTTCCTCCATGTTCCCATGATAGGATTTGACCTGCATTCAACACAAAAACAGCACATCACATTGTGTTCAAAACAAAGCACCAATAGTAAAAAAATAAATACAGTCAAACCTCGGTTTTTGTACTTAACCGTTCCAGAAGACTGTTCGGAAACCGAATTGTTCGGAAACCGAAACCATGTTTCCCATTGGAATCAATGTAAAATGTTTTAATCCGTTCCAAGTCAAGAAAACAACTTTTTTAAACCACTTTTTTTTTTTTTTTTTTTACAATTTCACACCATAAACTGTACAAATGTAGTAGGAGAGCAGGTAATATGTAAAATACTGTACAAACAAACTGTAATATGCTTTATTTTCACCAATTTTAACATTAACATAACATAAAAATTGAAGGAACATCTCTCTCTCTTCCTGTCGTGGGGCGTGCACCTGTCCCAGCTGTCAGCAGGCAGTAGGAAATTTCGGCATCCCGAACTCTTTCGCCAACACAGACACACGCACACCTGACTCATATTTCGCGATTAAATCTTTCTTAAATTCTATAGTTTTGCGCACTATTTTCCTCTTTTCTTCACCAGGTTCACCACTTCCACTTGCTTTCTTTGGTGCCATGATTAGGGGCTGATACAAGATGCAAAAATAACAGTCCAATATTACGTAGTTCTCACCAAACACATCTGCTTTAAAAAAAAAAAAAATCTTAATTGAACAATACAAACTCGTCTGCTCACAATGGACGCTACACAAGGAAGCTGTTTCTGTATGATTATTGCATAAAAATGAGACAGCGGCCACCAGAGTGTTCATTATGTGCCGCTGCATTGAAAACAGATGGCCGTAAACAAACGCACGCACGCACTCCCACCGTGCTGCTGGGGTAAACCATTCTGAAAAGAGGGGGATTTCTCTCCCGAACAGAAGCGTCTCACCAAACACATCTGCTTTTTTTTATTGAACAATACAAACCCGTCTGCTCACAATAGACGCTACACTAGGAAGCGTTTCACCAAACACGTCTGCTTTAAAAAAAAAAAAAAAGAGCAGCATTTTTCCACATCACAGGAGGCGCCGCACAAGCTGACACACGGCCAGATAAAGAAAAACAACAGATACGCACAGCGTGGTGATTGGTAAAATAAAAACAATATGGGACACTTCCTTGAGGTCTGTGGGACTAAAGAGTAAACAAGATAGCTTCGTTTTTTTTCTGTATTTGGCTGCACGGCAGGTTTGCGGCACGGCACCTCCGTGTGAGCATAAGTCTTTATTTGACACGATTGGCTGTTGCCGATGACTCGGACGGACTGGGCTGGCCTGACTCTGCTAATAGTAGCGAGAATCTGTGTAAAACGCCGAGTCTGACTGGATTGAATACTTTTACTTGTGGACCAAGATAGTTCTCAAAAATGTCCACTGAAAATCCTTCTGTCGTGATTAGGGTGTTGGAAATGAGTGAATGATTGCAAACGCAGCAACTGCAAAATTGCAGCAAATGTGTTCTAAATCCAGACCGGCCGGATTGTAACAATGAACATGCGGGTTCTGGCCCACAGGCCGTACGTTTGACACCCCCTAACTTCAGATGCATCCGCAGTCCTTTACGATTAATTGTATTCCGAATGAATAAAAACACAAAGAATTGGAAGAATTGTTTTATCGGTTATTAGAAGAGTGCTTTGCCTGATGTTTTGGGCTTTTGCCAACATCCAGACATCCTGTACTTTTATGAGGCAGTTGGATGCAAGTCCGAATTTTGGCGGTGTGACGAGTGGTGCCCAAGTCTCACCCTGGCCATTTGAGTGGAACGAAGCAAAGCGGCGAGGGCGCTTGAGCCCTACTCCAGCCGCAGCAGCTCCACGTCAAAGGTGAGCGTGGCGTTGGGGGGGATGATGCCCGGGTGGCCCTTGCTGCCATACGCGAAGTCCGGCGAGCAGATCAGCTTGGCCCGCTGACCTACGCTCATCTGCGGAGGCCAGGAGGAGGTTACGTGCGGGTTCACCATTGCGGTTGGAGAAAGGCTGCGCTCCGCTCCTCACCTGAGCGACTCCTTCTTCCCAGCCACGGATGACCTCCTGGTGTCCTATCTTGAACTTGAACGGCTTCCCTCGGCCCCTCGAGTCGTCAAACACTTTCCCGTCTTCCAGTGTACCTGACCGCAGGGAGTGTGTGTCACACTCATGTTGCATGTGAGGTGCCATCGACACCAGTTTGCCACAATTTTTCCACTTGACTTTAATGCACCAACTAAGGTCCAGTAAGGGCCAGTACACGCCTCAAGATAAGACCAGCTATTTTTTTCTTTCCTGACCAAGGACATCTCACACCTGACCATTTTATGTCTTGTTTTGTCTTATTTGTTGCTTTACTGTTGTATATGTTAGCTGCTCCATGTACAGCACTTTGTGTGCAGCGATGGCTGTTTGAAAGTGCTCCATAAAAACAGTTGAGTTGAGTCTTATTGCCCGATAAAAAGATCCTGTGGTCAGAGGTGCGCGAAGAGTGGTTTTGTCCAGATAATAGGGTGCAATATGGGTGGCGCCCAACATTTTTGACCAAAAATCTTTGTGTATGTCAGGAAAGACCATTTTAACAGGTAACACTGGTCTCCACATGTTTACGATTTGCACTGATTCCAAATCTGCCCATGAGATACACCTCTGCTTTACTTTTTATTGTTTGTTTGCCAGCTTTTCTTTTTTTGACTTACAAGCATCAACATACAATTTGTAGTAAAACATACACCTGATGTGTTTGGTTTGTTTTAGTGACTATTTGTGTAATATAAGTGTTTGTTATACTTTGCATGTATCAGTGAACGTTTTTAGGCTTTTGATGCGTGCTTTTGTATTTGATTTTATGAATATACTAATGCGTGCTTATGCGTTGTTAACCTTTAGTAAGACCAAAATAGCTTCACCTGCAGTACAGAAAAATGAAACAAACAAGCAAAAAATATCACAAATCAAAGAAAAATTAAATGTGCGTTTTGATATATATTAACGGTTTGCCTCGGCACATCGAAACGTTTGCGAAATCCTTAAAAGCGGACACCTTTGAATTTTCATTTAAAACGATCCTTTTTTTAACACATCAGACCCATGATTATTGTCATGACGTTCCCCCCTTAACACAGCTTGTTCTCGCCGATTATACATTGGCGTCGTTTCACGGTTCTAACAGACCCCCTGGGAATAAGCATCAAGCGATATGAAAACCAAGTTTGACTGAACAGGTGAAGGATTGCAGCCAGTTAGCCGATTAGCTAAAGTTAGCCGCCTAGCTTGGCGGGGCCCGGGTGGCACATAAAAAAAAACACTAGGCTGCCGCTAACTCACCCAAACCGTAAAAAAACAACTACCAGCCTGGATTAAAGGTGCTATCGTTAAATATAGAAGTTAAAGACTAATTATTTCATCTAACAACATCTTGGGACAAAGCTAAAAAGCCAAATTGACTAAGCGCTTCACCACTAGCCAAAGGAAAATACATGTCGGAACATTTTCCATCCAAAAACCAAGTGGAAACAAACCAGCCCAGTTCGTGACAAAAAGATATTTAGCCGCAAGGTCGAAAGCAAACAATGGTGAAATTATTATAATTATTTTAAAGGCGCAACAATGAAGTTTGACGCTGTTGTAGCCCGGCTCCTCACTCACCGATATAGTGCACCACGACGCGCTGCCCCTTCTTGGGAAACGTTTGCCCTGCAGACACACACGGGACAGCACCGTTGGAATGGACGACGACAACAATAACAAACCAATTCGGAAAAAACAAGAAGGCGAGCACAACCCACCATCGCCCTGCTTGATGGTTTCAATCTGTACTCCCATGTTGGCGAGTGCTCAGCCGTTCTGTGTCCACCACCGTGCGGAGAGCGGAAGCAGGGGGATGCACACACACACACACACACACACACACACACACGCACACACACACACACACGCGCGCACACACACACACACGTGCGCACACACGCACACACACACACACGCGCGCGCACACACGCGCACACACACGCGCACACACACACGCGCACACACTCGCACACACACTCGCACACACACGCAGGCGCGCGCGCACTCAAATTGGGGAATATTTTTACCATATTTCCCAAATGACCACAATCCCACATTTTCCATGGGAGAAAAGCAATAAAATGAATTGGAATATTTTCTAAATTAATCACACACTTTCATATTTCACAACTTATTAATTAACTGAGTCAAAACATTTCCATTTTCTAAAGGTTCAGCGCAACATTGGGAACTGTTTTTATACACGCCAAAAAGTCCCGATTTCCATTTCTCCACACTTTCCATGACAACATTCCCAAACCAGTGCGGACATTATCCATATTGACCTACTTTTATATTTCTAAACGAATGTGAGGCATTCTAACTTCAAACTAATCATCTCATGACATCTGGGCAACAAACCCTTCCCCAAATTCCCAAATTATGATGTATTTTACAAATGTACCTTGTCTTTCCATATTTCTTGACCGATTCAATCAATTCCAACTTTAATCTGTTCAGATCATTCCGGACATATACAGAGTTATTTAGTTGGAACACTCCCAAAATGTCACAATAAAATTTCCAGATTCAGAGATATTCTCCATATATTGACTCTTTCTACAGTTCTTGACTGGTTTCGGTCTACTTTCTACATTACAACCATTCAACTAGATTAACATGCTAATTTATGTTTTAAAATATTTGGCGAAACACACTCTTGTTTTCTTTACACAGTGGTGCCCTGAAATTAGACTTTGCTTTGTTCCACAACTGTGCTTGTAACTCAAAATACACATATCTCGAGTCATTTATCCCCATAGAAATAAACAGAAATGCCATTAATCCGTTCCAGCCAGAAACAATGTTTTTTCCGTTTTATATTTGAATGAGAACAATGGCACTCTAACAATATTGTACTTTTATTTATTTTTTTGGGGGGTGGAGGGAACACTTTTTGCTTCAATCTAATGATCATTATGTTGCTCCTTGGTGTGCGCATCTTGACCACAGGGGCGGTATAATACAGACATCGGGAAAGACACAGAGCCAAAGGGAGTCATTCCATGTCATTCTTTGCAGAGGATAAAGAATATGGCCATGCGTATTTTTACATGATCTCTCGTCAGGTGTTGTTCCACCTTTTTTCTTCAAATATATGTTGATTTATGGGTTATAACATCCCCAGATGCAAATGATGTCTTTTGTTAGAGCTCTTTGGCATTTTTTTAATTATATGATAGCATTGACATTAAGGTAGTGGACTTCAAAGTTATGTGATGGTTTGATTTGCACAAAGTGTCGATTATGTGTATTATGTTTACTTTTAAATTTGTTCTTAAAAACTTGTGCAGTAATCCCTCGTTTATCGGGGTTAATGGGGACCAAAACCACCCGCGATAAACAAAAATCCGCCAAGTAGCGACCAATTAACATATACAGGTTTTAGTCCGCAAAAAGTCCGCAAACAGTCCGTGAGAAGCTGCAAAACAACAGCGACTCACATAGAGCAACATATACAGTACTGTACTCAATGTCTATTTAAATATTTTTATTTTTATTTTTTATGAATATGTTTGAAAAAATCCACGATGCACCGAATCCGCGATAAACGAACCGCGAAATAGCGAGGGATCACTGTAGTCCATTCAAATTTCAAAATTTATAATCCGTTTTGTTGTGTTCATGCAAGGATACGAAAAGAAGAGTAAACATTCATTTGACTTCACCGTCCATACGGCCTGCTGAGGGGAGCCGTAACTGCAAAGCGGCATGTGACAAAAATAGATTTAATTCGGAATGTTTCGTTGAAAAGGAAAATTCAAGCCAAATGTTTTCTTTACATGAATATACGTGCCCCCAACAGTCTAAGCACAGTATTCTGATTAATATTGTATTTGGGGAATATGAAAGAAGATGAATGTCCGTCTGTTCTCAGTTTATTTGCTGGGTTAGGTCATGTGACATTCACAACCTAAATCCAAGGAGTCCATCCATCCATCCATTTTCCGAACCGCTTCATCCTCACTAGGGTCGCGGGGGGTGCTGGAGCCTATCCCAGCAGTCTTCGGGCAGTAGGCGGGGGACACCCTGAATTGGTTGCCAGCCAATCGCAGGGCACACAGAGACGAACAACCATCCACGCTCACACTCATACCTAGGGACAATTTAGAGTGCCCAATCAGCCTGCCATGCATGTTTTTGGAATGTGGGAGGAAACCGGAGCACCCGGAGAAAACCCACGCAAGCCCGGGGAGAACATGCAAACTCCACACAGGGAGGCCGGAGCTGGGATCGAACCCGGTACCTCTGCACTGTGAAGCCGACGTGCTAACCACTGGACTACCGGGCCGATCCAAGGAGTCTTTGATGTCAATTCCAGTCGACAGCAGGGGGTCGTGCTGCATAAAATGTCAGCTTCCTTGGATGGCCGAATGTTGGTGGATTATTTTGCTCCCTAGAACATGCCTTTCAAAGCTGCCACCTCATGAGAGAAGGTGTAGCAAAAGAAAACCTCTCGCTCCAGATCTTTACAGGTGGGATGCGTTGCGGTAAAGTCATCTGCCACATCTGTCAGCGTCGACCTCATAACAGAGACAGGAAACAGGCTGAGGCTTCAGAGGAGAGAGAACACAGTTTGATGTCTCCTCAGGAGGAGAGGCTGCGCGATGAGTCACGTTCTCAGAATCGGGTGGTGACTCACATGAGCTGTGATGTGATTTCTTGCTTCCATCAGAATCGTTTTTGAAAGAGTCCTCTTCATCACGACGTTCACATTCTGACATCATGAGACCAAGACAAGGTCAGATGATTGACAGGACAAGGCTTCAAACAGGAAGTGGCCACTGAATTCAGAATGTCACCAAGTGCCATCAGCCGATCACCACAGAGAGACTGGAAAGTCACAAAATGGCTTTCTTGGACATTTTCATGAATCAAACAGTTGTGGTGAATTTTGTTGAACACAGAATAGAAACTGAGTGTGTGTATTTTTCTAATTCAGTTAGTTTGAATTAATCTTTAATAGCAGGTTTGTTAGTTTTTATTTGTTTGAAAATGCTTTATTTTCATTTTTGGTAGTATTAGTTTTAGTTCTTCGGACTTTGTAATACGGAGTATTTGTAGAGTGCAAGATGAAACAAAACGGTCACCAAGTGTCGTGTCATAAAGTACACGACAATTCTCAAATGAGGCTTGACCCTTCTTCTGTACAGATTGTACAGCAATAGGGAAATAAATACATTTAAAATAAGCCCCGAAACCTCGTGTAAGATATTAACAAAGATGGGGAAAAAAAGACATTTCAGATACCGGTATGTATAATTACAGTCTTACAAAGGAAAGGCAATTTCAGTTAATTTTGGTTTGTTTAAAAGCATTTTCATTTTTAAAATTCAGTTTAATTTGTTTCGTGACCAACTCACATCTTGATTCTCAAATCCTCTTTTCGCATTGAAATGAGAAACACACCAACACACACAATTTACAAAAGGTGACCTCCAAGTTCCTTCTAAGAGCTAAAGCTTCAATTTTGTAAATACCGGTACTGGCTTCATCCTGTTAATTCCACTGGAAAATTTCCAATTTGGGGGGGGGAATTTAAACAAGCGTGGAAGCTTTCACATAACATTCTCGCATAACTAAATGATCAGGAGTTTTTCGAGTTTCTTATAAATGATAAACAAGATTGTATTTTCAGAGTTCAACTGTTTATTTGACAAGTTTCCATTCTAAAACTCAACACTGATGCACCAAACAGTCATTGCAACTGTTTGGGAGCTCAGATTCTGCACATGTACCATTTGACAAGATTGAATAACTTGAACAAGTCCAGGATTACTCAGATTAAAAAAAAATAATAATAATAATTGCGCCACTTCGAACACCTTTGTCCAAATAAGGTATCAGTAAATTACAACTGTATAAATAAACTCTCAAAGCTAATATCGCTTCATTCGCAAAATAATCAACAGGAAATAATCAGTTGCGCTTTAGGACATCAACACAAACTAATGACAATATGAAAGCATCATTCACAAGCTAGGCATTAAAAAAAAAACACAAAACAAAACTTTGACGACTCTTATTTGAATCATTTGACTGTCCGATTTTCAAAGCCGGTAGGACGATGCTCACCAGTCAAGCAAAAACAAAACATTACAAATAAAGCCATGAGCATGCCTTCCCGCCCCCCAAATGGTCTGCCTTCCTGTTCAATTTTGGGACCTTCGACATGGCCACCGAATTAAACATCTCCCTATGGCGTCATAGTTAGTGTGAGATAATTACAAGGCCCCGCCCGGCCATAATGAGAGGCAGGGGGAATAATTGTAGTGAACAAAATAAGTTGTGGTCAAAGTACTGAGCTGTGGCTATGCACTGGACAATTGGGTCAGCAAATGGGAGTGGAAGTAAGAAACTTTGAGAGGTCGCTATTGTGATTTATTTTTGTTTAAGGTTGGGAATGAGTTACACAGGTATTTCGAAAAGTCTAACATTGTCAGTAATCATTACCAAGAGTTATTTGAACGGATGTGAAAGCCAGCTTGCTTAAAACCTTAAAAGTTGGGCCTGTATTGTAGTTTCCAGTGGAGGTATATACACAAATCTACTTACCCGGATCTCCAAGTTGTTCATGAGAATGACAAATGACTATTTGTGCTTATATTATTCATATTCTAGGGCCACAATTGTCCCCCCGCTACAATGCCTTAGGCTCCATAGATTATTTTTTTTAATGTACATTTCTACACTTGCACAGTGCAACACTGCCAGCCTGCAATTTCGGGATGCTGTGTCAAGGTTCAAAGTTTCATACATGGCAAGCAGGACGGCAAAGTTCTGGAGCTTTTCAGAGTTGGTATATTTTAGGGGGGAATTAATATGAATTACTGGGAATAAACCAATAATTTTTCAAACTGAAGGTTAACGCTTGCAGAGAACTTTAAGTAACTGCTGTGCACCATTATGCCACCCAAAGAGTGACACTCTGGAGATTTTTTTCTTTTAATGTACTAACTTGGGAAAATAGCAAGGTAAGCTTTCGACCATCCAAGCCGGTCTTGCAAAACATGGGTGGCGAGTTTATTTCCGTGCAGAAGGAACTAACCATCCATGAAGGTAAGTTGCGTGCAGGTTTATTTCCATTCTTGAAGGACATCACTAAATTAGCATCTTCAATTAAACTGAGATGCGTGATTGCGGAATGGGTGAGGAAGCCGAATACCCGGAGAAACCCCGCGCACAGGCACTCCGGCTAATGTGCAAACAGGAAGCTCAGATTTGAACCCCCAAACTCAAAACTATAAAGTGTATGTGCACTAATCTTAGGGACACTGTGCTGCCTGAACCTAAAAGCTTACCATCAGTTCATTCCCATTAATTCCCACAGAGGGTTTCACAATATTCCTCATGGAAATGTTGTACCATTTGCAACCCCAATGGGAAACACTTTCACTTTGCCTGCCGCAGGCCGTAAAGCCACTTGATCACCCTGGCGTTCCTCTCAATGAGCGAGACGCCGTAAGGAACGCGCTCTTCAGCCTCCTCAGCATCTTCGTCAGGCCCGCCGGAACCGGCGCACTCTGAGCCCGGAGCGCTGGCGCTGCGGAAGCGGGCCAGAGACACAATGTCAGAAGTGGATCCGGGAAACTCCTGCAGCTCCGCGGGGTCCAAACCACACAGGTTGAAGAAGCGCTCCAACTCTGTCCCGGCTCGGGAAAATTGCTCGCTCATGTCGGATTTGGAGCGGGTCAGGGACGGACGTTTCCTGCTGCGAGGGGAGCCGGATAGATGGGTGAAGGCCGGGGACGGAGGGGGCAAAGTGAGGAAGATGGGAAATGGAGAGATAGGAGGCTGATCTGCTTTCGGCGGGGCGACGGGTTTCAGAGGAGACGGAGGGGCCTTCGCGCGGAGGAGGAGGTGCGAAACAGTCGGGCGCGGGGGAAACTGGCGGTGTAACGGCAGCGGCTGAAGCGGTTGGCGGATGAACAGCGGTGGCCTGCGAGGGGTTCGCCCACCGGTGGCTTGAGGTATGACGTCCACTCGGCGAACCGCGCCCGCCGTCGATCCGGAACTTTCCGCCCGGTCCTCTTTCAGTCTCACCTAGTAGAAGAGGTCAGTTGTTACAAGAGCCCCACACCTTTTACTCAGTCATTGTACTTCTCGACCTTCTCATTTCATGTCTCTTGTGCATTGTGTACATTTGTTCGACTGTTTTCAGCATTTTTGGCTTTGACATTCTATGATGGTGGGCGCCTTCACCAGCAACATGTTTACAACAGCTGCATTTTTAACTGAGCAGCAAATATCACCAAGAGTGGACTTGTTATTATGAAAACCTGATGTGCTACACAATAAATGTCGGCAGATACAGAATGTGCGTCCCCCCCCCACAAAAAAAATTTCATCTACCACACTTGCATCTCCTGAAAAAAAATTAATTGATGACCACTGTAATTTTAGGTGTACAATACATCAAACGTTGGCATGAAAGAGTCCTGCACATTTCTCAAAGTGAATCTGCGAGATTTTGCATAGCATTGCGTAGGCTGACATGACGTTTGTAAAATGTGTAAGCATGTGTAAATAAGAGCCGAGGATATGGCACAGGGTCAGTAAAACACTAAACATGAGCGTAAAAACGCTCATGTCGCCTTATGCCACAAAGTGAAAAAAAAATGTCGACGTCATTACTTGTGCCCACATCAACCTGTGAAAATATCAATGATCCCAGCACCCTTAATAGTGGACTTTGGAGAATTCAAAGGGGCAGTATGGAGGGGGCTCAGGAGAAAAAAATCTTTCATTTTGTCATTATTGTTTCATTTGAATGATCATTTTGTATGTTTTAGGGAGAGCAACTTTGTTCCAACTGTGGTTGTTAAGGTGCCGTGGAAGTAACGTTGACTTGAGTCACCTGGGTGGGACTGGAGCAGTGAGGATGGGACGGCGGGTCTGGCGGGTCTTTCTTCGGGGAAGTCAGCTGAGCGCTCGCAACCGTACTGGGCCTGTCGCTCACGTCACTGATCAGGCTGCTCAGATGCTCGAGGTCCAGCTGGACGGACTCCTGTTTGCTCTTCGGCTGGCCGGGCGTCTTCTTGGCGGGCCTGAGAGTGCTGGCGACTGGGCTGAGCAGAGGCTTGCGCACGTCGGGAGGCCTGACCGGCTGCTGCTTGGCCAGCGCCACCTGGCTCTTGACGTATTTGGCCTTGTCCGCTTCCAGCCTCTCCACAGCACTCTGCTTGGGTCGGACGGCCGAAGATGAACTTTGCCGGTAGAATTCGGGACCCAGCGGGCCCTTGGGACGCAGGCGAGGAAACGTCGCCGAAGCGCCGGGCCTCGCCGGCTGCCGGATGGCCTCCACTGGCATTTTCTATTTGCTTCCCGACTACGGTTGGAATTGGCTTTAGAGGACCAGTGAGGTTTTCCTCTTTTTGTTGGGCTGGTACATTGTCAGCAACGCTTTCCTGCTGACCTGTGGAAGAGAGACCAAATAAAGCCGATAAGTAGCAGTAGACGGACGGACAGATAGGAAAATATTGAAACTAAAATAACCTTTTTGAATCTGAAAGCCACTTCTTGCGTTGGCCTACTGGTTAACACAAAGGGCAACAAAGTTCTGAAAAACCACATTTGCACACATGACCTTAAATTATGCCATTATTAATGATTTCTCACAATATTTAAACTGATGATTTCTGCAAATGTTTACATTTCCAAATGGTCATTTCTGCAAATCCCAGGAAATCACAATGCACCATCATTGGCAAGCTATTTTTAGAAGACACCAGTGGGCTACTCGTGGTCCTCGAGGGATACCTAACGCCCATGGGCACCATGTTGGGGACCTTTTCATAATATTCGTGAGCAATGAACACAGGTACAGATAAAAAAGGGAAAAAAGTGATTGACTACCCTTGACCTGAACTGAAAACGATGAGAAACATTGTGTTTAGAGTTGCACAATTACAACTACCCCAAAACTAAAGTCCCCCCCACCCCCACACACCTACCCACACACAATTTCCCTTGTTCAAAGGTGCCGTTCCGAGCAGTGTGCATAAAAAAGGAGAGCTGGAGTTCCAATGCATCAGACAGTCCAGATGGAAACAGTTCAAGCATGAGCTGCTGATTGGTTTAGAATATAGGCTGCATTCAGAAACTAATGGAAAGGGAATGCACTCTGCTTCTCTGAACACACACTGTCAAAGTGGTGTTAGGGTGCCAGAGTGAATTTTTGAATGCACCCTTTGCTAATGGCAGCATACAAGGTCCACTTGGACGAAACTTCCACTTCCAACTATGGAAACATTTCTCTTTTTAGTTTAAAATGGTTTACATTCACTAGAATCCCGCACAGTAACTGACCAGGATTCCACCTTTGGCCACAATTCGACATGGTATTCTAGTTAAGATAAGCCATTAAAAAAAAAAATGAAAAAGAAAAATCAGTACTTTGAAGCGGCACTTTCAAATCCAACCCAAACTTGTTTGTTGCCATAGACGAGCATTTTGGGTGCACTTTAATCTCAATTTAAATCTATACAAATCACACCTGGGTAGAGGTTGCAGGACCAGCCAAACAATGAAAAAAGTGCGACTTGTAGTCAGAAAAATATGGCATTTCAAACGAATGGAAATTGGATATGCAATTGAAATACAGTATATAAATCTTGGGCGGCCCGGTAGCCCAGTGGTTAGCACGTCGGTTTCACAGTGCAGAGGTACCGGGTTCGATCCCAGCTCCGGCCTCCCTGTGTGGAGTTTGCAACATTGCATGGCAGGCTCGTTGGGCACTCTAAATTGTCCCTAGGTGTGAGTGTGATGGACCTCTGTGTGCCCTGCGATTGGCTGGCAACCAATTCAGGGTGTCCCCCGCCTACTGCCCGAAGACTGCTGGGATAGGCTCCTAGTGAGGATGAAGCGGTTCCTTATGAAATAGAGGCTAAGGTCATAAAGCCCTACCAGTTTCTGGCATTCAAAAATATAATCCAAGTTACTAAAAGAGGGGCACTAGATGGACTTAGAGAAGTTGGTTTACATCACTTGTGTCCCGTTTATCAAAACAGGAATTCTAAAATTCCTTTTGTAGTTACATTCCAGAGATTGTGCTTTTTTTAGAAAAAGTACTTCCACTTTTACGGCAATCTTTTTTTTTTTATATATAAGGACGTGTACTGAAGTACAGAGTGTGAGTACTTTGGCCAGCTAATTCGAAAGCGACACAACTTAAAGCCTCTGCCCGCGTGATAAAATGAAGACAATACAGGTGCTTAATTCCTTCCGGCTCTTGCCCTTCTTCGGATGCTCCATGTGCAAGTTTAAAACAGTCAATCTGATCGTTGCCACTCACATTTTGCACATTGTCGCCACGCCAGATCATGTGCCGAAGCTGTTTTGAGTTTCACCCCAGTCACATTTAAAAACGTGTTCACCTTTGACATTCGCCTCATCAACGGTTATCTCGTCAAGGATTGACATATGTCGAGTAGAGTCCGGTGGTAAAAGAGTTTCCAAGTCAAGATACAAACAAAGGAATCAATAGAAAGGGACAAAGCTTCGAATAAAGGACATGAAAACAAGGAAAGATTATTGAAACAAAAGAGGTAAGACTAAGATTAAAGACTCGGGGCATGCGGGGACTTGCCCTCAGCAACTCAGCAATTCCTCCAACGCCCAAAACAAAAGACAAAAGAGTTTCAAAAATGAAAGGCAAGTCTTCACCTGATTGTAAAGAAAGGTCAACGTTCGCCTTCTCTGCCGCTCGTGTCGTCGTCCCGCGAGGAGTCCACGCAAAAAGAAACGACGGGATCAAACATTAAGAAGCACCACCAGTCAAACCGGTGCGACAACTTCCGACAAGTACTGCAGTGGGCTGTTTCAGGCTCCACCCTTCTTTTTGCTGATTGGTCCCTTCCAAGGGAAAGCCGGAATTTACCTACCTTCCCATGCCAAACGAACGCACGCACGCGCACGCGCGCGCGCACTCGCAAACAACGACAAGAGTAAATATATATTTTTAAGATTTAAGAACTTTCAAACACTGATTTGTTTTTAACGTAACATTTGTCACATTGCATTTTTTCAGATGGCACAATTCAGCTTCAAATATTTAGTAATTCAGTTTACAATCCTTTATTTATTTTTTAACAGTAAAATACATCAGTCAACATCAGTCCCGGGTTTCAACTTCAAACACAGATATTCGAGTTAAAGTTGAACAGTGTCCGTTCAGTATGAACTCTTGAGTATTCCCATTTCCATTCATTTTGTAATCAGTTTATCCTCATGAGGGTGGCCGGCCTGCTGGAGCCTATGCCAGCTGTCGTCGGCAGTTGGCAGGGTACACCCTGAACTGGTTGCCAGTCAATCGCAGGGCACACCGAGACAAACGACCACATTTAGACACTTATACAATCACAATTTCAAGTGTCCCACATATAGAAATGATTTTTATTTGATTGATTTTTATCACAAACTATTATTGCTTTTAATGTATTTTAAATGATTGATTTCATTCATCTCATGTTTTTGAAAAGTGTTGTAGACAATTGTTTTTACAGCATGAATTATTTTTATACTGCAACATGCATATTTCTGGAATACGGGATAAAGCTGGAGTGCCCGAAGAAAACCCGTGCAAATATAGGTCTTTGTCCCTTTATGGCTTTTCTCACGGTACTAAAGCAAACACACAAACAGGAAAATCAAATCAAATTAATGCATCTTTTAAACAAGACACCTGATAATGCAATGTGGTGTTTTCAATAGGATCTTCAGTGGATAAAGAATCAGTAAGTCGAACCAAATACCAGGACATATTTATTGCCACTATAAAAATCTTCACCCAAGGTTGTGTGTGTGTGTGTGTGTGTGTTAACAGTTAAGCACGACAAAAGAGTGGTTGAACTATGGCAATATACACTGAGTACTATTACATCACATATATATATATATTTACAGTTGGTTCATGTTAAATTGCATATTCACACTTGCCATGGATATAATCTTGTCTTTGCATAATAATGGCATTTTTAATAAATGACTAGCTTTCAAAAATAAAAAAAATTAAAAAATGCCACCCCCCCTAAAAAAAAGAAGGTATTTTATCCAGCTCCTGCAAATGAACACTCTAAATGACAATATTTGCAGTTGGATTGAGTTAATTATATGCCCAGTAGTTTGTTGAATAATGCAAAAATGTTGATTTTATACAAACATACAGTGTGATAATCCCTCACAATTTATTTATTTTATTTTTTTTACAGTGCATTGTGTTCTGCATCCTGATTGGCTAAGGGACTGTAGATTAATGCCAACAGTCTCCACACCGCATCACTGTAGAGCTTGCCAAATTCTCTCCATGACAAAACCTACCTTGTCGACAAAACTTTCTGCACAGTATTCCTAAAAACTGTCAGTTGTTTGTAAGAAAAGTTTCTATTTTTGGTTTTTGTGTTTTAAATGCTTGGGCGTGAAAAAAAGTTTAATCTTTGATTTCATTCAATACAGTATTGTTTTGTAAATGTAATAACTGTAAAAAATAAAGATGACTACTTCACAGATTTCACTTATCACGGGTACTTTTTGGAAGGTAAGCCTTTGTGATAAACGAGGGATAACTCTATACCTATAAATAGAAAAACCTGAAAAACTGATCTTTTCCAATTCTGATGTTGGGGTCAAGAGACCGAGCAATTTTTATCTTTGTCCTTAGCAGCAAGACTGTGAGAACCTCTGCGTGGGAAACTGTCCCTTGGTCCCCATCCGAGTTGGCTCTTCTTCTTCTTCTTCTTCTTCTTCTTCGCGGTCTTTTTCACCTTGACTTTTTTGCAGTTGTGGCGGCAGCGGGATGGGCTGTCCAAAGAAGAAGCCCTCCTGCTCAGAGTCGGATGAAGATGAGCATGTGGAGCATGAGTCTTCGTGCCTGCGCTGGAACGACCGCAGGACCAGTGAGGACGCGTCACTTTCTCTCTTGCCTCGACACTCTGCAGTGTCCAGTCGAGGGCGTTCGACCCGCGAGTGACTGTCCAAGGCCGGGGGGGCACAGGAGGAATCGGATGAAACGCAGCGACCATTCCACCCTTGCCGTAGACTGCATTGCTGATAAGAGGAGCCATCTGGTCAACACGAAGAAACAGACAAAAATACCCGTTATCGACTCAAAGTCAAACTAAAGATGCCCTCGAATTAAAGTGTGTTTTGAAAACTTCACATTTGTTAAAAATGTGTGGGAGTGGTATAACAATTTAAAAGTGTTTTTATAAGGTCTCACTGATTTGTAGACTTTCACGGAAAAGGGCGGGATTGGAACATAGACCACGCGCTAAATGGTGGTTGCCTATCCTCCTATTCTTACCCAGTCGATTGATCTGTGGCGGGATTCCTTTGTGCAGATGCAACCTGCCTCCAAACCCTCCTTCCAACTCGTCTTCCTCCTGAGGGCTGTCGTTATTTTTTTGCGGCTCCTCTTGGTGCTCCTCTTCCTCCTCAACGGAGTAGCTGCTGCTGATTGGTTCTCGGAAGCTGACCCTCGCCGTCCCACTTCGAGACAGCAGGCGTGGCGAGTCGGGGGGTCTGTCCTCTGGCTGAGGGGTGTTCAGAGGAGACGATTCTTGCAGTATGAGGTCTCTGCACTTGATTGGAAGTGGAGGCGGTTCAGGACACGTGTCGGAGTGTGACGTCATAATTATCTGGAGAGAGTCTGGATGAGAAAATCAGATGAGGCTTCAAATAAACAGTTCTAATGGATGACATGATGATGATGATGATGATGATGTTCACCTTTCATGACTTGATTGGTCTTTTCCACCCAGTTCCTACAATCTTGATTGGTCGAGGTTCCTCTTGAACACAGACTTGTCAGAGGAGGTCCGGAATGTCCATTTGAAATGTCATCATCCACAGGTGGTTTCATCTTACCACCGTCTGGCAGTAAAGTGTAATGCGGAAGATTGCCAGGCCAAGAGAGTCCCAGGCCATTCCCTTGATTGATGTGGGGAAGAGGTGAATAGGAGCCTCTTGGATGACCAACACCTCCATGGGAAGAAACTCCATTTTCAACTGGAGTCAAGCAGTTGACACCTAAGAAAAAGAATGTGGACATCATGAAAATTGGGACCATTTTAACTTGAAACACTTGGGCTGGGACAGAAGTGAGTTCGGTATGTTTATTTTTTTTAATTAATGGAATAACTTAACTGATTATTTTTCCCATAGTTGAAAGGCTCCGTTATCGTTATTGTACGTTAAATGTGATGCGTTAACAATTGATTTTGTTGCGAGTGTTCCTTCAGGTTTCAGTGGCTCTTTCGTGCTTTGTATCTTTATTCTGTCATCCAGGCTTGATTTCTCAGAGTATACAAAGTTGGGTGACTCAGTGCGTCGAGTTTTCTCCCTGTCAAGAGTGTCAGCTCTCTTCCGTGTCTTCTGCATCCAGCCCTGCTCTCTGTAGTTACTTTATATTTTCGTAGATAAAAGACTTGTACTTTCCAACTTCCGAGTCATGTCTGCTTCTGGGTCCTCATTACGCTACACATGTGACTAATTTATCACTTTACGCTAATTGCGTAATGGGAACACGCTCTGGCTCCACAAGAAAGGCTCATCTCATGTCTCTGAATGTCAACGTTGCTAGCTCCTTGCTCCTCTATATTAAACAGGACCCAGATGTTGTTCTCACGTTGCCATATTAGGGATTGTCTCAATTATCTTAGCGCACTTCGAGGTGCGAGGACCAAGCTTCAAGGAGCTTCCTTGGGCTAGCCAAAAAGGAGGGACATCTAACAACATCCTCTGTGGAAGCCCTGTAGCTCGATGGTGACTTATGAAACAGGGGCATGTACCAGCAGGACTGTCAACATGCCAGACTTCAAATTCACCCTCCACCACTTCCTCTGTGCAGTCGGTGACTAAATGACAATTAGTAATTGACACTCAAGCGCTGACTCTTTCAAGTGTCCCAATACATATCACTGCTTTTGACAGTTGGCTTTTGGTTCTCAGTTTTGCTCATCAATGTGTACTAATGAGGTGCGAAATACAAATTTTGACCTGCAAACTGCAATGCAAATCCACTTATTGGTAGCTTTGTTGTGGGGAGGTTGGCAATATAAAATACAGGTGTCAAATTCAAGGCCCAGGGGCCAAATCTGGCTCACCACATCCTTTTATGTGGCCCACGAAAGCCAATCAAACATGACGACTTCCATAATGCTTCCTAAAATCCAAAAATGTACAAACATTTCAAAACCCCCTCTTACAGTAACAAATAGTTGAAGAAACGATTATTCTCGACTTTTTTCACGGTCATAACTGCCCTCCCAAGGGAAACCCAAACTACAATGTGGTCCGCCACAAAAATGAGTTTGATACCCCTGATATAAAAGATGCATGATAGTGGGTCTCAAAGACCGGAGTTGCCCACCCCTGGTCGATGTAGTTCACAATATTCTGTTCGGCGGAAGCGGGCGAAAATGAAAATATTTGTTTTCTTTTTGCTGCTATTAATATTGTCACATTACGCCGATGATATCATGGCAATTTTAAATTCAAGCGAGCTAAAAACTCCTTCGCTACAGACTCGGTACACTGGTCTCGCTGTCTAATGGGGCACTTGAAACGGGTATCTGGTACCGGTCGCCAGTGCGTTTAAGTACCTGGTGGGTGTAGTTCATAAAATATGCAAGGAAGAGAGCACTGTAGAGGACAGCCAAACACATGGTTGTACCAGATAACATCAACGTGACTTGGCTATTGTTAGCATTACTGGACACACTGGAGCGGCTCAATAATAAATGAGAAAAAGAGTTGTGTGTGCCTATGAAGCGATGGGACGCATGCGAAAAGTCAAAGCCAACCATATAAATGGGTCTCAAAAGCCGTTCTACATACAACATAAAATTCAAGACCCAGATATCAAAATTCTAAACTTTTGAAAGGTATTATTACCAAATTTCCAAATTCAATGTTTTAATATGTCTTAAGTTCCAATGGGAACCCTGCTTAATACTTACTACTCATAACTGGTTGTAATGGAGAACCGCACTGCAGTTGCTGGTGACGGCGGCCCGGCCCGCAGCGTTTCTGCTGAAGAGGTCGGCTCGGGATGGCCGAGTCGCAGGAGTCCGAGTTATCAGCGTCCTCCCCGAGTGAACAGGCCCTGGAGCAGAAGATGAGCCCCCGTCGAGGCAGGAAAGGGCGACCCAGCAGAGGCAGGCGGCAACGGGCGCAACAGAAACAAAACTCTACGGCGTGCCAGCGTTGACCCTCATATGTCATCTGGCTCTGTCCGATGCCTGAAATGGAATTGGTATCGTTTGAGGGAGCAAGACAAAGAAAAGAAATGAAATGCATAGATAGGATTTGGTTTGCTTCTACGGCTAACCACATTTTTTGTTACAGAAAAATGAATACACTGCTACCATGACTCACAAGTTTCATTCAGTATTTGACGACGCTCTTAACTTTAATCATCCAAAATCAACTGTCCTCATTGAAATGAATGGAAATGCCACTACAAGTTTGTACCAGGGGGCACCATGCGATTGGCGAACAACGAGTGCATCTGCGCAAAGTGAAACTCCATCTTTGTTGCCAATATGTTCATGCGCAGATAGCTGCGTGCTAGCAAGAACTTTATTCAACATACAAGTTGTTTGCCACAACATGTACCAACATTGCAAACAACAAAATGATGAACAATATTTCATTAAAAAAAAGAAAAAAAAGTTGAATGTGTTCAAAGCGTGTCTCTCGGCAGGACGTGTAAATGTACGGTTACATTTTCTAGAATGGCTGTACAACCCCACTCTAGAGTGGCAGTCTCTGAACAGCTGCTGCACCGACGCTGCCTTCCTCTTTGCTCTTTTTTCTGCCTGCCGGTTTTTCCTGGTATCCTCTGCCCTCTTGATCTTGGTGACACCTTCCATGCAAAGTTTGGGTCGATTCCATTTCACGCTTGCAGCGGAGCTTGCAGACATCCAGCAGACTGTTCTTTTGGGATGCGGCCAGCAGCATGCGTGGATGTGGCCGAGCCACCTCAAGCGCCTCCCACTGAGAAGAGCGAACATGAGTTACATGGGGGGCCGGCACGTTACCCTGGAGGACTGTGAGTTACCCTGTCCTGCCATCTGATGTTCAGGAGTCGTCTGAGGCAGCGTAGGTGGAAATCGTTTCGATAAGTGGTCCAGGACTCGCTGCCGTATGGACTCACTGTCAGTGAATTTTCAGCTTGGCCATGGTGGCTGCTGCCTTTCCAATCCTTGCACTGATCTCAGTGTCCAGAGAGAGGGAGCTGATGGTCGAACCGAGGTAGGTGCTGAGGTAGATGTCTGGTGGAGTGGGAGTGTCTTCAGTCAAGCCAAACTCCTTGCAGGCAGACAGGCGGTCCACTAGCTCTTGTTTGTGTGAGATGTCAGAGCTGCATCATCTGCGAATAGTAAGTCGCGGATCAGTGTTCCTGGAGAGACGGGCGATGTTGTATAGTTTTCCATCAGCTCTGGTATGGATATAGATGCCTTCTGTTTTGTAGCAGCATGAGAAGAAAATCCCAAATAGGGTTGGGGCGAGGACCGGTACCTTTGAAGGAGACTGTTCATGTCCTCATGGAAGGACTACCATCTGGAGCAGTTTTGGGGACAACCGATCACAGTCCGCTTCTGCTATCAAAGGCCTCGTCAGGTCATAAAGGCGATGTAGGGATCTCCTGTAGCTGGCGTAGAGAGAAGATAGTCCACTGTACATCGCCCAGGAGCAGACTCTGTAGGCGTACCAGGATGACACGAGCATAGACCTTGCCCACAACGCTGAAGGAGGGAGATGCCGCGGTAGTTGTTACAGCATGGCCAATGGCACTCTCGCCTTTCTCCCATGAGATGTAAAGGGCGCTGACCTTCAGGACTTCTGGGGGATACAGTCTTTCCCAGCTGCCTCTTTGCTGAGTTCGTTCCATGGTAGGGAGAGTGTCTCAAAAGGTTGGGTAGGGCAGGTGAAGTTCTGAGTTGCATACAGTCCAGGTAGTTTCAACCCAACGTTCGAGCTGTTTGCATTGGTCTGTAATGACTGGTCTTGCCAGAACCTCCCTTCTGCCTCTGTGCAGCTGTCTGAATCCTATTGCTCAAGTTGCGCCAATAGTCTGCACAGTGGCGGGCTGTCTGCTGGGATCGTTTTGCAGCTTTGAGGTGTCGCAATGCTGGGCAAGGCCGTAGTAGGGCGTCTTGGCTTCTATGATGCATCTCATCCCAGACACACAGGACGCTGAAAGAGTTGCAGCACAGCGATAAATGGACTCACTGTCAGTGAATTTGCAAATAGCAAAGGATGATTTGCTGAGGCTTCACTGTATCGTATTTGATCGTGGAAAGCGTTTTGGCGCCGGTACCTATTTGTTCTCCGCAGGTGTCACAGTATTCCGCATAGAGGGACTCATAGCAGGAGCAGCAGTATGGCCGGCACTCTCGCATGATGTAACGCTGACCGCCCAGTGCTGCCTCGCACTCAAAACAGGTGAAGTAATAAAATGGATGGACACACAGGACAAAGAGAGCACAGATTAAATCAAACATTAATCAGTATCTTGAAGGGATGAACAGATTGTGGAATTCAAATCGACATCGCAGTGTAGTGGAATATAATTTTCAAATTGCAAGTGTGTAATACATTTTGATACTCATTATATTTTCATTATTTATTATTATCATGAAAAAAAAAGTGCCATTATCATTTCAATTTCACAACTGCATTTTTCACTCATTATCATTAGAGTGATCATTAACGCTGGTGGCAGCCCAAAATGAATGGGACAATTGAAAAAAACACATGGGAAGCGGACCTTGAAAAAGTAACTGCAAATTCAATTTCAATAGCAACACAGGGGAGGGGGATGATATTATTTTTCAAATGTATTCATGCATAGAATATTTCCCAAAATGGCATTATAACTTCAGTTTACCACAAATGTCCTTTGCCTTACCCCACTCTCCCCGATTTTGTTTATTTATTTATTTATTTGTTTGTTTGCATTGCTAGTTGGCAGTCACCTCATCACAGGCTTGACATCGTGGCTTGAGCCTCTCAGCGTGATGCCGGCCGCAGTAGATGCGTCCGTCGTGGTAGAAGTAGATGAGGTCGACCAGCAGCTCATTGCAGCAGGCGCACTGGAAACACTGAGGGTGCCAACAAGTGCCGTTTCCCGCCCGACTGGCGAACACGGCGATGTCGCCGCCACTGATCTTTCTGCCACACTGGAAAAATGTATTTCACTCAGAGACTCGGGTGTTTGTTGTTTTCATGCTGAGTGTGTTTCAACATTGAAACGCCCATGCTAAAAATACGGCTAACCACAGAACGGACGTCACAGACACGGTGCCCGCATGAGGAGCTTGCCAGCCTGCTGTAAACATAGCATAGCAGGACATTGTGGTTTCTGAGGAATGTAGTAGAAGTGATCATTTAAAAATGTAAACACAGCTGTCTAAAAAATGGTTGCATTTTGATACAGTTTGCATATCTGACCTAACTAAAGAGATTTGAGGTCTCTTTATAAATACATTGGCTAAACCCCGGTGGACGAAAAAAGAAGACGTGGACAGGACAGCTGTTGTTTCTAGAAAAATATATATTTGGATAGAAAAGGAAAAGAGAAACATACAGAGTAATGGAGAGAGAGCGTGTCCGTCCGACCTCGAGCGGCATCGTCTCAACTAACTAACTAGCTTAGCTGTTGTCGTGGCTAGGCTAGCTGAGCTGTTGAAAGAGATCAAAGCTCTTTGATCTGTAATGTCCTTTGCGTCAGCACTGATTGGTTGAACGTGTGTGCGTGCTCGCGTCGCTACATACCTTTGGAATGTATGAAGTATGACAAATATTGAAATGACCGGTCTTCACATGTATAAACATGTAATTAAAAATAACAAAACATATAATTAACTCAGACAGCTGTTTTCGAAACAGAGTTGCTCATATTGCCAGCTGTTCGAGACTCGGCTTTTAAGGCCCACAGAATATTGCGTTCTATAATAATATCAACAAAACCCGACCACAAGAAAGAGTGGTGTCGCTAGCATTTTACGTTCTTTAAGAATCAGCAGGAGAACATGGGTAGGTTACACCCAAAACACTGCTTTCTGGCCAAAAAGCAGAGAAAATGAGCATTTTGTGTTTGTTTTTTCCACACAAATATTTTTTGCTTTTGTGATACCTCAAACTATAAAACAACAAAAGCAAGACTGGGATAGGGCTTTTGCTGGTCCAATAAGCATTTATTTGCAGATATCCAACTAATAAATGCGCAGTAAGCGAAGCTGACCTGCCGCATGACTCGAGTTGAATGACAGTGTTTTTTTTACATGTGGTTCGTCATTTACTCCTCCAACAGTGTCATCTTCATCAATATACCATACTTACACATACTCTACAGGAGAGCAGTTTAAATAGTGACATAAAACGCACAATTTCTCTCTTTTAAGATGAGTGAGGCTGCTGCACTGTGCATGCATGACCCTGAAATAAAAATGCTGCTCTACCTGCTTGCACACGGCCCCAGTCATGGTGACGGGGAAGAGTCTGACGACGCCTCGGCCTACGTTGTCTTGTTTCCTCTGCTGGCTGAACAAACGTAGCTCCCTCTTCTCCTCCTCGTTTAGCGAGCTGCAGTACTGCGGCTGTGAGATGAAATCAGATGCATCACATTCCCAATCTCCAATACATACGCCGTTGCGTCCTGGAAAGTCAATCCCCCCTAAACTTCAACGAAACACATCTGAAAACATGTCTCCAAAGACAACCCAGATGCCATGCGAAACTTGCTGAAACGTCTCTATTTTATGTCTGTCAGGCATCTGCGAGGGGTGAGCACATTTTACTTTACTTTTATCAAATTACATTTTCTTTACACTTACATGACAATTAATCAACTGCAACGAAGGTTCCAAGGTTTCTTCCACGGAAGTCTCTGCTTTTTGAGGTCTCTTTTGATAAAGTAAATCGTGTGAGAGAGTGACGTTACCTCACTGTCATGGGCAGGAAGTTGGTGCAGCAGCTGTTTGATTCGGTATCGTTCCCCTGCGCTGTTCACAAAAGGCACCCTGTCCTCTGGCAAACTGCTAAAATACTGGTAGACCTGCATGGCGGGGTATTCACAGAAAAAATTGTGGTTAAGTAATACAAATATTAATACAAATAATAAGGTTTAAGACTAGGACACCCTAAGGTCGCAATTCAGTGATTGACGTTGGATAGGTTGGACTCCGCCAAGGCTGCACCTTTTCACTAAATCTGTTCATGACTTTTATGGACAGAATTTTTAGGCGCAGATGAGACAGTGAGGGGGTCCGCTTTGGTGGCCTCTGTATTGCATCTCTACTTTTTGCAGATGAAGTGGTACTGATGGCTTCTTCAAGCCGGGATCTCCAACTCTCACTGGTGCAGTTCGCAGCAGAGTGTGAAGAGGTTGAGATGAAAATCAGCACCTGCAAATCTGAAACAATGGCCCGCTGTCGGAAAAGGGTGGAGTGCCCTCTCCAGGTCGGGGATGACATCCTGCCCCAAATAGAGGAGTTTAAGTATCTTGGGGTCTTTTGTCACTGAAACAACACGGCTGAAACAGGATGTTGTGATGACAGAAGCAAAAATCTTTCATGCAAGTGGGCTAGAAAGAAATATTGAAAAAGTGTCTTCTTGAACCCAACTGATGTGATGGCGTTGGGCCAAAATCCACTCTGTCCAAATTTGGTAAATTTCATATTTATTCGCAGATTGGTACTCCTGTTCAATCTCCACATGGGTCTGCTATTTACCAATCTAAAGTGTAGCTTGCTCCCTTTCACGATGCAATGTTTAAAGACTCATCAAGCAAGCTGATTTTTTGTGGGGGGTTTCCTGAAAAGTGAGGCTGTTGGAGCTATGGCAGCAATATTTCGAGCAACAAGACACTGACAAATAAGTGACAAATTGCTAGTTACCACTAAACTACAAAACAATAATTTACGATCCGATTACCGCATAGGCTCGAATATAAGACGATGTTTTTTGCATTGAAATGAGACTGAAAAAGTGGGGGTCGTCGTATATTCGGGGTCTAGACATTATACCCATTCACGACGCTAGATGGCGCCAGATATCATTGAAGCGAATGCTGAACTTGACTCCCCAGGCCAAAGTGAACCCCTGCCACGAAGAATAAAAATAAAAATAGCGGTAGCACAAAGAAGAAAAATAAAAAATAGCGGTAAGAATTAAAAGAGAAGAAAATAATAGAAGTGATAACAGAAAATGGAGAAAAGTAGCGACAATCTGGAGAAAAGTGGGTCGAAGATCGGCCAGGTTAACCGGCAGCTGAGGAGAAGTTATGATGTAATTTACATTTCAAAAACCAGAAGACATTCATTTACGAATGTGATTGCACTTTTGTTTACATATTTAAATGCTCAGATATTAAGATTTGAATGAGGCAAAATAACATGCTTTTTCTTTCAAATATATTGTTACAATCATTTGTTTCAGATGTACAGTATTTATTTATTATTATTATTTATTTAGTAATTATTTTCTGTGTAAAAATTAATTTGGTGTTCAAAAAGTCTTTTTTCAAACTTTAGTCTTGAAAAAGAGGGGGTCGTCTTATAATCAGGGCCGTCTTGTACTCGGGCCAATACGGTATTAGTCGACATCAGAATAGTTGTTTTAGCAGCCCATAATTTACACATAAGAAAATAAAATGTCAGCTTCACATTTAAGAAATACTAGCCAGTACATTTCCAGTCATTATCAGTACAGCCTCTTAAAGTGCAAGTGTGAAGTAAAGTTGGCCAACCATGTTTTTGAGTAATATCAATGGCTGAACAATTATAAGCATATTTCCGTTATTTTTTTTAACGCAACCCTTCCAGATTCGTTGTTTAACCCGTAGCAACGCCCTTGACAACGAAAATGCTTTTCTTCGGCAATCTTTGGAAATTTTCGGAAATGACGTCACTTAAAGATGCGAGGGAAGTCCTTTCATTGAACCGCATTGTTGCAGTGCTTGTTGGTAAGATGCCACGGCGGTGTGTGGCGATGTATTGTTCGCAATCGACAGTACCAGTGGCCGAAGGTTAGCAGGGCACTTAAATGGACATCTTTTATTCGCACGAAGCGAATTAATTTCACGCCATCATCAACGAGTGTTCTCTGCCATCTCCACTTCAAAGATGACTGCTTTCTCAACCGGTCTGCTTATCATACCTGTCAACTTTTTGGAGCGCCAACCTGTATAAACTACCAAAAAAATCCTTATAAAGAGCAAAAAATCCTTATAACATACCAAAGCATTTTATATGTCAAAATAACGGCAGAAAAAAACCCACGAAATTTTCAATGATATTTATTGGAGATCTCCATAATACAATGTCTGGTTAATGTCTAATCATCATTCTACTTAGTGGCATTACTGTGTTCAGAGTTGTATTCCTGCGTTACTTTTTTCACCAACTCCAAATGCTGACCCATCGGCAAAAAAACAAAAACAAAAAAACCCCGGAAATTTTCAGAATCCGTATGATTGGTGCGATACGGCCATATACGTAAGATTCACCACAAAATCCGTATGAACTATGGCTAAACCGTATGAGTTGACAGGTATGGTTATGATCAAGGATTTGCAAAAAAGTAAGTGTGATTTTTGGATAGATGATGATGATTTTGTCAAAGCATAGCTGCCAACTCTTGTGGAATGAACAGTAGCATAGCTGCCAACTCTTGTGGAATGAACAGTAGAAGGTAGCGACGTTAGCCAAAAGCTAACTCGAGAAGCTAGCAACGTTGAACAGGAGAAGCTAGCGATAGCGACGTTACTTTTCTGCTCGAGGCGAACCCCGGTCGATGCTATTCATATCAGCGATGAGTAATAATGGCAGTCAGACAAATTGTTCTGGAAGTACATTTCAATAGGTTGGCAGCGCTGCTTTGTTGACGAATGAACATTTAATTGAATTGAATACAACTTTTAGATATAAAGTTATTTCATCACAATTTGACAATTTTTTAAAATAAGATAAGGCATTTTTTGTTCTATTCCAGAATAATTCTTGCTGCTATGCATTATAATGAAAATGCTGGCAGACCACAGAAAGTGACAAAGGAAGGAATACACTCCTACTGTATCGTTGATCCCAAAGAGTGGTGGATATTCTCTGAGAAAGATACTGGTGGATGCAACTTATGGTAAGTTATTAAATAAAAAGCAATTCCAGGCAGATGCATGACATACTGAGTATAACCCATATGTCGTCCAAATATTTATCATCCCAATGTTTTTTTGGTTTTTTTTTTTAGACTATGTGAATGACTGCCTGTCAGAGGTGATGAAACTGACTGCCATTCAAAATAAGTCCAGAACTGGTGATGTGTGTGTCGACCCGCAATTCCTGACAGCAGCAGTGAACAGGCCGGACAAGTCAACTGTTATTGCCGAGCACCAGACTAGATTCCTCAGGAAATAAAAATACTACATTCCCTGTATTCAGTTGTCCTCATTTGTTTATTTTTATTACAATATTTTGTGATGATAGACACCATGTCCACTCTAAAACCAGTCCAAATCATAGTTCTGGAACATTTCTCTGTGAAACACAAAACCCTTTGAATACAGCTGACTCCTCTTCTCCTGGTGGTGGAAAATGTGCCCTGATACAAGACACGGCGCATGCTGGGAGCACAACACGGTTGTCCTGACCAAGAAACTTCCAGCACCAGCGCACCAATTGTCTGTAGGCAATGTGCCTATACTTGGCATCCTGTGGCCCATCAAATGCCTTGCCTTTGTACTGCTGCTTGTAGGTCATCCATGCCACCTGTAATCCATATGGGTCTAGGCACACAGTATTGAGTCCAGGATGGTCGGTGATGCAGTCCAGCACCTGATTGAAGTGTTCCTCTCCTTGTCGACGTACAGTCACTACTTCTTGAATTTCATGGCAGCAAACACATTCAACTGCTGTAGGCATTTACCACAAGTACACCTGAAAAAAAAAGGAAAATACTGAGCGATGACACCATGAGCATACATTTTATTGAACAAGCGTATTCCTCACAGTTGTCACTGGGTGGTACCACCGCACTACGGTTCACTTACATTACGGAATGTCCTGTCATACTTATTTTTCCATACTCATTTGTCATGTCCTTGTTTATGATGATACTAATGCAGCGTGTTATACCGGAGACAAATTCCTTGTGTCTTCTACATACTTGGCCAATAAAGACGATTCTGATTCTTTACCCATCAATCAATAATTCTGTTGTTTATGAAAACATTTGATTCAAAATATACAAGTATATGGATGGAATACTGTACAAAAGTTAAAGAAAGTCATTTAAAAAAATCTCTCAAGTACAAGTCAAAAAATAATTTGATAAAAAGAATACTCAAGTACCGAGTAGGCTAAGTGCTTGAACATGAAGTCTGATTTTTTTTTTAAAACAATGTCATCAGATACAAAAACATAAAATAATGTGCACATGCCTGCATCTTCAAATCATAAAAATAATACCAGCCTATATCTTACCAATCTTGTAATCTCGATGGGTCTTGTCTCCATTCCATGTCAGGTCGTCTGGGCACATTGTTTGCATCCTGATTAGCGTCTGGCTCGTACATGAAAGGTCCAACATGTAAAATTCCAACCTCCTCTTCTTCCTCCAACTCTTCAAAAACTTGGATATCCTCACTTGCGCTCGATCGATCACTTGTATCGCTGTTTGAATCATTGTTTGAAATGCTTTGCATTTCGGCCGTATGGAGACCTGCCATCACGCTCCTTTTTGTGACGTATCACTTCCGGGTTCCGCCCCTTTCAGGCTGGAACTTCGGAAAATCGATTATTTTGTCAAATATACAACATATACATTATTTTTTCATGCTTTATTTGGTGGACAATGTTTAAGTACTTTCATTGTGACCCTATTTGGCATTTCATGAAATTACTTCACACTTGACCTTTAAGTGATTGTCACTGATGGAGACAACCTGACTGATCGAAGGAGTGCTTCTTGAAGTCCTCATAGTAGTTTCTCATTAAAGATGTGTCGGCAATACTAGCCCTCGTTCAATGATACAGGTTAGGAAAAGTGCAATCCAATCCATTTATTGTCCTTTCAGAGGCTTGAAAGGAAGCACCTCCTCAACTTGCCTTGACCAAATGACATTTAATTTTTTATTTTTTTTATTTTTTTTTTACAAAGGTTGAGAAAAGGTTCAAAGAGCTGACTTTCCCAAGTATCGTCTCACCTGCTCAGGCTTGAGGCCGGGCGGAACCCAGGCGTATTCCTCAGACGCGCAGCCCGAGTCGTCGTCGGAGATGGAGTGCCTGCGGAAGTCTGACACCAGCTTTGTCATCATCTTCTCCAGCTGGCCGGGCAATGAGCGGACGGCGTGCTCCTCTCGCTCACACTTGCAATGCATGCAGATCTTCCTGTGGATGCAATTGACAAAAAACTATCAACGGCATCTTCTATTATTTGTCAGAGTATCATCACGTGAGCGTCGAGAACGAAAAATGTGAAGACCTTCAACCCTCAATCGCAGACACATTGCAACATCTTGTGGAAAACTTTTTCCGGAAGAATGGAAGCTGTTCAAGTTGCAAAAGGGGACCTACATCAATCAACATAGTTGATTTTTTTCTTTTTTTTTGTTACGTCTATATGACAAATGGACAAAACAAAGCAAAAGTCATAATTACTGCCAAATGAATCATCTTTGAAAACAACCCTATGTATAATTGCAAAGGTTGGTTGAGTTGCCGGTTCTCGCACGGCAACTAAATTTGATTTTTAATCCCATCACCGACGGAACTACAGCGCAGGGATCACGACTTGTAGTCCCACCAACATCCCACTTCCATTAACGGCAGCGAGTCCCTTCATTTGCGCCCCAAACAGGTGGGAAATTAGGTCAGTGGCCTAAGCCAGAGGGGAGAAGATGGGCGCTGTTAATCTCCCTCTCAGCCTTGTCCTTGGACTCCACATCTGTTGTTGAGCGGGTGCGCTCATTTGTGGGCAGACAGAGGGGTGTGATCACGTGGTGCAGGGGCGACCCTGTGGCATCAAGTGTATGACATCTCCGTTGTGTAAGAGACTGCCAGCTGGTACTAGTGGCTCAAGTTGGCACAAAGCTGCTTTATGCCAACCGGCACAGACTAACGTCAACAACACAAAAACGCCACATCTTAAATTCCGACTGTTTCCAGCCTGTCAAATAACATACAATTACAAATACAAATAATATATATTTTCCATGAAATATGGGGGGTAAATGGGGGAGGGGGAATTCATGAAAAAAAAAAAGCATTTATATATATATATATATATATGCAAATCCACAGGTGCCAAATCACAAACATGCAGACTTTTAAGTTGTAATATCACCAGACAAAAACGGTGTAAAAATCTGTTTGATTTCTTTACATTGTATGTAATTATGCAATCGTATTGACGTTATACATCATTGTGTCACCGTGTGCTTTTTTTTGAAGTACACTGTCAAAGAATACTATTTTTCTCACTAAAAAAACGTACATTTTGTTGTGTTTTTTTGGGGGGGGAGGTTGGAACAGATTAATGGCAGTTCCATTCATTTCAATGTGGAAAGATTTGAGATGTGAGTGTTTTGGTTTACAGGCTTGGTCACAGTCTGAATTAAAACATTATCTCAACGCACCACTGCAGTGGTTCTTGGCAGAACAGGACCTGCGTGGTGCACAGCATCCGGACCATGTACCATGTCCTCGCTAGCAAAACAGGACACGCACATGTCAGTGGGTGTATGGAAATAGCTGGAGCCCACACGGCCGCCGTCTGCCAGGTGATGAAAGCAGCTTTCAGCTATGCAACAGACATTTGGCCCAAACCCGCCCCATTCATCAGAGTTACCGTTGCTAAGTGTTGACATGCTTTTCAACGTGGCACTTTTTGTGCTCCATGGACAACAGAGGAGTCCACGTATCCTGCAGTGACCATGGACTCATTCCTCTAACTGCTCCTTGCCTCACGGTTTACATGCTAGCACGAGGAGTAGAAATGTTTTGGGGTTATGAGACATGGCCCCTCGATGTCCTTATTTGATGGAAATATCTGCTAAAGATGACGTGTGCCACAAGTGCATCGTCTGTGCGTCAGTATTATCGCCACCAATATCCACTTTATGATTCATGTTTTAAATGGCATTAAACTGAATTCAAATATCGACACTGTTCGCTTCACAACCTTGCAGATGCATTGCCGCACATACTACCTTTGATTGCTTGCCAACAGAATTTACAATCTTTGAGTCAAATATTTTATGCATGTGTATTTATAGGTTTTATTGCTACGGTTTTCTGTTAAATCTTGGTGGAGAGATTCCTTTTGAGAATATTTTGTAAACACTTACTTTCGGTTTGGGTCACATATGCCAGATGGTGTGACAGAATCAGGGGGAGAGAGAGAGAGTGAGAGGTGGGAGAGAAAGAGAGAGAGATGGGAGAATTGTGTCACGTGATGGACTTTTATCATCGTTGATTTATCTACTACTGAGTTACAAAGGCGCACATGGTACTGAATGTTGGAGTCAAAGAGATGATTGTACATTTTGATTGTAAATAATGTGGAATATCTTTGTTGTAATTTTCACGGCAGGTGGTATGATTTTTTCCCGTTTTTGATGCACTGCTTGTGCTGCCAATGCGTGTGACTCAGTAAGTCTTAGTAGAAGATGAACAAGACAAAGATTTGTTGGTCCTAAAATACGAATTGTAATTGTCGCGGTGACAAAGTGTAATTTACCAATGATGGAAGCGCGGTTCAGATAACAATGACGAACTGGCGATTACAGGTTTGGTTCGGCTGACAGACTAACAATGACGGACGAGTGACAGATTGGCAGAATCTACTGCCGCGCCCACCTCCGTATTTCACTGTACCGGTAGTTTGCTTCAATCCTGGCCCGTGCTGTTGCGCTGTAATCGGCCAGTCTGTGGCTAGGTGAAACTTTGCGAAACGGTTCGAACACAACGGGATTTCAGGTAAAAACATGCAAGTAGAATTGATTGGCAGAGAACTTCTCAAAGAGAGGACTCACGTAGCGCTTCACATGGTTCACACGCATTCTGGACTAAATAGAAGTGGACAGGATTATCTAATGCCATTATTGCAAACTAAAACGATTCTTGTGTTTAATCTCCGAGTCAGGCAATAGTGCTCAAGACACGTTTTGGTGACTCCTCCTCACCTGCCATCATGACAAACGACTCCAGCTTAGCGTGCCGACCAATCGCCAGCTGTGCTCTTGTTTAAAACTCCCTCAGATTCCTGCCCTCATTTCTCTTTTTGCGTGGATCTTTTCAATGTTATTGCCGCCCTCGACTCCCAATTTCCACTCACGCTGACAGTCGGCTGGAACAAAAGACTTTGCGGCACTGAACACAAGCCATACACTAGTGTAGTGCACACACATACGCAGTTCTCAGGGGACACACACGTGCATGTGACTTCTGGCATGATATACAGCTTTGTCCAAGTCTGTGAGGAAGACAACATGGCCTATGTGGGGAAATGTGAAATGCGTACGTGAAGTCACAACACCACCAGTCTGCATTCTTTCTATTGTTGAACCTTTGTGTATTTTCAGCTTGGCTGCGAACACATTAACTTTTTAACTCAACTGGATTTTCTAACAAAATGGAGACCAAAGCAAAAATAATGATTTCAACTTTCAATCTGTCAACATTTGACGAACAAAAGTTTGACTTTAGTGTTAGTTTTGAAGCCATAAGTACAAGTCCTTACTTTTTTTTTTTTTTTTGCTGAAGAAATTCAAACTAATGAATTCATGATAGTGGTGCCTTGAAATACAAGAGACCCAAATTAAGTTTTTGAGATACAAGCCGTCATTTGGCCAATTGACTTGAGATAGGAGCACACTATGATATGGCCGTGAACTCAACTCAACTCAACTCGAGCAGCCGTCTGACGCTCACACTTTCAAGGTCAAAATGTCGTCAAAAACTTTTACTTTTCAAAAGATAAGGAGACAACTATGCAGGGTGTCAACTGTCAACTCAACTCAGCTTTAATAAAAACAACTCTCGCTTCATATAAAGTGCCGCACAACTCAGAACTTGGTTATGAGTTTTAATACATTTGCCACTATGACGATCGGAAGTTAACACACCAGCTTACACCCAACGTGGAAGTGCTGAGTGCAGAGAATCTGGCATTATAGTAATTTGAGCTAACAACATGTTAGAAAACAATGCACTCCCCTCCCGCCCATTAGGATAAATGCTGTAGCTATGGCCATTACCAGCACACAGAATGATTACGATGAGCGCATATACTGTATCTGATCTGCTCTTCCTGGAGAAGCAGATCATCGTTAAGCTGATTTCAACTGTGACAAGAATAAACAATTGCACTTTAGTGGAAAAACATTACACTTTCAGGGAAGTGGCACTCAGTGAGGGCTCTTGTTGATAATTAGCCGATTGAGCAACAACAACTCCTCTGCGTTATATGTAAAGGCTGTTTCGCACATTATTCAAGTTTTAAGATATGAGGAGGGGAAAATATCTTTTTTCTACATACGCTGCTGCTGTTCACCTTCACTTCTGCATTCGGTGAACCCTCGACAATTTGTGGATTCCTGGTCCCGAAATCACGTTCTCTTTTTTATTTACAGTGAAACTCCTCTCCAACGAAATCATGTTTGCAGCAAGAAATTTTTCACAACAGGGCGGTTTTCACTGTAGCAAATTTGAAACAGGAAAGAGGGAATGGTGTTAATGCATGAAGATTTTTTCATACAAGGGGGTATTTTCACCCATGTAGATTTTGTTGTAGAGGAGTTTCACTGTATCTGTATGTCAGGGAGGAGTTTACTTTAAGCCTGAATTGTTCATGGAAATGACAGCCTTTGCCACATGTACATGCACACTTCCCATGTATTTTTTAAAATCAAATGACGTGTAAAACATTTGTTTCTTTAATTAAAGGAATAGGTATAAAATGAGTTTTAAAACAACATTTGAACTGTCTTCAGTTATATGTACAGTTTACATTATTAAAATAGACCAGGAAAGGGCAACTGGGCAGCCTGCGACCACAGTCTAAGTGGCAGAATGATGTGAAACAAAAAATAAGGGTCCTGACCCTCTCTACCGTAGTGCATAGCTGCAGTTTCAGGCAAGCAACAAAAAGCACAGGGAGGAACTGTGAGCTCCTGAGTGAGCAAAAACACTTCCTGTCAAGGAGGCACGGCAACGTCACAATCAAGAGGGTCCGTCAGTTCGTACCTCCATCCGTGGATGCGGAAGCCGGGGCACTGGTCTCCGCAGCGCATGCAAGGCTGCCCTCTGTCTGGGTCCTCTTCCTCCTGCTGGAAACAAGCAGCTCAGCTCACATCATTTTCCACCGCAAGCAGACCAACCTCGCTCTGGACAGAGGAGCAGCTGCTCGTGTTTTCTGCACGGTGTGGTGGAAAACCGCCTGTCTACTGATGGCACACGGATTAGCTAATGGCACGACCGAATGGAAATCCTGCATTAGCATATGTGCATTGGCATAGACACGACCCCTGAACCCGTTGCACAAAAACACCACACTGTAGTTGGGCACCAACACAGTGAGATATGGGAAGCTTCTCTCTTTCTGGACTCATCTCACACAGCTTTTGAAACACATGGGAGGTAAATGCTCTGATTTGGAAATGCTTAATCATATGAATTCGCAAAGAACATTCTAAAACATATTTCACAATAAACACCTCAACATTTGCTTTATTTATTGTTGTTGTGCTTTTATCCATTCATCCATCCATCTTCTTCTGCTTATCTGGAGTCGGGTCACTGGGGCAGCGGCTGTCCTGAGTCCCAAACGGTTGACCCAGCTTCTCACCGTATGTCTAAGGGAGAGCAAGGAAACCCTGCGGAGGAAATTCACTGACCACAGTGTTTCCCGAGGCACATGGTCAAACGCTGACTCCAAGTCTACATAAAACATGTGTGGACCCTCAAGGACCCTGCTAAAGGGTGTGGTGCTCCACAACCCACACTGCTCCTCCTGAATCTGAGATTCAACTTCCTTAGAAACCCTCCTCTCCAGCAGCCCTCAATGGACCTTACCAAGCGAGGCTGAGGAGTGTGATTACCTGAAGTTGGAACACACCCTCTGGTCCGTTTTCTTAAAAAGAAGAATGAGCACTCTGCTTTGAAAATCCAGAGGCACCGTACCTGATGTCCACGCGACGCTGTCAACCAGGACAGCCCCACAAGATACAGAGGCTTGAGGAAGTCTGGGCGGATCTTAATCACCCCCAGGGCCTTGCCTGAACCACCTCGGTGGCTTCAACCCCAGAGATAGGAGAGTCCACCTTAGAATCCCCAGGCTCCACTTTCCTCAAAAGAAGTGGCATGCTTTTACTTACATATTTTTATATCGACTGCGGCACAATGCACATTCTCCCTCAATGTCTTGATGAATCAAACTTGGGAATCCACTGGTGCAGAAGAAACACAACTGACTTCACTCACCAATAGATGCAGACAAATGTTCTTAACACGAACAAGTTCAGTGTACAGTGGACGGCTGGAAATTTGCAGTTTGGTGCCTGCAGATTCACTTATTCGTGGATGTTTCGCCCCAAGTATTATTTTTAATGTTAAAATGAAGATTCGCGATTGTAAGTGTATGAATGGAAAAGTGCCCGTTTCATGGTCATTTCAAACATTTACTCAACTCATTGGAAAATTCACGGTTTTAAATCTTGCAACACTTTCTATGAATGTAGCTTTAGTGCTCCTTTGAGATGTCAGACCGCCTCTTGCCATTGTCAGACACTTGTTATGCATTCACGTAATACCTTTGCACAAAGATGCTTTGTATAGTCCATGCTTTATGCCAGGGGTGTCAAACTCATTTCACATTGTGGGCCACATACGGCCTCGGTAGATCTCAAGTGGGCCGGACCGTTAAAAATGATACCATACTCTGCTATAAATAACCAAAAAATTGTTTTGGTCTAATATGTCCTTGATAGCGTCTGCTGTGTTGGGTCTGTCTCAGTGACAGACTGATGCTGCTGTTGTCTTCTTCTCTGATCAAAACAATGTTGTCTTTTCCTCTGATCAAAACAGTGTGGATTTTCCATGAATTGCACCTTATTAAAAATATTCATTCCGTGTCTTTTATGCATTTTTTCACTTTTAAATTATCCTGCGGGCCTGATCAAACCTCCTTGTGGGCCGGTTCCGGCCCGCGGGCCGTATGTTTGACACCCCTGCTTTGTGCACTGCCCTTGTTGGTCATTGGGGACTTGCGTTTCGTGTGTGTGTTTGTGCGCATGTGCGTGTCTAGACCTGATGCCTGCTGGTTTTGGAGCTGGCCGGAAGGAAGCAGGCACAGGATGAGAGCTGCACCCTTTCCCTCTGACTGAGCCCTCCACTTTCTTTTCCTACGTTAACAACCACACTATCACCAGCGTGTGCAGTTGAC
The DNA here is from genome assembly GCA_018466805.1 of Hippocampus abdominalis. NCBI lineage: Eukaryota > Metazoa > Chordata > Actinopteri > Syngnathiformes > Syngnathidae > Hippocampus > Hippocampus abdominalis. The sequence goes on along the minus strand of CM031694.1, from coordinate 8,829,293 downwards.
AGCGATAAATATATTTGGTTCTTTTAACTCCACACACCTGAAAAGCACTGTAAACACGTTGATAAGTGTTTTTCCCACATCAGTTATGCATTGGACACAAGATATACAAAGGCACCAAAAGACCGTTTGCATGCTCTTCTTCCTAAACACACACACACCGTCAGAGTGTAATTGCAGACAATGTACATTGCGCTTAGATGCAGACAGTTTTATGTGCAAAGCAATAAAATGAAAGGGGGGTGGGGGGGCTTTGAACAGGATACTTGCAGGTATTTGCTTAGTTTTTTCTTTTGTTGGATGACTGCAGCCACATTTTTATTGGCGTTCAGATCGTGAATAGGCTGCAACATAGTGAATGTTGCAGCCCAGACAGTATCATGCCGATACAAAAAAAGCAACCACAAAAGAGTAATAGTGTTGTTAAATACTTCAATAAAGTACAACCAAACTGAGTTTTGACCCTGTTGCCTTTTTAAAAACATAGGCTAGTGTGCATGCATGCTACCGTATTTTTCTAAGATCGTGTCAGTTTTACCATGCCCGCGTCCAATAATACAAAGCGTCTTGTATAAGTGTTGAATAAAGAAAGAGCACCCGCAACTGCCACTATGCCTTTTAATAGGGTGCACCGAATGGTTCTGAAAATACGGTGGGTATAAAGGGGTTGTATAATCCAATGGGCAATCCTGCTGGAGTACGAGTACGGAATTAATAATTTAATCATTAATTTCATGAAGTCTACGTATAATAAACATTTGTGAAGGAAAATGAGAGTGCCTCAAGTAATATTTCGGCTTTCAACAATAGTTTCTGAACACTGGGTGGCACCCGTTTAACCTTGAAGAAGAAATGTGACATGACGCCATGTCCTGGTGCTGTGCTACACCGCAAATATGTGAATACATAAAAGAAATATGACAGAGTATTGAGATTACTGCAGTGATCAAACTCACTTTTTCACAAATATCGATAATTGTCAAGTTCTCCTCTTGGTTCAACTGGCCAAAGGACGCGAGGACAACTCAGATTTCCCACTTTATCACTTTATTTTCTTCAAAGTCATAAGTTTTTCTCAGTCTTTCTCAGGTTGTAAACCTTCAACACAAGAAAATCAAATTTAATTCTTGACTCACAAAATGTTTTAACTTAATTTCCCAAACATGATCAAATAACTCTTATGAAACACATTTTTAACAGGGTTCTAAATGTTTAACAGAATTTTAGAAGATGAAATCAACTGCTTTTGTTTAGGAAATAATATAGAAGTCAAACAAATCTAGCACCGACCATTGGCGTCTTTGGGATGAACCCCCCCTCGAGTGAACTTGTTTCCTTTCAGTGTTGTCAATCTTGCTTCCTCCTGGCTTTTTCCAACTGACTCTTCCTCCTGAAAGCTTTTTCCACACTGACTGACCTTCTGCTCCTCAGTTGCTCAAAAACAGTGGCAGCTCAGAAATGCAGCTGGTTTGCTGCCTTTCAATTAGTGGCAGATCAGGAGATTCAGCTGGTTTGCTGCTGCTGGTGCACTCTGGGAAATGTAGTTTTTTCCCACTTTCTGTGCTTTAGCTCAACACCTCCCACTTGAGCTCCTGGTCTTCAAATCCAGAGAGGTCATACAACTTCTTCACGCTTCAGGTTGTTCTTCAATGGGAAGGAGAATGACAAGCCGTCTGACATCTCTATGAAGAACTGTAGCTGGGATTTTTCTTTGGAATCTCTTAGTTCTTTCATCATTTGCTTTAGCTGTACCTTCTCGGCCTTTTGGTTTTGTGATGGGAAACGGATAGCTAGGAAAAGTTTTCACAAGTACATCTCTTACTCCTGGCTTTTTTCCTCATCCGGAGAAGGGTTCCTGCTACTCCTTCATGGCTTGCTTTGTGGGATTCTTGAGCCAGTAATGTAGACACCCAGGCTTCAAATGGTAATACTGGAACTGCAGTCTTATCTTCGTTGAACATCTGAATTCTGCCTCCACAAAGTAGCAGTTCAGAGTTCACATCCTTGTATACTGCCAATCTATTCAGAGTTGTGTCTGGAAAACTGGTACCTTTTTGAGCTGCGAGGAAGAGGTCTTTGAGTGCATCTTCATGCTCCTTGACAGTCAGTACAGCTTGCTTAGGTGATGTTTCCTCCCACTTTGACTGTTTTGGGAATTGGCACCTTCTCCTCAGCCACTGCTTGGCAGCTCGACAAACCCAGGCGATTACTCTCACCAGTCTGGACAGGCTACTGAATCTTCTTATTTCCACAAGATCTTTAACCCAGCCCATAGGTTTCTTTCTCAGAAGAAGAGTCGGGTTTAACTCAGGGTTTTCCTCTTGAGTTTCATCCTCTGTCCTTTTCTGGGTGGCCTGTTTTTCTTCTTTCAGCTGGGTCCTTGCTTGAGCTCTTGTTAATGCACTTGAGAATGCCTTCCTCTGGAGATTTTGTACACTCTCCCTGGCCTGAACTGCTACCTCTCCAGCTGATTTAATAGGCCACTCCTCCACCGGCCACTTCAGGAACTCTGGTCCATTTTGCCATGTCGAGTCCTCGTTCAGATCTTCAGGAGTACCCCCCCTCGTTATGATGTCAGCTATGTTCAGAGCTCCACAGATCCACCACCAGTCTTGCACTGGTCCAGCCTTCTGGATTTCACCCACTCTGTTTGCATAGAAGGTTCTGTAGCCATAACTGTCCCTTTGAATAGCCCCCAGGACTGTTTGGCTGTCAAGTAGATGGAACCATCTCTCAATCTTCATTCGAGTATGCTTTTCCACATACTTCCTGATTCTGGCTGCAAAGACAGCACCGCAGATCTCAGCTTTTACAGCTTCTCCCTTTTGATCCAGGGGTGTCAGTTTTGCTTTTGATTCCACAAATCTAACTTCAGGGCCTTGACTTGTCTCCCATCTTAAGTACATCACAGCTCCATAGGTCTTCTCACTTCCATCTGAAAAAGTGATGCCCCAAGGTTCACCTCTCCTGTTGGCTGGCGTGAGGCTCCTGTGGAACTTCACCTGTCCAAGTTGCACATATTCTTCAAAAAGCTGTATGGCTTCTCCTCTGAGGCTTTCTGATAAAGGTTGGTCCCAGGTTTTTAGGGTTAGTTTGCCACCTCCTCCCTCTTGGAACGCTTTTCTAACAAGAATCGCTCCCTTCTGCTTGGCAGGCGTAATTAAGCCAATGGGGTCATACAGCCCAGCTACCTGGCTTAAGAGAGCTCTTCTAGTCAGTGGGTTTGGTGTTTCGGCTTTTACCTCTTCCTTGAGGAGATCTTTTCCAACTCTCATCTTCTTCTTCTTTTGGAAAAGTTAACTGAAGTTAACATGTAGAGCTTGTCCTCCTCCACTTGGTAGCCGATTCCCAGGGCTTTGTTGTCTTCATCCCTCATTTGATTTGGAAGAATTAAGGCTTTACCTTGCCTCTTTTGAAGGGCCACTGTCTCCACTCCTTGCCTCCCACTTTGCCCTGACCGGACCCATGGTTTCAGGAAGAACCCTCAGCTTTCAAGATTTTCTTCAACTCCTTCTGATTTTATCCAGTCGCTTTAAGTCATTATGGGAGGTTAAAAGGTCATCCACATAACTGTCCTCTTCAATGACCCCGTTCATCCTCCAAGTCAACAAAGCTGGGAAGGCTTGCTGTTCCTCATTGCCAACTGAGCAATGCAGCCAGCAGGTCGGTCTCCAATGTTGACTCTGGTAATTGCATATTCGCCTATCTCTCCACCTGGGCTGTCTCTCCAGAGGAATCTGTGAAGATGCATTTCACGCTCTTCCAGCACCAGAGTTGTACATCTTCTTGATGTCCCCTAGAGCTGCGTGCATCCCTTCTCTGAACCTCAGAAGAACAGCTCTGGGGTTGAGAACATCTGGTCCCTTCAGAAGAAGATCATTCATGCTTAAGCCTTTGTATTTTGGCTACTATTCCACACAATACGAACTGGTGTTGTCACTGAATGTGGATTTGGCGCCACCAGGTGGTTGATGTACCACACTGGGCCATTCCACTTCTCCATGATTTCATTTGCTGAGTTTTCTGGCTGCACCACGTTCGACCATTTCATGGATCTGGTTAGCATATGCGACCTTCCAGTCTGACTCTTTGCTTAGTTGTTTTTCCATCTTGAAGAAACAAGCCTGGACTGCAGCTTTATTATTGGGGAGAGTAGCTGGATCCACCGTCCAAGGATATTTTGCATCCCAGTGTGGAGATGGTGTGTGTGAGCATCCCCCTTTCTGTAGGTGAGGCCTCCTTTAATTACCTCAAGCGCTCTCTCCTGCCAGAGTCATTTCTTTTCCTCCTGGTGGACAGTTTCCACATCTGCATCCTCCACATCTTGGTTCACATGCAGCTCCAATGCTGTCCCAGTGCCACCACTCAAGGAACTTATGATTACTTGTAGCTGTACATTTAGTCTGGGTCACATCCCTGCTGGAGCTGGGTTGTGTCAACTGTTGGACTTAGGATTTCTTGATATTTGAAAGCTGCCGTTCTCATGGAACGAGCAAAGTGAGTTTGGATTCATATTACTGCCATCTCCACTTTTTCAAACAAGTCGGGGATGTGCTCCACCCACCGTCTTCCCAATGGACCCTCCCACAGGACGAGGTCCCCGATAACTTTTACTCGCTGGGGAGCGAGTCTCCCCTCTCGGTGGCTAATGAGAAGCTCAACCTTGTCTGGCCTTTCCAATTCTTTCAGTTCAACTTCTGGGAAGAATCTCTTCAACTTCTCAGGCTTGATTACTTGATGCACTTGGCGATCTCATCCAAGCCATAGCAGACCAATTCGTGAGCTCTCTCTGTTCCTTTAGGGGTTTTGACTCTAACTTTCAGGAGATATCTTTGTGTTTTTCACCTTTATGGTCATTCCACCAACCCCATACACGACTAGGGTTATCTTCTCGCTTCTTAACCTCAGCCTTTCAGCAGCCTTGTGCGTAATGTAGTTTGTGTCTGAAGCAAGATCAATTAAAGTTCCAATCTCCTGGCCTGCATTTGCAGTGACTTTCATTAACATCATGATGACAGGAATTTCAGAGAGCCCATTTCTCTGCAGCATCTCAGACTGGCTTGAAGCATGAGGTGCCACTGTGCTTTTGTTGGTGAAAGCCTTTCTGCATCGATCTGCCATTTCTGGGGAAAGCTCAGACAATATCGCTCGTTGTTCCTCTGTTAGTTTGTTTTCACTTCTGCCATCTCTCCCACTCTTTCCATCTTCACCTCTTTTGACTTCTCTTTTTGGGCAGAGGAAGTAATGGTGGTCTGGGACTCCGCCTCCCCGCTTACAGTCTTTATTTCTGCATAGGAACGTGTCTCTGCAGTACCCATCTTCATCATGCAATCCTAGACATTTGCTGCACGCTCCGAGCTTTTTCACCGCATTCTTCTTTTCAGGTAACTTCAGTTCTTTAAACTTTTTACAGAAGAAGATTTTGTTGTGTCCACTGTCACCGCAGACACCACATACGTCATCAGGCTCCCCTTTCTTTGTGGTTCGTGTCGAAGCAATCCTTCTGTCAAACTTCTTGTCGGACCGCTCTGGTCTCTCCACTTTCTCCACAGTTCTGAGCTGTTCGAGTCTCTCCAAGACTTCTTCTTGACTTTTCAGAAACTTTAAAAGCATATTAAAGTGATTGTCTGATGTCACATTATTCCTGGGTTCAATCATGAACATCAACCAATCTCTCTTAATGAAGTCAGGCAACTTACTTTCAATTGATTTAATTACCAATGGGTTCTTCATGGCTCCAGACTGTCCCAACTCTGTCAGATCTGCCAGGGCCTTTTCTACTGACTGTATGAGGTCAATGGCTTTTCTTGGCTGGTTCCCCCTCACATATGGCATCTTCTCTAGATCCTCTAGAATTTCCACAGTTATGGTTGACTTGTTGCCATATCTGTTTTCCAGGACTCTGAACATGTCATTTGCGGTGGGATAGGTTGAAAGTCTTAGGTCTTTTGAGATTTTTTCATCCACACTCTCCAAGAGTTGGATTTTCTTCACTTCAGCTGATCCAGATGGCTCACCCTGCTTTTGTAGACTTTCCCAGTCTTTTTTCCATTGGTGAAATTCTCTCTTGTTTCCACTGAAGATGGGTAGGGTGGTCGGCTTGATTTTCACTATTGGTGTAGGTTTTGTCCAAAAGGCTTTTTGTCTCGCTCCTGTGCCTTGCTCAGCAGCCACCCGTGCAGTTGTAAATTCAGCCTTCCTTAATTCCAGCCTGTAGTTGGATGCCTTTAAGATCTTCACTCTTTCAGGCAACTCATCCTTTAATTCCACTGGCATCCATCTCTCCCAGAGTGAGATTGCTGAGATGGCCTCTGTTATCCTCTTCTCCAAGACAGCAAGGTGCACTTCATAACCCTCTAAATTGGCACTTTCCACAGATACATTTCTTGTTCTATCATGGGCCTTTTCTGCTTCCTGGATTACAGCATCAAGTTCACTTTTCCCATACCTTGACCACAGGTTTGTTTGAACAATGTCTTTTATTTCTGCCAATTTTGTCTCACCTTCTTTTAAAGATCTATCTATATCGGCCTCTTGCTTTTCATCAAGACTTGCCTCTGTATTCTCCGTCTTAATGTCAGCCTCCAGTCCAATCCTGTAGTCATCATTGGCGTCAAGCATCTTTCTGAAACAGCCTGAGAGTTTAGTGAATTCCTCCATTAACTCCACTTGAAGCATGCTGCTTGCTCCTCTTGAAATAAAGTTGGCCTGTCTGGTGAAGCTGCTTTTTGCAATGGTCCTCTCCCTCTTGAGCTGCTGGACCGTCTTCCCCAGAACATTCTGCCATTTTAGATTCCTCTACGTCAGCAGCTTATTTTTGGATCTGAAGCCGTTTATCCTCAGGTCCGGGCTGCTCCGAGTGGTTTACAACTGTCAAGTTCTCCTCTTGGTTCAACTGGCCAAAGGACGCGAGGACAACTCAGATTTCCCACTTTATCACTTTATTTTCTTCAAAGTCATAAGTTTTCTCAGTCTTTCTCAGGTTGTAAACCTTCAACACAAGAAAATCAAATTTAATTCTTGACTCACAAAATGTTTTAACTTAATTTCCCAAACATGATCAAATAACTCTTATGAAACACATTTTTAACAGGGTTCTAAATGTTTAACAGAATTTTAGAAGATGAAATCAACTGCTTTTGTTTAGGAAATAATATAGAAGTCAAACAAATCTAGCACCGACCATTGGCGTCTTTGGGATGAACCCCCCCTCGAGTGAACTTGTTTCCTTTCAGTGTTGTCAATCTTGCTTCCTCCTGGCTTTTTCCAACTGACTCTTCCTCCTGAAAGCTTTTTCCACACTGACTGACCTTCTGCTCCTCAGTTGCTCAAAAACAGTGGCAGCTCAGAAATGCAGCTGGTTTGCTGCCTTTCAATTAGTGGCAGATCAGGAGATTCAGCTGGTTTGCTGCTGCTGGTGCACTCTTGGAAATGTAGTTTTTTCCCACTTTCTGTGCTTTAGCTCAACAATAATAATTATTGGTCACCGATCGATCGGAGCAACCTTGATTTAAGTTTGATCAAAACATACAAGGTCTACAATTCTTTCGGATACTTTTTTTTTTATCCCACCGCTTCTCAATAATACAGGAGAGTATTGCATTTCTATATCTGTTTATTTGCCAGTGGGCAAACATTGTATGCGGCACTCTGATAGAGCCGTTGCGTTCTTGTTCTTGACTCTTGTTTGGTACACATCCATGCAAGTAGGGTTGACGACAGCTATTTTCTAACACTGGCATGGAAACTGAGCCTTGGAGGCACACAAGACAAAGCGCGTTTACATTCAACACTGCGAATGATCATTACTACGAGCAGGAATACGAGTAAATAGCCGCAGGATCAGAAAACCTTTGGAAATTGCGCCCAACCAAGTGAACACACTGACTGGCTAACGGGTTCACCAATTAACAGCCAGCCAACACTAAGCTCTCATTTGCTGACACCCACGTCACTACACACTAATACCCCTTTCCCACTGAAATTAGTGGGTAGTAGTGATCAGTGGCGACACGCAACCAATTGGCATATTGTCCCTTTCCCATTGACCAACAGAAGGTGATTCTGCGCCCCCTCCCCCCTCCACCACTTTGCGTCTGTTTACGTCACCACTCTGTTATTGCGTAGATGATAGTGCGACAGATTTCTTGGTGGTAACCAAAGCAACATGGAAGCGAGTGTTCTTTCTTTTATCATGCTTTTTAGCATCCTCAAAATGGTCGAAAAGCAGCTGAGGTACAACTCGTTGCTACTACTGAGACAACAGCTTAAGGGGCGATCTCCTAGCTTTGTTGTGGGGGCGTGCGATGTACGAGGCCGATGGCGCGCAATGTTATGACGCATCACGTACCGCCCTATGTCATCACGTAATTACCGGGAAGTCCCGTGTTAGGCTTTCAAACTGCAAGCGGAGGCGATCGGAAGCGATCACAACTCGCCTCCGATGGCGTGCTGGTGGACACGGATCGACACTGGCCAGTGAGCCTTTCCCACTGCCCAAAAAAGCGTGTTTACCCGTTGTTTTGCGGCAGTGGGAAAGAAGTTTAAGTCACAGATACTACATGAGTCATCGAATCAATCCTGTGTTCTTCTATCACGGTTTGGTTTGGGGCCGCCACAAAAATGGACAAAATCCGACTTCAACGGTTAGGGCGGCGGAAAAAATCATTGGCACCGCCCTACCCACAGTTGAGGACTTGCACACTGCAAGAATCAAAACAAGGGCACGGAAAATCCTACTGGATCCACTGCACCCTGCCCACCACCTTTTCCAGCTACTCCCCTCAGGCAGGCGCTTCCGATCCATGCGCACCAAATCCAGCAGACACTTACACAGCTTCTTCCCTCTCGCCATTAACTTCCTAAACAGTCACTGATTTATACTCCACCGCACCAGACACTTTAAAGCGCTCAAGGACATCTGCATAATTGCACACTTCTTGTAAACAAATACTGCTACTGGTCACTTTAAAATGGTTCAATGATTTTCTGCACCAACTGTTATAGTATTGTATTCTACCACTGATCATTTTAGCTCTGCTTAATACTTTGCACTTTGTCTCACAGTTGTCACTGGGTGGTACTACCACACTACGGTTCACTACATTACGAAATGTCCTTTCATACTATTTGTCATGTCCTTGTTTATGATGATACTAATGCAGCGTGTTATACCGGAGTCAAATTCCTTGTGTGTTCTACATACTTGGCCAATAAAGATGATTCTGATTCTGATTCTGATGAGAACAAGAAAATGATCTCCCAAAAATTAATAATACCTGCACTTCACATGCACTTATAATAATACAAAAATCAATTTTGCCCAATTAATCGATTAGTCAATGGGAAAAGCTACAGAATAACTGATCTAAAAGTATTCAGTGCTGAAGTTTGGCTTTTTTTGCTTTATTTTCTTGACACCAAACAAACTGTATTTTTTCAAACCCATCTCAACGTTTTCAGAAAAATGTTTCCAGAGAGTGTGAAAATAAGTGCTTCCTTTTGGAAAAATGTCCTCTTTGACAAAAGCTGTAAGGTAAACACGGTCTTTCATAAATTAACATTTTAATTGCTTAGCAATTTATAAGGCAAGTTAACCAAAACATTATTTACATTCTGTTCTATGGAGCCCCACCAGTCTACACATCTAACAATACGTGCAGTATTTTCTATACAGTACCAGCTATGCCTGTTATCTTCAAATATGTTCACAATGTGTTTTAGAAGTGTGTTTTGTTGAATGTTAATGTGTTTTAAGCATGTGGAATGAGAAATCCTTGTGAACAAAAAATGTTTTACACTCTCCAGTAGATACGGAATAGTTCAAGTACATTTAGAGTATGTCGTGTATATGGTTCTACATGAGGGGAGATTCAATTTCCTGCACTCTGAGCTGATAAATACTTGATCCCTAAGTGATTTATAATTTACCACTAATATCATGAGAACAAATATTTTAGCTTCAAATTGGCTCACTTTTCGAGTGACGATGGGAGAGTTGCATTTAATATTGATACCCATAAACACAAGAGTGTAGTCATTGTATAGATCGGTGAAGAACAAGTGTCTGCACTGCTCCAATGCTACGAATTACACAAAAGCCGCATGTCAACTTATTCGGTCTGGAGATACAGTAGGTTAGACACACTTGCACAAATTAATTCAGGGGAGTTCAAACTATCACTATTACTATAATTAACTTTGGTACATGCTGCGGGCCACCCACCACCCATTAATGCAGCGACCTGCAGCACATACACAAGTTAATAATTGATAGCAGTTGTGTCATTTGCGAGCTAGACTAGACCTTATTTTCCACACTTGGTGGCGAAGCAAGAGAAGTGAACAAGACGAGAACAAGAAAAAAAAAATCTCATTTGTCACTTTCTTGTTTTCATCAACATGCAGTAGTGCAGAAAACAAAACATTTTTGTGATTGTTTTTTTGAAAAGAAAAAAAAAATAGCAATCCATAGCTGTAATTTACACTTGAACAGGTAAGTTGTTTCAAAACTAGAAATTCAGACAGTTAACATGATCATTGAAAATGTGGCTAATCGGGTGGCCCAGTGTACCAGTACTACGGTACCTCACCATCAAAAATGGTGCAATACATTTTTACTCTACGACTGATTTTTTTCCCCATAATGACTTTGTGCAGTTTAACAAGTATTGAACAATAATGAACATAGTTTTTACTTTTATATTGGGGCTATTATGAACTGTCCAATAAAAAAAAAAAAAAGACAAATATATGCTGGTTTACACACGCCTACCTTTTGTGACAATTTTTGTGAAACAATCTTGACATTGTAATCAGGGCTAAAAATCTGAGCAGCTGCATGAATCTTTTTGGTTTTGTTTTATAGGTGAATTGTGTCGATTTTTGTATTATTTAATGACTAGGGAATATTTAAAATAGTTTTCATATTTTATTTTCTGCTGTCGAATATATATTTTTTAATGAATAAAAATATCAGGAATTTTAATTTGGACGTTTCGCAATGCATGATTGCACTGTTTTCGTTTATGCTTTTACTATATATCGTTTCAATGTCAAGGTAATTGAGTAGTATCGAAATTATAAATTGGGAACGTGACATCATCCTGGCAAAACAGCTGGCAAATGAAGCTTCAGCACGGCTTGCCCCCCCAACACACCCGCGCATGGCCCTGTTCAGGATAAGCAGTGTTGAAAATGGATTGATGGATGGATAGCATGCTGTCGTCTTCGAGCTGATTAGCCTTTACGTTTTGCCAAATGACTCATAGAGAACTCAAGCAAACATTTTACACATACCTGCTATGAGAAAATATCTTCCACAGACCTGCTATATGTACATTTGGTTCCCTGTCCATCCTATTTACCAGTGGCTATTGCGCTTCTAATCATTGTCTGTATGCAACTACAGCTGACAATACACTCCATTTCTCTTTCACACAAAAGGGGTGGTAAAACAAGTGCAATCATAACAAGATTTTGTCAGTGTTTAGCTCAAGTCAGTGAGTCAGTAGTCAATCACTTTTTGGCATCAGGCAGAATCATGGTGCCTATTGTAAAGTTTAAAAAAAAAACATTTTGAAAAGGTCATATTTCATCTGCATTATACCAACCTGCCCCGTCGGCAGGCTCTGACGTATTTGTCCCCCTCTCCAGACTCACCTGACTCACCTTGAACATCCGAAATGACACAACTCACAAAGAATGTGGAACTCTCTGGGACACAGTATGGAAAATCAATCCGGAATTAGCTTTTATTTTATTTATTATATTTTATGTATTCGACCTATACCTGTATTATGTATATGAAAAATGGTAAAAGTACAAAAGCCAGGTGACGAGATGGTTCAGAGAAACTTGAGGACTTAACGGCAAATTCGAAATGACAAGGGGCAGTTTTAAGTACATAAAACACTTTAATATACTGTAAATGCGGAATCGTATTTCAAATCGAGGTGAATGACAACTAAAAAGTATCGACTGCACACACTTACCGAGCAGTTGGAGCGTCGCTTTTTAGACCCGCGTAGAAACATGACCAGGGGGTGCGTTTAAAAAATGCAATCGAGTATCCAGCCAGATGAGGTCAAAGGATGACATAAACGTCCCAATTTTCTATCTGTGTGATAGACTACATTATGTTACCACCAAACTACGTCGAAGTCTCAGAACGTCTTCGCCTAACAACTTCGGCAACTAACAAGCTCGCGTGACTCAGAAAGAACAACTTACTGCGACCTTTCAAAGTTCAAATAAGACAAAACAAGATTTACTAATTACGCAAAGAAACTCAAATAAAGAAAACTTTAGCACAAAAATAATTAACTTATCGTTCTATTTATATTTTAATAGACGCACTAAAAGATTAAATTGTGTCCGTTAACACGAACATTTACTTTTATTTTGAATGTAGGACTCCCTCAGTGTTGGCAGATACGAAGTTCCTGTGAACTTGACTTACCTCCAGCTTTACCTTGAGAATGAGAGGCGTGTACTCGCGGTTTTGTTGGCACAGGGACACAAGAGGGACGACTACTATTGCACACCACCACTCGCGTGAAAACAAGCTTTCACACATCATTGACATTTGTGACAAA